>VXAY01003299.1:832581-913645 GCA_013399855.1 Oxyruncus cristatus | reverse complement strand
GGGGCTGCCCCGGGACCGGAGCTTCACCCGCGCCCGCCGCAGGGCATGGGCACCGCGGCTCCGCGCTGCGCTGCCGCGCCCCGGCCCCATGAACCCTCGCCGGAGCGAGTGAGTGCGGGGGGCGCCCGGGCGGTAAGTGGCCGCTGTACCCCGCCCGCACTCCCTCCCCGGGGCAGCGCGTCCCTGCCGGGCTGGGAGGGAGCCGGCGCCCCCCGGGCCGTGCGTTCGCTGCGCTCAGCCCCGCTCTGCCGCTGGGGTGGCCGGCGGGTTCTTTCGCGCCTGCAGCTTTGTTATTTTTTTGAGAAAAGCTCTCCCGTCGCTGTCTCCGGGCGGGGTGGGAGGGGAGGGGAGGCTGCCGGGGGTCCCCGAGGGGCGCGGCCGGCCCGGGCTCGGCGCGGCTCCGCCGCTTCCACCTGCGCGCCGGTCCCTCGGCAAGGCGGACTCGCCGGTCCCTCTCCGCCTCTTCCCCTGCAGGGTGCCGGCGGCCCGGCCTCGGGAGGGAGGATGTGGTGAGAGAATGGGGCTGTGTCCCGCGCGGGCTCGCCATGGCCAGAGAGGACTCGGTGAAGTGCCTGCGCTGCCTTCTCTACGCCCTCAACCTGCTCTTCTGGGTGAGTGCCGCGGCGCGGGCCGGGCCGGGGGCAGGAGGTGCCGACTTCGTGCCCTTTTGGCCCCGTGCCAGGCAGCTCCTGTAAGGGAGTATTCACGAATGGGGGAGGCAACAAAGTGCCTTTGGAAACTAGCTGGAAGTAAAATTGGGTTGGTGGTCGTTACATGTGTGAATTTGTGCACCTGTAATATGTGAAGAGGAGAATATTCATGGGTGCTGTGACTTCCTGATTAGGTGAGTTTCAGAGGATCCCGTGACCTGAGATGAACTCCAGGAGCAGTCTACTCTGCCCAGGCCTTGCCCAGAGTCTTTTTTGTGCATTCAGTGGCCAGAACCTAACTGGCAGGCAAGGCCCATTTCTTCTGTTTTGAGGATTTCAGTCAAATATGTGTTTATAGCAGCAGGGTTTCTTGCTCTCCAACGTAGGTGGGTGTGGTCAATACTTGTTTCTTAAACTTTCAGAAAGAAACAGCAAGATGGATATTGCTGAGAGTCCTCACTCACTTGTACCAAATGCAGTCTTTTTCACTTGAATAGTTGAGATTTGTGCAGGATAAGGGTAAGAGAACAAAAGGGCAAAAGGCATAACATCTGACCCCTGTTCACGATGTCTTATTCCTGAAGTGCTATAGATTTAAATGATCCAGGGATAATACATGGGCTGGGACCAAGCCTAGCTTATATCTGAGTTTTTTTCCACCTGTACTGAGCTCTGGGGTCCCCAACACAGGAAGGCGATTGACCTGTTGGAATGGGTCCCAAAGAGGGCCACCAAGTTGATCAGAGAGATGGAGCACCTCTGCTAGAGAAAAGGCTGAGAGAACTGGGATTTTTCAGCCTAGAAAGAGAAGGCTTTGGGGTAACCTAATTGCAGCCTTACAGTATCTGAAAGGAGCCTACAAGGAAGATTAAGAGAGATTATTTGCAAGAGTACGTAGTGGCAGCACAAGGGAGAATGGCTTCAAATTGAAAGAGTAGGTTTAGATTAGATATTAGGAAGAAATTCTTTACTGTGATGGTAGTGAGGCACTGGAACAGGTTGCCCAGAGAAATTGTGAACTCTCCATCCCTGGAAGTGTTCAAGGCCAGTCTGGATGGGGCTTTGAGCAACCTGTTGTAGTGAAAGGTGTCCCTGCCTGTGGCAGGGGGTTGTAATTGAGATGAAGTCCCATGATTACTGAAAACTAAGTGGGGATCAGAATATGAATGAGAGAGAAAACTGTCAAACAGTATTTTGAACAGAGTGGTACTTTTTATATAATGCAAGGGATCTGAAAATCTGTTGAAAGTATGTAGCTTTGTATATTGCGTTTGATAGAAATGAAAAATAAAATACTTCTTTAGTGTATGTTGGAATAAAGCCCTTTATTAGGAGATGAGGAAAGCATTTTTATTAAAAAGGAATGTGTAATTGTCTCTAGCATCATCATTGTTTTCATTGGATTCTGTACAAAATCTACATCCCTGTATTTTCTTTTAAGGTGAAGGTTGCCTGGGCTCAGCTGACCTGAGTTCAGCTTTGGATTTTTACACATATTCTCTGAGAGCTGAGTGAATGGACATTTACATGGTTGAAAAATCATGTCCTGCTGTTTGTCTGTTTGCCTCTTTGCTTCTTTCCTCTTGTTTCCATGATGCCTAATTTGAGCTGTCCTCAACAGTTCCTATTTGCACTTTAACTCACTGCTGTCTTTGTCCCCTTAAGCTTCGTCCGCTCTTTTCCCTTGGTCTCTGTGCTTTTTGCCTGCTGTGTCCCACTCAGGTGTATTATTCAGAAATGGCGATTTATAGTTGAAATAGACATTTAGGTGGTACCCAAATTACACATGAGGTTATATCTTCATGCTGTCATGTGTTGGTGGGAGTCTTGTTGCTGGAGCTGAGTGCTTCATTTTTCAGTCTTCTCGCCCTTATCTTTGGAGGGGGTTAATGTGTTGGGTTGCAGTTCCTCTCCAGGAAGATCAAGGTCTCACCTGGAAGATTTAAATATGTCTGCCCACTTTGCTCAAATTTTAAGTTCCTTTTCATGTCAGATTGCTCTTTCCCGCTTTTCATTGTTTTTTTTTCTGTGTGTTTCTGTTTTGGACCTCAGGCATGGAACTACATATCATCTACAAGCTTGTCACTGGAACAGCACTAATTACTTCTGCAATATCATGCTGCTGTTAATTTTGAAGTCATATCTAAATTTGATTTAAAGCATTAATTGCTGGAAATTATTTCCCGTTCTTTAGATTTTGTTGCCCTTTTAATAATGATGTCTCATATCACCCTTGCCTAGTGTGATATTTTTGTCTTTTTCTTTTTTTTTTTTTTCTTTTTACCCTAGTTGTACAGGATAAAGAATCTTTTGAGTCTGTTGGGGTATGACAAGTCACGGGTAGGAAAATGGCAACTTCCTGATCTTTTCTCTGGGGTATAAAAATGTCTGTAATTAATCTTTCTAGCTGAGGCCTGGACACTGGAAAGTGCACCCAAGCAGTTAAATGAAATCTGTATGGTGACGAAGTGTGTGAATATGTAATTAAATAATACATGCCAGTATAGCAGGTGACTTCCACCACAGATGTTGCAAAGAATTAAATCCATTTTCCATAAAGTATGTAAAATTAAAGGTGTTGAAACTCAAATGAAAAATTGCCCAGTTCATTTGGAGTCCTCTGCATTTTGCAAAGCAGATGAATGCATTGGTTTGTTTAAAATCAAATAAATAAGCAAAAAAACTCCTGAGTCTGTCAGAACTGTGTGTTAAGAAATAGGATGTGTGGTGGTTGGGTAGTTACTTGTATTGCAGTTGCATCAGATTTCTTTGGAGGAATGAGCATGTATAACCTCTTTCTGCTCCATACCTGGTTCTGTTCGGATGTGTATTAAATGGCTAAATACAAATCTGCTATCAGGTGCTTGTTGTAGTGAAGTCTCCCATAACTTTTCCTCTGTCAGAGCTTGAATCTTCTTCTGTTTGCTTTAGTGGAAGTTTTCCTGCTGCCTTTTCTGAGTGTCATAGCATGACCCACAGGGCAGAGTTTTCTTGTAAAAAGTTCCCCTGGCAGGAGATTTGGATTGACAGGAAGCTGAACATGAGCCAGCAGTGTGCCCGGGTGGCCAAGAAGGCCAATGGCATCCTGGCCTGTATCAGGAACAGTGTGGCCAGCAGGACCAGGGAAGTGATTCTGCCCCTGTCCTCAGCGCTGGTGAGGCCACACCTGGAGTGCTGTGTCCAGTTCTGGGCCCCTCAGTTCAGGAAGGATATTGAGGTGCTGGAGCAGGTCCAGAGAAGAGCAACGAGGCTGGGGAAGGGACTTGAGCACAAATCCTGTGAGGAGAGGCTGAGGGAGCTGGGGTTGTTTAGCCTGGAGAAGAGAAGGCTCAGGGGAGACCTCATCACTCTCTACAACTCCCTGAAAGGAGGTTGTAGCCAGGTGGACGTTGGTCTTTTCTCCCAGGCAACCAGCAGTAGGACAAGAGGGCATGGCCTTAAGCTGTGCCAGGGGAGGTTTAGGTTAGATATTAGAAAGAAATTCTTCACAGAGAGAGTGATTAGACATTGGAATGGGCTTCCTGGAGGAGGTAGTGGATTCACTGTCCCTGGAGGTATTTAAGAAGAGACTGGATGTGGATGATCTTGGAGGTCTTTTCCAACCTAGCTGGTTCTGTGATTCTGTAAAATGACTTCACGCCTGTTGGTAACATGCCTAGTGACTGTGTCAGTTATCAGTGTTAAGCTGAAAACAGGGAAGATGTGCAGTGTTCTTTGACTTCTTAAAATCAGGGTTTGATTACGGCTCCTGGCTGGAATAAGGTGACATTCTCTCCTTGTTTCACTGTGATGGTGTCTAGCAGTAAGTGTAACCACACACTTTGAGAAAAGGACTGCTTTCTTCTCCAAGCTGGGCTTGAAGTTTTTGAAGTCCTGAATAAAAACTGTGCAAGAGCCAATAGTCACTTTCTAGTAAGGTCTAACTGTCAGGCTCTTAAAAGAGAACATCTGAAGTAAGCTTCAAAGCATGTCCTGTGTGCAACTGTCCCGGTGTGTGTATGATGGGACTGCAACATTTGTTATTGCCAGCCTGATGAGGACAGACTATTGCATGTGAAGCGCCTTAAGGTAATGTAACAGAACTCGCTAATCTGATTATGAATACTGCTGAAAAACTGACAATGCAAATGGTTGCTGCAACACTCTGCTATTGTCATAATTTGGTTGCTTTTGACGCCTAAGGAAGCAGAGGTATGACAGAACTTTTATCAGTCAGTCTGCCGCCATCCTTGTAGCTTCTCCAGAGCCTTGCTTGAAAGTGTACAGCTGTGTGCTGTCTGTTTGGAAAGAAACTTTTTTGCTCAGCTGATGAGCTGTGATGTACCTGTGTGTGTGTGAGAGGGAGGCAGGCAGGAAGTGTTGTTTGTAATGGTTTCTGTCATTTTTGGCCTGAAGTCTGTTTAGCTTAAATAATTCATAAGCAATCAGTTGGAAGCCCAAGGCTCTGTTGTAGTGGTTCATCTTGTTTTATAATGGACCGATAAAGGTACTGCCCTTACTGCTCCAGAAAAGCTCTGGTTTTGTGGATGTGAGTAGATTGGTACTTTGGGAACTGCAACTTGCAGCAGATCTTGAAAGTATTTTTTCTTCTGAGGTGGAAATAAATCTGTTGTCAGTGCTCTAATTGTTGTTGATTATATGACTGACCCTGATAATAGGCCTGATGATACCCTTCTGGAAGCTGTTTTCAAGGTTAGTTGAAGCATCCATCTGACTGCAAGGTATCTCTTTTAGAGCAGAAGTTCGAGTTTCAGGACTTCCTTGGTTTTCTGATTTCATAAAGGTATTTTGATGGTGCCCTGGTGAAGAAATATCCTTCAGACTGAATCCTTCAGTTAACATAGGTTTTGTTCTTCTGCAGTTCTCATGTATAGATGGGCATCACTTGTTAATGTCATTTACGAGACTGAGAAATCCAACTTGATTCTGCAGGTGTTTCATCTTACACTCTGTAACACTGCTGTTTGCAGTATATTACATTCTGGACAGCCTAATAAAAAGAGGGAGCCTCCAAAAATGCATGATTTGGTGTTTTGTGGTCAAGATTTAGTGCAGATTATCTTAGTGGTGCTTGAGACAAGACCTGTTCCTACTATTTCGTATTTTTCTGTTCTTAGTGGCAATACTGCTCTTTATTATATCTAGATAGTGTGTGTGTCAGGACTCGGAGAAATTTAGTTTTCATAGTTCTACAAATATATGTTATGCAGTTTGAGACTACAGGGTCTTTCCTTCTGGTGGGGCTTAAGTGTATTGGCATACTGCTGACGCTGTTCCTGCTCAGTAGCAGTCATGAGTGTAACACGAGCATCTTCATTCATTTTGAGCATTGTATAACTTGTCCTCACAGAAGCCCTCTTTGCTGCACTTTGCAGTGCTGCCATTGTTCTTCTGTGCTTCGCTGTGGTCTCTTTCCCAGTTAAACCACCTTGGCAAGCATTTGTGCTGGGCAGACCTTCAGTGGCAGAACACGGTCAGCTAGTAATAATGGCACAGGCATAACACAGGAAATGCTGAGTACAAGAAGCCCCTGGGGATTGTGGTAGAACAGGAACTAGCAAATGGTGCTGAATACAGGGAAAATTCAGTCTCCTGGCTGCTTAAAATAGGGGATTAAGCAAAGCAACAGCTTTGAGAGGCACAGGTCTGTTTTGCTTTTCTTTGCAGCTCAGCCCCACATGTTCTTTAAAAAGTTAGAAATAGTTAAAATAGGTGAACCAGATAGTGATAGTGGAAGGAAGTAAAAGCAGTGCAATTATTCTGTCAATTTTCTCATTTTGAAAAAAAAAACCCAAAAGTGACTTTGCGGGAAGAGTGCAGGAAAAAGTCTGGATAGACTTTCTCTTGAGAAAACTGCCAACTTCTTTTTTTCTGGTAAGCACGTGAGGCAGGAGCAGCTGCTGTTGTGTTGCTTGTAATTGAGGATGACTGTACTGTAGTGCTTTGGACAAATCAAGGTTGTAAGTTGCAGATGACTGTGTCATAGGTGGTAAGGATCTCTTAACTGATGATTAATAATGTCAGTGGATGTTTGAGCCAGCGATGTTGCCACTGCCTAGGGATATGCTGTTTCTGTTGAGCAGTGTTTAAGCTTTCCTCCACGTGTGGAGCAGTACCATCTAATTTCAATCGTGTGGTTGCAGCCAATAAACACTTCTGGCAGGTAGTGGAAATGGTTTGCAACTATCTTGAATTTCTGTTTGTGAACAAAGGAGAAAAAAAATCACATAAAATGAAAGAGGAGCAAACTTCCAGTTAGTTTTCCGTTTGTTCTGAGCGCTTTGCACACTTAAATCTTCTAGTTTTGCC
The DNA here is from genome assembly GCA_013399855.1 of Oxyruncus cristatus. NCBI lineage: Eukaryota > Metazoa > Chordata > Aves > Passeriformes > Cotingidae > Oxyruncus > Oxyruncus cristatus. Next base: position 906,686 of record VXAY01003299.1, on the reverse strand, counting down.
TATGTGCACCACTTGAGGATTCAGAACAAGGGAAGATGAGTGTTGTGCAAGGAAGTATTAAGGATTGTTGGAAGCAGTGGTATTGTATTTTCTGATTTTTCCGACTTCAAATGAGTGTATTTTATCTTGTAACTTTTTTTGCTTAATTTTTCAAATTTACTGTAACATGAGAAAGAAATCAGTCTATCCTTCCTTCTATGGAACCAGATTCTGCATAGAGGTTGTTTCTGCTGCTTTTCTCGTCGGTGGGACTTGTAGATACTTGGAATGAATAGAGTTCAGGGCAATGTTCTAAGTTTAAATGATGAATAATATCCATTGAAACAAACACTGCCTGGATGGGTACCTGTAGCACTGTAAACAAGGGGTTCATCCTAGGCTAATGCACTCTGATTTTAGTGACTGCAGTTTAGACCTGCATAATTGAAACATGATTTTCTTAGTATTCTTTGTATAAAGAAAAATAACTAGCTCCTGTGGGAATGTGGTGTCTTTTTAAAGGAATGCGTTCAACAGAGGAAACTATAGGAGAAGTTTTAAGGACCAGAAATATTTTTAATTCTGGTATTTGAGAAATTTTTTACTTTTTGGTAGTCTGCATTATTTGTGTAAGATCATTTCATTACCAGACCATGTCCTAACAAAGTAGAGTTCAGCTGTAAGTCGACTTAGTATCTGCCCCTATATAACCTTTTATGCCATGTGTCTTCATAGGTGGTATGTCTTATGCAGAGTGGCATGTCAACAGTGAATTGGTAGATGAGTTTCTGCAAAACTGTCCTGAAAAAGAGTGGCTTGATATGCTAATGGAAAGGAAAAAATAACCCCCCGCCCCAATGTTAGAAATTACATTAATATGCTTTTAATTGGCATTCAGAAATCAGAAAACCACAGATATTTTTTGTGTAATCTTCGCAACTAACTCTGTGGAATTCATTGCCTCAGCTTTGAGGATGATGCACAAACTTGTGCTGACAAAATTTGAGCCCATAGCTCAAGGGGAAGAAAAAACCTCCAACTGTATGCTTATACTGGTAAGCCACGATCTTCAGCAATCTGGGATGGTCCATTTGGACTGTAGATACTTGTGTATTTTTTTCCTTTAAATTTGCATCTCTTTCTGGAGAAGTTAGCTACCCAATTATTCATGAATCTCCAGGCACTGCTTCTGTACCATGAAGATTTGCTGTCATTTCAGGAGTCTGTGGTAGACACTAGATAAGGCTCGTAGGAATAAATTTTTAAATATCTTGTGGCTATTTCCCAAGGTATAGGGGACAGTTTAATTTTGTGCATTTTTTTAGGAATGTGTGATTTATTTAAAAGTGCAGGTTCATTTTAGTCATCTTTGTGTCCTCATGTGTATTGAGGTGTAAAACAGAAAACTTAATTGATAAACTCACAACCCTCTGATGTGTAGTCCTGTGGATCAGAGGAAATACACACTTTTTTTCCCTTTTCCAGTTTTATGTATATATATGCTGGATTTTAAAGTAATTTGCCTGCATCTGGGAGATTGACTACTGTCCGTGAATAAAAGCAAGTTCTTACAGAAACAAAATTAAGAGTGTGTTGTGTATATGGAAAGGCATATCAGCTTGATGGTGATGTGTGGCTTGTGATGTGATTGGGATACTTGAGCTCTGAGCATTGCTGTGAGTTACCCTTAATGAGCAGCACGTGCATCTGCCTCCCCAAACGCAAGAGATCTCTTGATAGTGAGATGCTTACTTTTGAGGGAAGAGGGGCACAGGTTATGTCCCAATAAGAAGTGCAGTGCTTGGGTAGTCAGGATGGATGAAAACATGCATGCACTTTGCTTTTAATGTACCTTTGTGCTACACAGCCCAGAAGTTGTTGTGGGTCTGACACACAATAGAACTGTACCTCAACCTGTTTGCATGTTAGGTCTCTAGCTTATCCTTTCTGCTGTGCTTGCTCTAGGAGCCTTGAACAGCCAGCTGCTGGAAAACTTGCTCATGTGCCCCAGGAGGGTGACCTGTTAGCAGCTGGTCGGTGCTCCAGCAGTTGCCTTACTGCAAAGTGTGCAAGTTCCAGCCCTTGCCAAACGTGGAACAGGTTGTTAACTTACTATTACAGCTGTGCAAGCAAACTGGATTCCAAGTGCAAATATGAATGTGCTTCAGCTGTTTGCAAGTGGGAGGGGACCAAGGCATAACCTTGTAGGAAGCTTAGCTAAAACTAAATATTGACGTGTCTGTAGAATAAAAAGTGCATTAATAGGGAGTCAGGGATTTTCCTTTTTTGTATGCTATGGTTTCTCTAAACATTTAAATGCTTTTGCCACGTAATACAGAAAAACAAGACCTCTTGTCCCACCCTCCTTTGACCTTATCCTCTGTCCCAAAAAAATGTAGTTCTTTGTTTTTCCAGGGATCTGAGTTATCTGTGTTTGTTCAATGATCTGAATATTGAACCTAATTGTGAAAATCCTGTGAAAGCATTGCAACATGCTCTGTTCATGACCTTGTAGTGATTTATGCCCCCCTTCCCTTTTGTAAGTCACAGCTCAGGTTACCCAAATCAATTTTAACTGGAAAATTTTTTCAGTTTTTTTTAAATTGAAATAAAAGGATATATTCTGATGGATGTTGTCATATCTTGGAAATAATTTCCTTGGAGCTGGAAACCTTTTCATGCAAAGCAAGTTTCTCTGTAGTGCTGCTAGTTAGCATTTTGTTATGGGTACCAGAGCATGGCCTGAAGTTGTATATTCCATCTGTTAGAATAAAAAGAATGGTGTGTGATTTTTGGTATGGAAGATACCTTTAATTTTTCTTCCAATTTTATAATTTTAAAAAAAAAGCCCTTCTCAAGTCTGAGCACAGCAACTTTCATTGTCAAAAAGGAAGGTGTTAGAATATTTGAATGAAAAAAGTGATGAAAGGTTGTATGCAGGTGTGTAGACAGCAACAGCCATTGGTCTTGCTCCCTTAAAGACAGAAATCCAAGTTCATTTTTTTATTGAAAATGCAGATATATTTTCCAGTGTGGGTGTGTCCTGAAAGACACTGTAAGTAGGACTTCTACAGTAATGGCTTAAAATACGTACTTAATGAATAACAGATGATTTTATATTTTCATTTTGATGCATAATTTATGGAAGAGAGTTCCAAGGACAATTAAACTGTGCTTGGAAACGATTGCTTGTAACAGTTTGAGTCTATTGTTGGATATTGTAATTAAGTTGTCTGAGAAAGCCCTAGTAGCTTTAAAAACTTCATAAATTCATTTTAAAATTTAATATATTATTGTGTGCATACTGCTCATATATAAAAATATAATTTATTACCTTTGTTTAATCAGTGTGAAAATATATTTAAAATAGAGTGTGACAGCAGCAGTTTTGTAAACTCTACAGTGTCATGTTGACGGCTGTATAACATACTGTGACAGTTCAGAATTAAACCCACAGTGACTTGTGCAGCCAGCTGCAACAAATAAAACATGTTTTACTGCATACTATCACATTATGTTTACAACACAGCAGACTGTCTGTCATCAGAGGAGCTTGAATGAAAACATTTTGGTGAAATGATGTAACTGCTAATGTGAGAATTATCTTAGTAGTTTATTTGTCATAAACTTGTGTTCTTTCATCTGATTACTTGATACAGATTTCTATCTGTATTTTACATATTAGTTACCAAATAATGGCTGAAGTAGGGGCTGCCAGTTTTTTGGGGCCACCTTTTTACCATCCTTCAAATGAACCAAAATTAACTGCTATTAGGACCTTGCCCCCCTGACCACAACTCTTTGAAAATCACATGGCAGTGAATTGCAGTGATGTGCCTGCTGTTCTTTGCTGGTAGGCTTGGATGCACACCAGGGTGTTTGGGGAGGGCGTTAGTGTTCCTGTCGACCGAGTGCCTGGGCTGAGTTGTACTGTTGGTGTTAGTGTAATTCCTGTACTGCTTGCTGAAGGTGGTTATAAAGTGAAGTAACCAAATTTATCCTAAGTATTTTATCATAAACTGAGTGGAAGTGTGGGCTAATACTTTTCTGTGTGTATCAGTAAGCCTTGCAGTGAGATGTCGGAGGTTAAAAATGTTTTGTGTTGCTTTTTGACCGTAAGAAGGCTGTCTGCATGTAGTCTTCTTTACCTCTCATGTTTTTAACTACCTGTGTCGTATGTTTGCCTGATGCTTTCTTCCAAGGAGATAGCTGGTTGTTGAGGAATGTATCTAGGACAAGATTCCAGTCATCATCTTTTCCTTGTTCCTGCAGCTTCCTGCAAATAACACAACAGAAAATGTTCTTTACTCTTTACTGTTCCACCAGCCCAAACAGATTCCGCAGAGCATAAAGAAGATGGGTGAACACAGTAGACTTGTAGCATGCACTAGCTTTCAGGGCTACGCTTGCAGCATGCCAAGCACCCAGGGCTCTTGCTGGCAGCACCCAGAACCAAGGCAGTGCCTGTACTTTCTGCATCAGATCTGAGAAGCAGGAAGAAGCTGTGGCTAGCTACTGGGACTTCTTGTGAAATTTTAAAGGTAGAAATAGCCTGCTGTGGGCCTGCTGCAGGCAAAGGAGCTAGTAAAGGACACAGTGACTTTTCCTGTGTTAGGCTCGAGCCAGTTAACTTTTTCTTCATAACAACTTTATGGAAATACGAGGGCATGTTGAAGGCAACAGAGGAAATTAGCACTTCTAACTGATTTAAGAAACTGTAAGTGTAATGCTGAGGTGTCCTGTCATACCCCTATACAATGCACAAACACAGTAGTATTCAGAAGAATCAGCATGCTTAGGTCTCCATCCCTCAGTTAGACTATGCTTCTCAGGCCCTGAGCTGTGGTTCAAGTTTAGGTGCCCAAGTGAGATTGAGTGAAGAGCTACAGCAGCATCAGAGCTGGTGCTGTAACATCATGGCAGGTTCTGAACATGTTGAGGTTTGATTTCTCAGGAAAATCAGAGGCCAGAGCTTTTCCTGGTAGGCCCTAGGTGTGCTGAAGTGTACAATGACATCACATGACAGAAATCCATGTCTGCTGAGGTGGTGGCAATTCTAGGTGGGTTCGGTCTCGAGGATTTACTTGCTGTGGGAGCAGTCTTGGAAAGAGTGTAGTGGCTTTATGCCTCTGAAGTGCCTGACAGGTCAGGTACCCCCCAAATGCTTTGATAATCTGGTGTTTATAATTGAAGCATAGTGAGTTTTATTGTCATTTTATGGTTCAGGAAACTGAGACATAGTGTTCATGGTGTGACTGAGTCTGAATGAGTGAGAGAATTGGATTCTTCTACATTTATTCCCAAGATACATTGACACACAGGAGAGATTTGTCAGTATCCTGTAGAGGTCTTCAGATTTTTCTTTGCTAGCTGTGTACCTGAGCATGGCTTCATGGTTTCATGCAGATGGGTATCACTTGTGAACCCTGAAAGAGCCACTGATTTTGGCAGCATAAACCCTTCCCGTTGTTTCTGCGGTATGTTATGCAGTGGTGGGACAGGAGCCAGCAGGACATCATTGGGTGAAAGAGAAGGTATTCCAGACATTAATTTTGCGTACTGGAAGAGAAGATTATTGTCACTGACTCCCTAATATTTAAGTAACAAAGCAGCTCTAGGCATGTAGCAGTACAGTCTGGGGACAAGGTGCTGTTCAGATAAATCGATGCGTGAAAGGTGTTAGTGATGACTGATCCTCTACTTAAATTATGAATGACCTTGCAGTTTGTTTTAAATGCATGGCAAATAACTTAATCTTTTCTTTTTAGTTGATGTCCATCAGCGTATTAGGTGTTTCTGCTTGGATGAGAGACTACCTGAATAATGTTCTCACTTTAACTGCAGAAACAAGGTAAAGCTTTAGTTAAATCTATTAATCTATGAGGGTGACTGATTGGGTATATGTTGTTATTCTGTATGGCAGATTTCCTAATTAGGATTTGTACAGTTAAGAAGCCTTCAGTTAAGCTGTTGTTTTGTTGAAAGGTGTATTTTTGCCTCCATTTCTGGCATCACTTGAAATTAGAAAAGGGAGAAAAATAGAAATTCAGTCCTGTGCCTTTCTCTTCTGACAGGGATCAATTTTTGGCCCTTTGACAATATGTAACCATATCATATTACCATTTAGTTTTGAATACTTTATTCAGTCCAGAGGTTTAGGAATTCTGTTAGTTTTATTACAGCAGTGCTTATGAGCCCTAGTGATGAAACAGGGCCTCATTGTACTCCATACTGTGCAAGTGCTGGGCAGGAAGACTGCCCTTGCTCCAGAGAGATTTTGGACAATGCATTACTTTCTGGTACCTGAATGCAGCATTTGACTTTAAAACCATGTAGAAGAGATTGCTGTGAAACATGTAAGGTGCTGGAAGGAGCATATCTGCTACTTTTTAATGGCTATACTGTGTTTTTCTTCTGTATCATTTTGTGTGACTGTACTTTTTTTTTGATTGTGGTTCTGATTGGTTTTAGGGTGGAGGAAGCTGTCATTTTGACTTACTTTCCTGTGGTCCACCCAGTTATGATTGCAGTCTGCTGTTTCCTCATCATAGTTGGAATGCTGGGGTACTGTGGAACGGTGAAAAGAAATCTGTTGCTCCTTGTCTGGGTATGTTTCATAACTTCTAAAACCAGCTAACTTCTACTTCATTTCAAGAGTGTAAGAGGTTTTAATCCACAGGCATTAGATAAATACTGATTATTTTTTATTACCATGTTGAGTTATGGTATTGGTGAGGAATTGTAATTGCAAAGCACACAGTAGGAAAGAATTTATTGCCTAGACTGCATTATGCTCTGACTGAAAGACAAGCAGTGTCTCAGTTGCAAAAATTCACTTCATTTAGTAGAGGAGTTGCTGAAGGGAAAAATAACTCAAACTCTTAAGCATTAGTAATTATAGGAACCTGAATCAGAGAACTCTGAAATAAACCCTTATGCTACTTTTTTAACTCTTAGCTGTGCAATAGCTATCTAACCTAGACTTTGCTGTATTACCACAGTTGATTATGTGTGTAAAGTAGCAGCATTTGTAGCTGATGAAAGTTAATTCTGTGTTCAGAAGCTTTGCCTTCTCTTACATGGATGTGGAATTCTGCTGTTGCATTTGGTTGTGAGCAGGTTTAAAAATAAATGCCAGGTATCCGGCTTTTTCCTTCAATTGGAGACTATGTGACTGAGCTGACAGCAGCTGAAAAGCAATAGTCTCTCCTGAACAGGGCTCTATGTACAGTTTAACTGTGATGAGGCTTTGACTGTCAAGAGAGCCAAACTCCATTTTCTCCATCTGGAAGTCAGTGAATTTGAGGACAGTAATAGAACCAGTCAACAAAAAACAAACCAAAAAAACTCACACCCAACCAAAAGCCCATCAAACTTGCACAAATTTTAGAGGTTTAGAGTTAAATTTTTTAGACTATTGGCAATACTGAAATTAAGGATGGCCATGTAATTTTATGCTTCTTAGAAATGTGGCTGGTAGCTCTTTGCAGCATTGGGCTTTGTCTTTTAACGTGAAGGTAAGCAGAATTTGAAGCAGTCTGTAAGCCCAAGAGAGTGGGAGCAGTGGATGTGAAAGCAGTGCATCAGACAACTACCACAGTTGCAGTAGAAGAAAGTAGACAGGTAAAATCCTTCAACTCTTGAACATATCCGGGGTCTTACACAAGTAGAGTTGGGCTTCTGCAGTTTTTGTTGGGTTCTAGCAAAGTGCATACAGTTGAATTTGTCTTGTGGATCTGTGCAGGTTTAAGTGTGTGATAGCTAGACCTCATGCATTTTGAACAAAATGGCCATAAAACCCTGTGAGAAGTTGGCTGAGATTTATGCAATCTTTGCTTTTATCTAATAGGATATATTCTAAGGGCAGATAAAGCAGTTGTAAAACTGTACTCGGGTTTTGTGTTTTTTTTTTTTTTTTTTTTTTTTTTTTTTTAATTTGAAAGAGTTGGACTAGGCTTTATTTGACATTTCCAGCTGAATGTCTGCAGCAGAAATGTTCCTCAGTTGCAAGAGGGCAAATGCTGTTTCTCCTTTTGGATATTTGTTAAGCTTGTATACAATATGAAGATTATTGTTTCAAAACTATATAGCTGGGAAAAACTCTCATTTAAATCTGAATATGTTATAGTAACAAAATAGTCATTGTTTATTTCTAGATCTTAACCTTGCAGTGTTCAAGTCAATGGGAACAAGTTCTAAAACAACTACTTCGTTATGGGCAGGTGCGTAGTAATAATGGATGAATGTAATTTCATACCATATAATTATTTCTCCAGTAGTCTTTCTTACATAGTTAAAAGGGCTCTGTACATATTTTTGTTTCATCTAAATAGCGAAAGTATTAAAATACAGTAAACTTATTAAACCTTAGGCAAGGTTATAAGATTACTTTCATAATGCATCTTTTATTTTATAGCAGTGATAGTTTTTAATACAAATTAAAATTAATTAAAAGGCAAAACCAACTATATGATGTATACCAATACAACATAGTATGTTGGGTAAAAAAAAAATGTTTTGCTATAAGCTTTGAAAAAAACCTCCCTAACTAATTCAAGAATAAATGAAGTTAAAAATGGTTTTGACCTTTAGTTTATTCATGCTGCAAGGGAAAAGAAGAAATGATTTATAGTTTTTAGTGCCATCTGGAAATAAATAATTTGAAGTGTGTTTAGGCAGTCAAGTGATACTAAATCAAAACAAGACATTTTTATCATTTTGTGTTGCAATATTTCATTTTCAGGAGTTTGAGATTTGCTCTTGCTAAGCAAACTGATAAGCAAAACTAAATGATATCTTCCTAAGTATGTCATTGTCTTTGATTAGTTGTTAAATGAATGCGGTCGTGTTATACCATACAGAAGTATGCAGACGTAAGTCAATGCTTCATTCATCAGACTAATCAGAAAAGTGATGGATCAATAAAATGAGCTTTTGTTCAACCAGATGAACTAAAAGAAAAGAACCTTCATGTAAAACATTAACAACTTCTTCAATCATGCTTTTAATCTTCTTTTTGAAGTACATGAACAGCCTTGATGATGGCATGCAGAGATATTTAGACACAATTCCTGACATTCCTGGCTGCATGCTAATTGCTAGTGCTGATGTTGTTAATTGAATTGGATTTTGGAAAATCTTATAAAGCATAAGTGCAATAGATACATATATTATGGTGCTATGTATTTTTAATACATCTGAATACATAATTATTTTCATTTATTTTTGAAATTTTGTCTTGCAATTAAATGCTTGAAACCTTCCCTTCTTCACATGAGGCATAAATATAAATTGAACTAATGTTTGCTTAGCTTGATAGTGAAAAAATGTAACACCTCAGTCTTATGGATTATTTGTAGAATCAGCATTTTAAAGGTATGATCATTTAATTTTAATTACTTCAGGAATATGTAGTCCTGAAGGGTAGTTGGTCTGAAGAGTCCTTGTGTCCCTTAATTGTCTATAATTTTTTTGTGTGATTGACCAACATCCTCATGTAGAAGGGGGTGCTATGCCAGCCCAAAGTGGAAAATTTGAACTCTTCCAACTCACTGACTTAAATGTATAGCAAGACCAGGGTGGAAAACCAGAATCCAGGTTTTATGGTGCTTGCTACAGTTCTTTCAACAGGATTTTTTTTTTTTCCAAATCCAGAACCATCTTTTCTTCTGAGGTTCTGTCCCTTTTGGGTTGTTTTTAAAGTCTGTTTTGCACATTGCCTAACTTAAAAAAAAAAACAAACCCTAAAAAAGTGGATATATTCTTTAGGAATATTAACCCCAAGGATGTGTGATTTTTTTAAGTTCTTGTTTTATTAAAATAACAGGAGTAAACTCTGTTTTTTTGACAAGAAGAGCCTCATGAAAATCCCACTGGAAAGTACTTCCTGGCTGGAGTTTTCATTGCAAGTTGTGGTCTTTATAACTATGGCTTGTCTGTAATTGCAGCATTCAAACAGCACAGGGTTCAAATTTGTCTGCATGTTTTCACAAAGGGAAAAACTGTTAGAAATATTTGATGGTCAATAGGACAAATCCTGTTACTGATTTTTATCATTAAGTTTGCAGAGTAATAAATATTCCTCAGAGCTAAACATTTTTAGACCCTGTTGGTGTGTGGTCAAAGAGTTTATTAATTTTGTCATAGCAGAACCTGGTTATAAATTGGACCTTGGCAGACTAAGTTGCCTATGAAGTTGAAACAGCCAGACAAACCATCATTGAACTAGTAGTTTCTGTAACTTCGATCTAAAGAGTGACAAGATACTTACTACTGACTGTATCACCACTTGTGGCAAATTATTTTACACACATACACCCATTTCAGTCCAGTGGATGCAGAGGTGATAGGGTTTACTAAATTTGGGCATCTGCTATGTTGCAAGATACCAGTAATTGCTAATGTCTTCCTAGAAGGCATTCTTACTCTGTGTGAAATGTTAGCTGTTCTGCAGTAACACAGCACCAACTATTCTGCAGTACTTATGACTATGGTTGGTATGAATTAGTATGAGAGTTTAGTAATAATTAATTTTGTTGTGGGGTTTTTTTATGTGGCAGCATGTATTTCTGCGGTAATACATAGTATAGGTTATTTACCCTGTAGTAATAGAGGATATTTGTTCTTATCCCTGTAGACTCTTACCACAGTCACAGCTGCTCTAATACCTTGTAGTAACATTTGGCACTGGAATCGTTATTTACCAACCAGAAGTATTTCTTCATTATTTAGCCACTAAGCATTCAAAGGGAAGAAATAACTGACAAACATACTTGGTGTAAACCCATGCAGTTTAGAATTAAGCAGGACTGAGTTCATTTTCATATTTTGTGCCTTTTATCAACAGCTAATTTACAAATGTGGTGTGAGTGGGAGGAAGACAGAGGTTCACAGGACAGGTCGTCCTGCCTTATTTGAGAGACTGGTTGAAATGTGTTTATAATACTGTAGTTCAGGTCTGACGAGAAGCCAGTACTGTGCTAAAACTCAAGTTCAGGTAGTCAGTGGGTAACTTAAGCGACTGAACATTTATCTTGCATTCTGAAGTGCTGCTTGTTTGATCTTCCACTGGTAAGAGAAAATATGCTTAAAGTGTGTCAATTTTTATTTTACTCCAGTAGTTTCAAATACGAGCAATTTTCTCGAGAAAATAGAGTATTTTTGTTCTTTCTCTGTTTCTAACTTTCAGTTCAAAGGTAAACTGCTTGAGAAGGTACCTGTACTAACCGTTATTACACTTATTTTTGCCTTGAAATACTATAGAAGGTAAACTTCTCTCCTGTTTAGATCAGACGTTTTAAGGTTCAGACAAGTTGTTCAATTTTGAAATGGATTTTGGTGATGCCACAGTGTCGCCAGAGAACTAAGCCAGGCTTTGCAGGAACAGGTGCATTCTGCAGGTCTCCCAGCACTGTGGAATGGAGTACATTGGTCGTGGGGTCCTCTGTCTGCCTGTGTAAGCATGAGGTGCATTTGGTTGACCTTGCCTTCTCCAGCGTAAATAAATCTGTGCTGTTTATGTCCTTAAAATACTTCTTCTAAGGCAGGTGCTTTGAAACAGTGCCTAATTTCCTTATCTAGGAGAGGGAGCTTACAGAGGAGAGACACAAGTTGCCTGGCCTTGTGGGTTATTGAGAGGTGTGTAGGGATCAAAGGTGCTGCCTGCTGAACAAACAGCAAGCAAGAGCAGCTGCGTGGGGGAGTGTTGGAGTGGGGGAGCATGATAGGAATTGAGCTGGTGGGAGCATCCAGATCTTCTTGCAAATACTTGGCTTAAATCCAAATGTTTTCTGTGCTCATGGTGGTGATCTGCTTCTTTAACCCAGGCACTTAGCAGCTGTCTTGAACGCTTGGCCGTGTTGAACCAGAGCAGAAGCAGCCCAGCACTGTTTGGTGCAGTTATCCAGCAGCTTGAAGTAGCAAGAACTCTCTGGCCCCTTGAGGCCAATTCGGGGAAATGACTTTGACTTAGGACAGCAAAGTTGGATAGTGCCATTAGGAGGCCATCAATTTTTTGGGGTTGTGGATTTCTCTGATAGTGAAGAGCCACTTACTTATCCTTTTGGAAAGAGGCACAGTGCTGAAATAAAAGGTAGGCATCTGTTAACAGTAGTCGTGGTTCCAGTATGTTTTCAGCATGAAACATGCTGCCTGGACTTCCGTACCACACTTTTTACTGCGTGCTGTACTTTTAGGCTCACCTGATGGAGCTGGCTACTTTGTCTGTTCTTGGGGACTTATGTTCTGAGTATTGGTTTGACTAGGTGTCACTGTGTTTGGCCTAATGACCCAAAACTTTTGGAGCAAACCTTGTAGCTCTTATCTTGAGCTGGATCCCTACAAATCTGTGGGGCCTGATGGGATTCATCCAGAGAGCTGGGTGATGTCATTGCACAACCTCTCTCAATGATTTTTGAGTGGTCTTGGTAATCCGGGGAGGTCCCACCTGACTGGAAGCTGGAGAACGTCCCAATTTTCAAGGACAAGAAGGAGGACTCTGGAAACTACAGGCCTGTCAATACCACTTCAGTGCCTGGTAAAGTTATGGAGAAGATTATTCTGGAAATTATTGAAAAACATCTGAAAGAAATGCAGTCACTGTTCAGTCAGCACTGCTTCATGAGAGAAAAATCCTGCTTATCAGGCCTAATAAGTCCTGATTTCTTTTTATGACAAGGTAACCCACCTATTTGATCATCGGAAACCAGTTGATGTAATCTTTTTGGCTTACAGGTCGAGCACAGAGGGTAACAGTGAATGGGGTAACATCAGACTGGTGACCTGTCACTAGTAGGGTTCCATAGGGCTCCATCTTAGGCCCTGTGCTCTTCAACATCTTCATTAATGACTTGGACACAGGGCTGGAAGGGATACTGAGCAAGTTTGCAGATGATACAAAACTGGGGGGAGCTGTTGACTGCCTCAAAGGCGGGGAGGCCCAGCAGAGAGACCTCAACAAATTAGAGGACTGGGCAGTCTCCAACGGAATGGGGCTTCAATAGGGGGAAGTGCCAGATTCTGCACCTGGGATGGGGCAACCCTGGATGTTCGTGCAGACTGGGGAATGGGATGCTGGAAAGCGGTGCCATGGAAAGGGACCTGGGGGTCCTGGTCGATGGCAGGTTGAATATGAGTCAGCAGTGCCCTGGCAGCCAGGAGGGCCAACCGTGTCCTGGGGGGCATCAGGCAAAGCATCACCAGCTGGACAAGAGAGGGGATTGTCCCGCTCTGCTCTGCACTGGTGCAGCCTCACCTTGAATATTGTCTGTGGTTTTGGGCACTGCAGTATAGGAAAGACATTAAGCTATTGGGGAGCATCCAAGGAGGGCAGCCAAGATGGTCAAGGGCCTTGAGGGGAAGCTGTATGAGCAGTGGCTGAGGTCACTTGGTCTGTTCATCCTGGAGGAGACTGAGGGGAGACCTCATTGCAGTCTACAACTTCCTTGTGAGGGGCAGGCACTGATTTCTTTTCTATGTTGACCAGTGACAGGACCCTAGGGAATGGCCTGAAGTTGTGCCAGGGAAAGTTTAGGTTGGGTATTAGAAAAAGGTTCTTCATGTGGAGGATGGTTGGGCACTGGAACAGGCTCCCCAGGGCAGTGGTCATAGCACCAAGCCTGGCAGAGTTCAAGAAGTGGTTGGATGATACTCTCAGGCACATGTGTGAGTCTCAGGGATGGTCCTGTGCAGGCCCAAATATTGGACTTGATAATCCTTGTGGGTCCCTTCCAGCTCACCACGTTCTGTGATTCTTCCTTGTTTGTGTCTTCCCTCCCAATTCCCACTTGTTCCACTATTAATGTTACTTCCTTCTTCCAAGTTCTTGAAAGTCATTCATACCCAGGTGTCTCCGTTTAATGAGACAGAAGTGTTTTGCTAAGGAGGATGAGTAATGAGGAAGACCAAAACTCTTCCCTCTAAGCAATTGTAAATCCGAAATTAAGAGGCTCCAATTGAGAAAGTGTGGAGAAAGGGCTGTTATTTTTCCTTTATTAAAGGATATATGTGTATTGGCAGAACAACAAAAGAACACAAAACAAACCCCCAACTGAACAATAATCCTATACCCAAAAATCCCCTTCAATAAAAAATAAATAGTTCAGTTTGCACTTTTTGGTGCAATTCTAACCACAGTCAGCAGGGGGCGCTGTTGGATCGCTGGAGGTGCAGAGCCTGCAGTGCTCGGGGTTGGCCGACAGGGGGCGCTGTTGGGCTCTGACGGTCACCACGTGGAGGCCCTTGGTGTGCTGGGGGAGCCGAAATGGAGCCCTTCCCTCTCCCTCAACGGGAAGGGGAAAAAAGAAGAAAGAAGGATTCTTCCCAAAGGGGACTTATGGTGTCTGCTGCTGGCCGTGTGACTTCCCCTTTGTTCGCTGATGTGCACAAAAACCACTGCCAAAAACACGGGAGCAGGGGAGAGAAAACAAAGGTGACTCTCTTCCCAAATAGTTCCTCTCTGATGAAGTCCAAGCAGGTCCACCCAGGGTGGGGAGGTGAGGGCAGAAACAGGGTGCCAGCAAGCCAGGGCCAGGGAAAGAAAAAAAAACCCAACAAAACAAACCAGCCAGGTGGCCAGGCTAAGAACAGAGCAGCCTCTGAGCTTTTCCAACCCACATCTTGTCTCTGTTCAGGGAACAACAACTGAACCTTTTCCACTAGAGGGAAAAGCAAAGAAAGAAAAAAGAGATTCCTCCCCCTCCCCAGAAACTTTCCAGGGCCATCAGCCTGGAATGTCAAATCTGCTGGCCAGTTCTTTTGTGTTAGTCAAATACCCAAAGCAAAACCAGCCTGCCCATTCAAACATCCCTCCCACACAGTGGGGCAGGGGGAAGGAAAATTCCTTGTTTAGTTTTTTAGAACAAGTGAACCCATGACACCAGGGCAGTAAGAAGAGACTGAAACAGCACCAGAGCTGCAAAGGGCTCTGGAGTGATGCTGCCTGGTAAAAAGAGAAAGGAAGATAGGAATAAAAGGTTGGTGAAGTGATATATGTGGGTACCAGGAGACTATTGAAAAGACAGGGACTGATAGGACAGTGGGTTCAAGGGACTGGGGTTGTTGAGGGGAAAGAGCTGTGAGTGATGCCAGCCAGTATGGGAATGAGAGATGCTGCGTCTTGACTGAGAGAAGTTGGGGAGCTGCTTAGATGATTTATGGTCCTGTGGCTATAGTGCTTTGTTTCACTCTGTCCTTTCCAGGTCCTCTTTTCTCGTTTCTTGTTTGACCTGTTTTTTTTTTTTTTCCTCTACTGAAGGGAATAGGGAATGGGTGAGTCCCTAAGAGCAAGGAAGGAGTAAATGACTAAGTGGCTCCAGAAAGCTCAGCCAAATCTCTGTGTCTTGTCTGAAATGCAGCCCAGTTGTACTGGTGGGGCATGACTTGATGCTGTGGTTCAGCTGCATTCTTGTTGCCACAAACTGAGTATGGAGTGGATGTCCTGTCAGGTAAATTAATCTTCTTCTTGCTTAATCACGTTCTTTTGACCATTTAACCATGGAGGCACTTCGCTATGTGCGATCTAGATCTAAGAGCATTTCTTCACTCAAAATGGTGATGGTTTGAAGTTTTGGGGCATGCTGAAGCAGAGTTACTGCATGTATCATCACCATGTCGGTCTATTTTACAAGCGAAAAAGATTTGTTTGACTAAAGAAGCATTTTTATAGTGTTTAATTTCCTTGGGAGAAAATAAAGGGGGTAGAGAAATGAAGGAAGCTGTGTTTTGAAAATGTGTGGTATGGGAAACTCTAAGTCTTAATACAAATTCTATGAAATAAGGAAAGAAGAAAAGGAAAGGGGATATTGTAAGCCTTGAGGAAATAGGTCTAATGTCTGTCTTTACCTGTGTTCTGTTCAGTACTTTACCATGACCTTGAAATGACCTTTACTCCTTGGCAGTTCAATGACACAAGGTAATTGAACCTTTAGCAAGTAAATCCTAATAATTGTGTGAAGTATGCATTTACTTATTTCCAAAGGAGTCATCATCATCATCATGTCTAGGCTTCGCGAACGAAGATTAGAGAAGGACTCTACCCACGCTTGCTACAAGCACATTGATGACCAAAAAGACCAATGCGAGACAGACAAGTCTGGTTTCAAAAGGCACAGCAGAAAAGGAATACTTGTTTACTATTATAAGCAAAGTTTAACCATTAAAGTAGAAATTTAAAACAGGTCATTAATATTCTGCAGAAGAATCAAGGCTTGTGAACAAAGTTCTAACTATTTATAAATAATTTTGCTTAGTTTTTAAAAAAACTAAGGACTTACTAAAAAGAACTTATATTCATACCTTAAATATCTAAAATGTGCATTGCCTTAAAAAAATAAAAAAGAAAATTAGCTACTAAGAGTTTCAAAATAGAGATAAACTATGTATATAAAACTTTACAAAGATCACAGGCTGTAAGACATTTTGATGAAATTTTGTGATCTGGGGAACCAAATCTAAAATAGAGATATTTGATCATGAACTGGATGACATCCAGTAGCTTATGTTGCAAGTTGATGGTTTCCTCCCATTTCCTTCTTGACTCGTGACTGCGTCTCTCATAAATTTCTATGTTGTCAAGCAAGTAAACCAGATTTAAAATCAAAATGACTAATGAACTGTTAATCCCTACAGGGCAGGGCTAAGGGAGGTGAGGGGGAAGGAAGAGGGGGGTGGGGGAAAATTTGTGCTGCTGAAGTGGATAAACAAAGGATTTCAGTTTTCCTTGCAGCTTGTCTGAGTCCATTTAATGAGTGTTTGCTCTGTTTAAAAACAGTAACAAAAATAAAGGGAACCATAGCTTGTAAGTTATCAAAGGAGGAAGAATTTGTTAGATTTTGCAGAGAAAGATTGTGGTTCCCATTGGTGATCCAGTGGTGATGGTCATCTGAAGTTTCCCAGGGGTAAGCAGATGTCTGGATGGCTTGCATCTCAAAGAGCAGGGATGATGCTCTCAGGCTGTTAGCCATTGGGAAATGCTATGCATAACCCTCTTAAAATCTTCTGGCATTTGCTTTTCATACTGTATACTCCGGTCTTTTAGAGATTCCCATAAGGGTTCATTCTCCATCTGCTTTCTTGGGATCTCCTTCAGTCCCTGCCCTTCCCGGAGCTTTCCTTGCCTCTCATTCCATATGGACCATGTTGCCCAAGAAGGTGGTATGAGACAGCAAGTCTGAGGAGGCTGGAGTTGCTGATCAGCTACTCTTGTTCTGCCATAAAGGCTGAAGTTTTTCTTGAGACTGAGGTAAAAAAAAAAAGTAACATCTGGGAGAAAAGAAAAGCACTTGGGAGGAGAGTGGTAGAGCTTGAAAAGAAGATGCTTATGAAATAAAATGCAGAGCATGTGCAAACAGTGATTTATTATTAAGTACTAATTAGTTAGCACTTCAAAGAAAGACACATTTGCTCAGAAATTAAAGGATTTCTACAGCCTTGTAGAACAGGTTCTTCAAAAGCTCTCCATACGCTCACTTTTCTTCACCATATTGCCAACTTCTGACTCTATTCATTGGCCCCGGCCTGTGATTGCTATTTGATTTTAAACACAGAATGCACTCTTGCTTTCTCACTGTCTGGAAGTGGTCTTAAGAAGTCAGTGTTCTGACTATGTTGTGTCATGGAATGTTCTCATCCCATTAGGATGAGATGAGTTAAGGATTACTAGGGATTAATTAAGTAGATTGTGAAGCCTCCTCAGGTTGACAGTAGTTAACTAGGAAGCTGTCAGAACAGATGAAAAAGATTAATTTAACCACTCTTTGCCTTTCTAGTCCCGATGAAATTTGGGTTGCTGCAGAACCCTGTCTCTGTTCATGTTTTTGTGAGTTGAATAGACTCTTGCTTCCAAACTACACTTCCAAATTGCAAAAAACCTGATCACAGTAATTTGGTATGAGCAGGATCAAGGGAGCATGACCAGGGATGTGTTCAGGTCTTTGATTCTCCTTGTGCATGGGTTAACAGCCATGTTTTATGGGTTATAGTAGCTGAATGCTGATGAGGCATTCCGTAGATAATTGGTAACAAATTACCAAAGCCAGCTGTGGCAGAGCAAAAAAATCCATGTGGAAAAAACCGTCACTGCAGGAACATACTTGTGTATGCTCAGCTTTGCAGTACAGCTGCCGTTAGCTGCTTGGGCTGCTTGGCACCAGAGGGCCATAGTGACTCATGGGTCAGGAAGTGCCTGGAGTCACCAAATTTCTGAGAGCTCCTGATTTTAGCTTAATTTCTGACATAATGCTTACACCAGGGTTTGGACGGGTATCCTCAGAGTTTTGTATCTGCGCCAGTGGGATTATCATGGTGGTGGAAATAGGACAGTGGCTGTTGCACTGAAGGAGACTACTGCAGGGCACTGGAGTTTTAACTCAAGTTTTCCTTCGTAGTGTGAATTTAATATTTCTACTGTCAAAAAAATCTCTGAGAAATTCCATGTTCTTGGAAATACTTTGGAGAAGGACATTTAAAATGGGGACCAGGGTTGGAGGAGGATCAAAATTTTTACAAACTTTCTTGATGTGTTTTCTGAAGTCATGGTTTTTCCATCCTGTTAGTAACAAAAACAAGATGTTATTTTTTACCACTTCTTTTCACCTTTTGCCTGAAAAGCATAGACAAATTGTGTTAAGTGACTAATTGCAGGAATCCTGTGGCATATTCAAGACAAACGGACAAAATCTCTAGATCTACAGTAAGAGGTTTGTATTATATCTCTGCAAAAAAACCCATAAATCATCATGCTTCACACTTTACATCCTTCCTTAAAGTTACCCACAATTGCCACAAAAAAAGTTCTGTACTTTGCAGGATGGAAAGCCATCAGGAAGAGATCTTATGTTGGGAGACGCTTCATGTGTGTACTTTTCTCTATTACTCTCTGAACAGAATGGGAGTTGTTGGAATAAACACCTTTCAAGCAAGTGCAAAGTAACTTACGTTCAGTTATAGTGATTTTATGCTTGCTTTTATTATTTTTATTTGTGTTTTTATCTAAATGGTTGAGATGATCAAAAAAGAAATATGTTCCTGGAATATATTGGATGGTGGTGGGTGTTAGCTTAGTTTGGTAGAACAAATAAAATAGCAAAAAAGCCTGTCATAACTTAATCAAGATAAATTAATTGTAGCTAAGTTTTTGGAGTTGGAGAGTTAAGAAGACATTTTGGGCATATGCCAGAGCATATATGCTCTCTGTATGGAGCACTGGCATATATGGAGCTTGTACCTTCTTATGGGGTACCACTGTGGTGTGCAGGAATGTTATTCAGACCAAAATTCCTTACTCTATACAGATCTTTATAAAAATAGTTTTGAATTATTTTGATTTTTAATGCATATTTGAAAATACCGTATACTTTTGTAGTGCTTTTGAAATAGGACAAAACCTATTCAATACTAGTCCCCATTTTTTGTTTCGTCGTCGTTGTTGTTGTTTTATGCCTTTATTTACTTTGATGGTTACCTTCCTTTTGTGCTTGACATTCATCATAATTGGATTTGCATTCAATATGTTCCACTATCCCACTGTCCTTTCTGTCTTGTATATGAATTCTCTGTTGATGTGGACTTAGGGCTGTCTGACTTGCAGGAGAGCAAGACCTCTCTGGAGACTGTTGCAAGTTGCAGTAGCTGTGTATGACCTGGTAGTGTCTCCGCACTCGTTGGTAGTATTGTTGTGGTCGGTTTCCATACTGTTGTTGTGTGTGGTTTCTGCATCAGAGCTTTCAGGATTTGGATGTTGGCTGTGGCCTGTGCCCCATGAAGAGCATTCCAGCAGAACAGCATCTGGTGATTACACAGGCAATATCTTTACTATCTTTCCTTGGCCCTTCATCCTTCTGTCTTTACATCTCTCTGAAAGTGGTTGTCACAGTACCGACTTTGTTTCTGTTCCCACTTCTTTAATGTTTACTCTCTTGCACAAGAAAGGAACAGAGTCTCCTGAACTCCAGAGTCCCTAGTTACTTCACCTTTCTTTCGGGACTGATGTGCTGGAAAATTATTTCGAGACTGTCAGTGCTGCAAATCTAAGTGCTTGTGCAAGGTTCCGGGTATAAGAGGAAATGCTTGTGTAAGAAAGCTAGTGCTTTACAGAGCTGCTGCCTCCCTCCCAGCCTCCTCCCCTCCTTTCCCTGTTACCTGTGGTGGTGAGTGAACTTAAGGAGGAGGTTGCAGGAGAACCAGCTCTTGCCAATTTACAACATGTATTTGAAACTGAAGGGATGCTGAAGTTTAGGATCTTGGCCACATGCAGGTCTGGGACTTAGTGAGGAGCAGTAAATGTCTGTCGCTTTATTTACTTATTTTTAAATTGGCAAATAATTTTACTTTGATTTATTACTCTTAAAAGAATGTTTTCTACCAGCATTGCAGTCATTCAACTTCTCTCAAGGAAGCAACATTTTAGCTTTTTTGCAGCCTAGCTGGAGGAAATCCTTCAGTGAAACTGATGGGTTTGTAATAGGGTCAAGGCACCACTCCAGTTTTTTGATGACTTTGCATTGTCAGACTAAGGAGAGAGATTGATAGTGATTAGCAGTTGCCCACAAGAGGCAAATGTTAAAAGTCTGTAGGATTTAGCATGTAAAAGGTAGTTCTTCAAGCGATCACTGCTGTACATTAATTGCTTGTAGGTTTGGGGTTTTTATTTTATTGTATGATGGCCTGTATATGTCTTTGCAAAACTGTTCGCTCCCCTCTGTGCTTTCCCCTTCTTATCCTCTCTCTGCCAAAAAGAAAAAAAGAAAGAAACAAACAGTAGAAAATACTTGAGCAATGGCAAGTACTCTGAGGGAGGTGTGCTGTAGAAGGTTAATATCAGTAACCTGCTGGTATAGTTTTGAGTGTGATATACTGTAGTGCTCCTCAGTGAGTTAGTATTCTTTACAACATGCAGCCACTCAGCCCATAGGAAGAAATATTTAGCCTTGCTTCAAAACCAAGTCCCTGTTTCTGGCAAAAAGCAGAAGTGTGTAAATGCAGGAAGATGCATTTAACATTCAGGCTTCTGTGGGAATTTAAGTGGGGAGAAGGAATAAACACTGAAGCCAGTAATAATTCCTGGATTTGACAGATGAAAATTAGATGTAATCAATTTAAATAATGGTTAGAGGGTTTTTCTTCCCACGAAACTTACATAAGAATTATTTGTTTTGCAAACCATTATATTTAGAGAGAAGTATAATATTCCCCTTAGACAGCAGAGTGAAACTGAACCTTTTGTGTGTGGGTTTGGTGTGGCACAATTGCTCAGTTCCTAGCATGGGCTTTTCACTGTGTCTTTTCTTGTCTTTTACCCTGTGGACAGAGATGGGCTTTCTCAGGACAGAAGGGTTGATTCTGCAGTGCTCTGATGTGTCCAGATGGAGCTGGTCAGGAGTGCTCAGTCCCTGGCAGACCCAGAAGTGGCTTATGAGTGAATCTGGCTAAATGTCTTTCGATTCTGGGCTATTTTCAGTATAACTGGAGAAAATCTTTGGTTTGGCTCTTCGGTCTCCATGCACTACCACAAGCGTTCTTAACTATATGCTGACAAAAGTGAGGAAGTTTCAAATGTTAAGGTTGATGAATGAATTAAATGTTACAAAGAACTGCAAATTAAGAGTTTTGCAGAGAATGCCATACATATACCCCCAGATGTATCGCTTTCACCGTGAGCAGTGAGTTTTGTGTAAGATTCAAGGATAGCAGGCAGTCCTGGGCTTGTTATTCAATTAGAGGATAAACCTGCTGAAATTTTGACAGCTGAGAACTCAAATTCACTTTTCATTGAAACATTTAGTTGTTCTCCCTCTCGAAAAGGACATTAGTCATAATGCTCTTAAACATTTTTTTTTTTAATATGAATTAAAAGAGCTAAAGCATGTGGCATTCTTTCCTGTTTTCAAAGTGAATGCTTAGAAAAGTAGTTTTCCGTGTTGTTTTTTTTTTGTTTTTTTTTTTTGAAAGAACCCTTTGCACAACTTGTAGGCACTGCATTGGTGGTGATTACTTTGCATAGAAGCTCATAAATTTATTTTTTAGAGAAAACATCATTGTTCTTGCAAGGTGGGACTCATATTTTCCTTTTGGACCTTTGGAGGATGAACGTATGGGTTATTGAAGACTTGTACTGAGGCTCTGTGTGTGCTTACAGTGCTGATTTGTAAGGAAATGCAATATGTTCAGCTATAATGACTATAAATGTGCAATATAATATGGTGAAGACTAGAAAAACAGGAATTTTCTTTTCAACACCATCTTTATTGGACAGATCTTTGCAGGGGGAGTGTATGAGTACAGGTTTCTCCTGAACATTATCATGAGTATTTTTTCATGTACTTTTTTAATGTGTCTGTGTGCGTGTACAAACCTAATTTAGGGAGTTAGATTTGATCAGCAAGTAGAAATTAAGGCAAGACACTGTTCAGTGGCTGCCGAGGTATCTGTGAATTACTCAGTTCCAGACTGGGAGAATGAAAAAGCTGCTATGTAGATGACTGTTAAATCCTATTTTAAATAATACATCTTATTGACCCTGTAAAAGGAAAAAGAAATCACCTACCGTCAGTACATGTTTTTTGTCTTTTATATTCATCCTAAATAGATTCCAGAATGAAATTACTAAATTAAAAGCCATTCAGCATGTGTCCTACTATGGAATTATACATTTATTCTATTCTATTTTATATTGTAATGGTGTTTCTTTGATTTCCAAATGAAATTAAAATCCATGAAGACTGTAACTTTTAAGTCTTGCATACTGAGAAGCGTGAGCTCAGTCCACTGACATGGAAAAACGTTTGGAGTCAACAATGAATGGGACTATACTTCTGCTTTAAATGAAGGATAAATGGGCTACTTTTAATAGAGAACACCAGTTAAAGCAGCCTTAATGTCCATGCAGATTCATCCTGCAGTTCAGAAGGGGTTTGTTGATGCTATACAGAAGACAGTCCTGCTCTTTTTACTTGCAGCAACCAGTTTTTCTTAAATGTCATTACTTCATTTATACTTGTAGGTGCTATTTTTAAATAGTTCAAGGGTTAGACCTTGTAATAGAAAAAATATTTTAATCAATCTCAATAAATATTTGTACAGTTAGACCTGACCTCAAATACCTAGATCACTTTGATAAGAACGTAGTTTTCACAAACCTTGTTTGTTTCTGTGTTGTCAAACTTTTTTTGATTTTTTTTTTTCCCCTTTCCCCTTTTGGCTAGTAGCATGGTTTGCATATGTTTCTTTAATGGAACTGAAAAAGAGAGATTTATTTTATACATGTATGAGGGGAAAAAGATTGTCCTATTTGCAGCAGTTTTAGCATAATGTGTCAGGATAGCCTTGTATTCTTGGGCAACAAGGAAATTCATTGATTTGTCCATTGTAATGTTCATATGTTTCCTGTTAGTAAGAAATATCAGAAAGTTTGCCACATGAATCCTTCATATTTTGTTTACAAAAATGTATTTCGGTTTCCATGTCTTTAGTCATGGGAAATGTTAATAATGTTTTGAGATGTTCTTTAATATTGTTAAGGGGTTTTTTATAATTTGAAAACTTCTATATTTCAAAGAATATAAAAATAACAAAGACCATTCTGTTTTCTTCAGTACTTTGGAAGCTTGCTTGTAATATTCTGTGTTGAACTGGCCTGTGGTGTTTGGACCTACGAGCAGGAAATAACGGTGAGTCAGAAAAGGAGGCTGCATTTTTTTTTCAGCAGAGGAAAAAGATTTCCATTAGCTAGCTGTTTCCTAATTGCTCTAGTGTTTATCTCTGTTCATTAGTCTGACAGTCTAATTTCAAGTGACTGCCTTTTTTTTTAAATAGAGAATTCTTCTGGGAAAGCTTGTCTGTCTGAAAGGTCCTTCCTCAGTTTCCGCTTACCCCCTCTGTATTTGAGTGCCGAATCCTGCAGCACCTGACTTAGAGACTTCATTTTTTTGTTAATTCTTACTTAGGCAGGTTTTCATTGAAGTCATTGAAACTTTTGAGGATAAAGTATGAGCTTCAGGCTTAAATAAGGTTTTTGAGAGAGTAGATGTGAGAATTTGAAGGGATTTTTGCCCCATAAGTTCTTCATGATTTAAAGAGTGTACTACATTGTAAAGAGACAGTCTGTTCTTTTAATAGAGGACTTGTTGTCTGCTGAAATCTACACACTGCCTGCACAAGATGTAAATGCCAGTTTTAAGCAAAACATGTCTTGACTATAAAACACTCTTCTGTAAACTTGTGGAGAGGTTTTTATCTCTGTCTAGTTTTTATAGGTGCAGCAACCTTTAATTTTCAAACTGAGAACTTGTAACCATCATGTAAGAAAATAGATAAGCATTGAACTGAAATTAAACTGGAATGTTACTCTGCTGGCTCCTATATCTTTACATCTTGTACTCAGTCTGGTACATTTTTATGAATAGAGGGACAAATATTTTCTCTTAACTGCCAAGATATGCCCAATATAATGGTCTTTCCAACAGTGAATAGCAATTACATGGCAATAAGACTGGAGGGAGCTTTCTTGATATTTACACAGTACATGGACCAAAGGAATTTCTGGCAGATTTGAAGTCTGAAGTTACGTGGCAGCACTTTGCATCAGAATTCATTCCCTTGCGGAACAGCTTCCAGATGGGTGTTCTAGTATAACAGCAATTAAGGCTATCCCTTTGCTTTAAATGTCATCTTGTGTTGATGCATTTTAAAATTGGGAATACAGACAAGAGGCATTCTTCATCGTATGGGCACAGCTGCCCTCTGTGGGGGTTTTGCCAAAGATGGCTGTCATAATTAACATCCATCTTTCCAGAGAAACCGTGTCAGTGGAAACTGCCTGAAACAACATAGCCTTCAGAGCACTGGAACATGCTTTCTCCAACCTTCCCTATTCAGTTTGAGAACCTGAAGTTATGGTGTGTTTTAGTCAGACCCCCAAGCTTTTGATTACATGCTATGCTACTGAAACCCAAACCTGGGACAACTTTATAAAAGCTGCCATAGCCCTAATAAATGTTAAGGTACTGGTGGTGCCATTTCCCTCCAGAAGAAAACACTGCTGTCCTTGCATCCCTTTGCTAAAGGGGCAGCCCTGAATTCCATGCCAACATCATCTGCAGAGGGTCACAGTTAACCCAGATACTCTTTTTTTGCTTTTCTTTTTCTTTTATCTTCTCTCCCTGTATAAATATTTTTTTTCTTCCTCATCCCCTAAAATAATGGGTTGCGTTGGGGTTTTGTTGTTGTTGTTTTGCTGGTTTTTTTTTGTTATTTTCTCTTTTCATCTGATTTCTCACTATTATTCCCTTTGTCCTAACAATACTGCTTTTTTGTGTCAGGAGGTGGGCTGCAACTGGGTTTGTTGCTGCTCAGACTTATAGGGAATGTGGCAGTCTGGAAGAGCACAGTTGTTTTTCAGTGGTTCTTTAATACCTGTGCAGGTCACTTTCCTAGGGCATGCTTCCACCTACTCTACGTGATAAAGATAAGAAGACTCTCTCTTATACCCATAAGGGTGACTTGATGTCATGTTTTTTTCAGCATAGCATGAAGTCACATAGGCCCCTGGTGCGTTTCAGAGGATCAGTTGGCATTAGTGTAGGTGGGTGGGTGATGTTGTCAGAAATGTCACTGAGGCATAACCGCCTCTGCTGATGCCGTATGGGCTCTTCTTGGAGTGTGGACAAGTTGCTCTAAGAGTCCTTGCATAAACAATTTTCCTTCCAGCTCATGATAGCTCTCAGCATGAAGTGTGCCTCATGACTAATTTATTCCACCCACAAGATTGAAAAGCCAGTGTGGGTTCTTGGCTTACTTAGGCATTGATCAAGCCTTGATAATCATTAGAAAAATAACAACGAGTGAGTAGATGTCAAAGGCAGACTGAACTTTACAAACTTATGTTAATATCAAACCAGCATCTCCAATTTTTGTTTTTCTACACACAGCACAAGACCATTGGTGTATAGTCAAACAAATGCATCTCAGGCATCTATGGTTGTGCACCACCGTGTATATGAGCTGCTAGGAAGCTATTTAGTACATCAATGTCCTTAGCTTACAGAATCAGAGAAATTACAGGATATGCTGAGTTGGAAGGAACCCACAAGGATTGAGTCTAGCTCTTAACTCTGCTCAGGACCACCCCCAAGAGTCACACCATGTGCCTGAGAGTGTCATCCAAACACTTCTTGAACTCTGTCAGCCTTGGTGCTGTGACCACTTCCCTGGGGAGCGTGTTCCAGCACCCAACCACCCTCTGGGTGAAGAACTTGACCGAATACTCCCCTGACACAACTTCAGGCCATTCCACTGGGTCCTGTCACTGGTCACCACAGAGAAGAGATCAGTGCCTGCCCCTCATTTTACCCTCACAAAGAAGTTGTGACTGCAATGAGGTCTCCTCTCAGTCTCCTCCAGGCTGAACAGACCAAGTGACCTCAGTGGCTCCTCGTACTTGGACCAGTCAGACACACAGATTCCAAAATCCCTCCTTACCTCCAGAATTCAAATTACTTTTCTACAGTGGGGTTTACGTTGTTTTGCCTTGCTTTTAATTTCCTTCTCTCACTTCTTGAGCATTTTTTCCACCTTTTTTTTTCCCCACTGATTTCCTAAAGAAGCTGGATGCCTTGTGTTGTGGGTATAACCTTGGACTGTGTTCAACTCAAACAATAAAAAATAATTAAAAGATAATCTAGCAAATATGATCTTAATTGTGGCAATATCAAATTACCTGAAGAAAGCAGAGTACTAACTTACAATACAGAATAAAGAGAAATGCATTGAGTACAAACTAAATTATTTTATTGTAGTGACCAGTGTGAATGTTTGTGATAGAAAGATTCTGTGATAGTGTTTTAAAGTATTTTAGTACTCTACTGCTGATGTATTTTTCATGTGGACAATTGTGAGTTCAACAGCTTATCACTTCAGAGATAAAAATCTGCTAAGTGAAAGGCATGCTAAATTTCCGGGACATTATTATTATATTAATGATATGAAGCTTTACTTCATATCGTCAGAAATGTAGTATAACTTAATAATTATCACATGTTCTTATTTGTCTTATGGGTTCAGGCAGGCAGTGGTTGTCCCTATGTTTTTGTAGAGCATCTAGCACAATGAAGACCTGGCTTCTTGGGAAGTACTCTGATAAGGGTTTTTAGTAGATAACTACTTTGTTGCTACTTGCAGAATGCCCTTACTGTTTGCTCCAGATTGAATAGGATAGCAAAATCCTGGCTCCTAGAGGAGCTGGGTTCCCCTGCCATCCAAGTGACAACTGATATTGCCACTGTGATTTCTTTCACCATGACTATTAAGGCTAATGGAAACAAGGCAAAACTCAGCATGAGTGGTATGTGCCTAGGAGGGCAATGCAGTCTTCAGCAACTTGTTTTGTTTTGGCACACTGAAATCTGTGCAGCTGAATGAAAGTGAGGTTCTAATCTTGACTCTTAAATGCATTGCATGCCTGGTACCATAGCACTTGCTTCTGTTGTTTGTAATGAACTGCTGATGTGTCATATTCAGACAATGGAGAGCACCAGCATCTCACTTCTGAGTAGTCAAATTTGAAAGAAAAATACTTCAAGATTCCTTCTTTCAGAAGAAAACATTTACAAGACTGTGAGTGTGTATGAAGAAAAAAGGTCACAAGGCTTCGCCTACACTTCCACAGATCTGTTCTTGAGTGAGATACTGAAATGGAGCACATTAAGGATACCTGCATACAGGACTCCAGACAAAGGCAGGAAATCATTGAAAAACTCCTGGGGTAGAATTCCTCGCAATTAATTTTATATATGTAGAAGTTAGACATTTAGATCTAAGTTTGTCACCTTAGACAGTGAAGTGGATTTAAGTCTTCAAGACAATGATGCATCTGCTCTGTTTAAATTACTTACCTTGAGATCAATTGCCCTGTTTGGCTGCCTGTTTCCTTCTATTGACTAAGAAGACACAAGGGAGGTACCTAAACTGGGGCAGACGAATGTCATCCCTGATGACTTGGATGGGACTCACTTCAAGTTTTATGCCAGGTAAAAAATGTAGTAATGGTGTAACCAGATTGTACCAAACTTTCCCTTAATCTCTCCAAAACATAACTCCTTTTTCAGTGTAGATTAATTTGTAAACGCAGGAAACAAATAACTTTCCCCTGATATTTTAAGAAAAGCTTGTGAAGTATTAGTATCATAAAAATTGCGACAGTTGTTTTCCTGTTTTATTTGCATACAGAGTTATTTTGGTCATTGCACTGGAGAGATCTCAGAACAGATGGAATTTGTGCATTTGGAGCCCCAAGCTTATTGATCCACTGTGTGAATCATTTATCTTTCCTTGCTCCAGGTTCCAGTGCAGTGGTCTGATATGATCGCGCTGAAAGCCAGGATGACCAATTATGGCCTACCTAGGTACCAGTGGCTGACCCATGCTTGGAATTTCTTCCAGAGGGAGGTAAGATGACAGTAATTCATGAACTGAAGTAATACATACTCAGTAAGTGTTACTTATCTGCTAAGGGAAGAGATTTGGTTTTCAGTGAAAAGTTCATTTCATATGAAACACTGTGTAATGATGGTATCTTTTAACATCACTTGATATCCAATTCTTCAGTTTTAATATAGCCCAAAGATGCTTAAACACCAAAAAAAAAAAAGTCACCAAATTTAGTTAAATTGCTAACACTCTCCTCTCCTTTACCAATAAGGATAGGACATAAACACTTTTAAGGATTACTGTAGCATTTTAGAATTTGATGTATATGAAGTTAAAAATCTGCAGGTAAAGTAAAATGAATATGAGGTTTTAATATTAAACTGTGCTCCCCTTCCTGTAGGCTCTGTAGTTTCTTTTCATCAAGCTGTCATGGTTAAGATATGTGTTTAGCTGGAAAGGAGTGGAAAAGGAAGTTTTCATAAAGATGCCAACACTGTCTCTTTGGCTGAGGTTTGTGAAAGTAATCAGGGTTTTTATTTACTTTGACTAGGGGGGTCAGAAACAAACCCAAAAGCTTCCTTGTTATTCACAGCTTTGCCCTCTACCCTACTAAAATTCAGAACTTTTTTTAAAGAATGATGTATTATGTTACAGAAACATGAAATCGCCCAAGGTAGAACCCATTAACTCCAAATATAACTCACGTGCAGGAAGAGAACTCCTTAAATGCCTGTCATTGTGCTGCTCTTGTTGAAATGCTGAAATCTATCAATGTTGCACAGATTTCCTGTTTATTTAAACATTTCCTGGCAGCTCTTGGTTAGTCTATGTTTATACTAAAACCTTAAAGAAAGAGGTTAAACACCAGCATACTGCCACCCTGTTCCCTGCTCTGGCCATTCAAGTGCTCTGTGAAACTAAGTAATTCTTCATATGCAGGTAGAGTGTTTATGTCTGTTCTGTACCTGAGATAATACAGTCAAATGGTCTCAATCAATTTTCCTTGAATAGAGCTGGTACTGTATCTTGGTTGAAATGTTTAGGTTGATTAAATTAAAAACTGCCTCTTATCCTCCTAGTTGTTGTGGTGTCATCATAATGGCTGGTTATAACATGAATATTAGTAATGAAACTTCAACTATGCCATAACTTTTCTAGCATAGGAAAACTACGTTTTAGAAGTTAGATTTTTTATATTCCAGCTCTGACCATATGAATGATTCGGGGAAAATTTGAAGTGAACACTTGAGAAACCTCTTTTAGAGCTCCTACTTAAGTAGTGTGCTCTTGATATTCTCTCCCCTCGTAACTCAGATGCTGTATTTATGAGCCTGTCATGTGCTTTATTCCTGAATGAGCACTTTGATTGTGGCCCTTCTTCAGTCAGTTAAATTGTGATTACAACTCTGTCACCAAAGATTCAGCCCTGATCAGCTTTGTTTTCTCTCTTCTGTATCTTTTAACATCTGAGAGAGATGGGAAATGTGTTTTCCCCCAACCTTCTTGGTGGTCAGAGTCATGACTATGCTAAGGAAGATGGTAAGGGTCAACTGAAGTCAGGAAAGAAGAGCTGGGTGGGGGCAGAAAAGAATTGAGAGTAAAAAAAGGAAGGTTAATGACATGGTCTTTGCAATTACAGCAAGGAGCCAAACTTGAGCTTTCCTTAAAGTCCTGTGTTGGGACTAACAAACTAATAAAACCAGAGACATTAAAGCTGTGGTAAAGATGGAAGAAGTGAGATTTTTAAGAGGACTGGTAAGCTAAAGGGCATAATGTATGCCAACAGTCTGGGCACTGATCTGCTTGATTGGGACCAAGGAGTGGTGTGGAATACAGGACTCTGGATCTGAAGTGGGTAAAGGGGGCAAATATGTTCCCAAGACCATGGGTCAAAGGAACCAGGGGATGACTTACAGTCAGGCTGGTACTGGAGGACATTCAGACAGAAAAAAAATGGCATCTTGTTTCTGCAGCAAGGCTTCTTTTCAGTCATGTCAAGTCCGCATCCAACACCAAACCAAATCTAATGTGGCTGCTTTATCCCTTTTCTATATGAAAGCAACTATTAATGTGGTAGATTGGTCATTTGGCTTTAAATCTCTGGGTGTGCTTTGCAGAGGAGAAGACAGTTTTTTAGTCCTGCTGGTTTTTATAGCCAATTACAGCTCATCTGCTTTGCAGCCAGGCTTCTTACTTTTATGGTTGATTCTGTTGCAGTATTTACTTTAGTGTGATACCCTTTCCTTTTGTTTTCTGTTTTCCTTTTAGCATTTGTGATTTCTATACTTTTTAGCTCACTCTTTTAACCTTTTTTTTTCTTTTTTTTTTCTGTTGTAAGACCCCAAGCTCACCTCACAAGCTTATCAAAGGGGTTTTACATCATAAAGATACAGAGCCCCAAAACCTGTCTGATGGATTTATTAAAATGGCCTTAGATTCTTTTATACCTTGAGGTCACGCATGGGAAAAACACTACAGCATTTTCAGGAGGTCAAAATAACACACTTTTACTGGCAAACTTTGGAAAATAAGGGAACTTGGCAAAAGTTTAAAGAACACATTCAATCAGAAAGCATTTCACAAAACATTGACTTAGCAAATTCCAACCCATCCAGGTTTAAGTTACCCAGATGTCAAGAAAAGGGGATTAGGAGAAGAAGTACAGAAAAAGAGAAAGATAGAGAATTACATCTGCTGCCTTAGGTCCACAGTAGCACCAGCTACTACAAATCCAAGGACAGTAGGGCTGTGACCACATGGAGGCCTCATGGTGTTGGTTTTACTTGCTCTGGACTCCTGTGACCACGCACCACCTCCCCAGCCCCAGGTGGGGCTTCCGGTGTGCCAGCCATTTGGGATCTGGGTTAGGGGCGCCCGGGGGTGCGGTGTGGGGTGTGAGACAATGTGGGGTGTGAGGCCATTCTGGGGCTGGATTAGGGGCTCTAGGGGGTGTGGTGTGGGGCAGTGCTCCCTACGTGCCAGTGACTGACACCTGCACCAAAGGCGGGGTGGGTTTTGAGGCAGAGCACCATCCCACCTTGGCAGAACCTGATCTGCCCCCTCCCTCCCACACTGAGTTGTTTTGAGCCATTGCTTTCGGTCTCTCACATCTGTATTCAGGTAAATCTGTGCTTTTTCTGGTTTTCAACAAATGTGTCCATAGTTGTAGCCTTGCAGGAATAGTCCTCGCTAGTAAGACCTTTCCCTACTATTTCTTTCAGCCACTGGTATACTTGTTCATTAGTCATCATTTCGACATGAAATTATCATGTTCCTTTAGTAAGGATAGGAGAATTCCAGTACAGGACAATTTCTGTGAAGCATCCTTTGAGGAAGCAATTAGGATTTAAAGGACAGAGCTGTACCCTTAACTGTTTCTGAGATATTCGTTGGTCATACCTTGAAATTTTCATGTTGTTTTTATGTAAAAGTACAGCAAAACAAGATACATGGAAGATCTTGTAGATACTTTTAGTTCTATGTAAATATTTTGGAGGTTGATATTGGGAATTTATTTAGCTTTTTGATGACCTAGTTTCATGAAGAAGTAGCATCATTATTGCTGATCTTGGCTAATCCTTCCTTTGCAGTTTAAATGTTGTGGCGTGGTGTACTTCACAGACTGGCTGGAAATGACAGAGTTGGACTGGCCACCTGACTCCTGTTGTGTCAGAGAATTCCCAGGATGCTCTAAGCAGGCACATCATGAGGATCTCAGTGACCTTTATCAGGAGGTAAGAAGAAATATATGAATATTTCAGAAGGCTTTGTGCATTCTTCCTGATACAATAATTTTCAGAATTCATCATTTACAGTGCAACAGAGTAATTTGTTTGTAGAGTAGTTGTGTTTATGGAAAGTATTTATTGTGTTTATGTTTATTATTAACGCTGAAGGAAGGACAGATGGATCTACCCACCCTTACCTGGAAGTGAGATAAGTTAATGGCATTGCAGTTAACATCTGAGATGTGCTTAAACATTGAGGTTTTTACTTTTATATCGGTTAGGTTGGAGTTCAGATTTGCTTTAATCTAAAAGTTAAAAATTAGGTGTGATGTAATGTCCTGGCTCCCGCCCATTAAATTAATGTAGGGTAAGTGTAAGAGTACTCTAGTGAAATGTACAGTGAAGGACGCTTTTGAGAATTTCTTAGGAAGATGAGAGTGCTCTTGATAAAAGGTCTCATGCCAGGAGGCAGGTAATTCAGTTATTGTACTCTGAGCATGCATAGCAACTTGTTGTGAAACTGCTCTTTCTCTCTACTGCATTACAGTATGATTATTTAAAAAGAATTACGAAAAAAGCACCTTAAAAGCAGGAGAGGACCTAGTTGAACTCAAAGTGGACAAGGGAGGTAATCATGGTAGCAAGTCATTACTGTTCTTAGAGTGAAAATTAGGAAAACAGATAAATACACTCTCTACTAAAACTCAGTTCTCACATAAATATTGCCCAAAGTCACCTTTGTCTGAAGACTGGTTTGCTTACTACCATTTTTTAGTGCTAACAGACCTCTGAGACTTAATTGTGCATTCAGTAATAGCAGAATGACCAATAGGTAGTCCAGGCAGTCCAACAGCAGGCAGGTCTCAATCAGGTAGTTTTGAGGATCTGACAAGAGATGCATTCTTCATCTGATTGCTTTTAGAGTAATATAGGGTGCATAGGAAGGAGGATGGACATGAGACATGTGCTTTTAGGTGCTGCAGCATGAACATTTCTCCAGTGGATGGTGTAGCTCTGCATTATGGAAGAGTACCCAAAGAACAGTTTTATTTTGTCCCATTTTTTTACACCATTCAAGACCCTTTCTTATAGGAATCTGTTGCATGTCTCTTGTTCAGGAACTGTGGAGCAATACTTCTGAAGCAGAGGAGATTTGCTATATAAACAAGCCAGAATGATTATTAGCTATTGCCAGGAAGCAAACAAGTTTTGGGGAAATAAATTTATATGGTATTGACTCTATGAAGAGGAGTTATATCATCTATTCTGAACTTTCAGACATCCATCCTAAGAGGCGGTGTGTTTCCATTAGGAAGAGAGAAGGTAGAGCTGCCAAAAGGCAGCAGAAGGCCAGTCTTTGCTGGGGAACCTTAAAGACAGTGGCGAAGGCTATTTTCTTTCCACCAGCTCTTTGTAGAACCTCTCTTGCATTCTGGTAAGGCTCACAGCACTGACAGCACTGGATATGCTTTAGATGTGTCAGTCTCTGAATAGGAAAGCCATTCAGGCTTCTTCTGGGGCCTGCCAGTCTCCTACAGAGTCTTGAAGAAGAAAATATTGTGGCTCACTCTTCAATGATGGTTACCTTTTGCAATACCATTGCCACTCTTAATACCATACAGACCGAGTCTGTCACAGAGAGCTCTCAGGAATTGTAAACATATGGAAACTGTTGAACATTCATTTGTCCCATGCATCCTTCATACTTACGTGAAAAGGCAGGAGTATGTAAGCAGTGTCACTCAATGAAAAACTGCTTTTTGAGCACAGGAACCTCAGAAATTTCCGAGAAGTACTAGTCACTGGAGTGCCAAATGTGCAAGGTTTTCTTGTGTCATCTCTTCTGCTAACATTTCATGCCCACAGCCATATTCCAGGAAAATGGTTCTCTGAACACTTCATATGTTCAAATTCCTTTGGTTCTACTTGGAGAAAATTAATAGCCAAAGATGATTATTATGTAGGACATAAGGGCTGTGTTAAGGCCCACTTGATAAAAAGAATGGCTACCTGTTTTTTTTTTTTTTAAAGAAACCTGAAGGGTACATTTATGGTTCCTCCCCTACTGTACCAGAGAGCATTTTGGATGGATTCAGGTCATGGCAAAAATTTATTGTTGGTTCGCTACTGCAGAACCCATTCCAAAAAGGGACAGGCTGTTGCACCAGCCACAAAAATACTTCATTTCTCTTAGGGATATGTACAGTATTTGGTTGGCAAAACATTTCTTTCCATGGATCTTGCCTGTGGGTTGTCTCACAGACTCTTGCTGTATAATTGCTAATAAGTTTATCAGTATCATGCAAAACTGACTTAAACTTCCAAGGCTAATCTGCCTGAGTTCTGCTTTGGAGAGCTGAAGGAAAAAAAGCTTTTCTAGAAACTGATTCAAAACAAACTTGCATAGTCTGGTGGTTTGAGAAGGAGCCTGATAAGATTAGCCTCGCTAGCCTAAAATTGGCTTATGTAAATGCTTGGCAAGTCCATTCTGGTACTTCAGAAAAATTCTTTGTAGTTCTTCAGAAAAATGAAGTTTGGTTAGTCTGGGACTGATAAATATTTTTTTGTTGTTACTGTGCTGTAATTTTTTGCTGGAAACTCAGAGCTTTCTGTAGGCTAAGTAGGAATCCTTCACAGTTTAATTTTTGCAGAAAGAAAGTTGACAGTTCTGCTTGAGAGTATTTTTGGTAGGATTCATATTTTCCCTGATTGATTTTGAAAGCTGTGTTTTAAAATGCAGTGGTCTTCTTTCATTGCTTTTATTCTGATGAGCTTCACCTTTGGTGCAGTTCATGGAACAGACTGACCTTAAAAAGAGCATGGTTGTGAGGGAAGTGTGAAGATGACAGTGGAGGTTTGTTGTGGTCTGAGCTCTGCCTATCTTGAGTTGGGTAACTGCAGCCTACATAAAATGATTGGTAGGAGTTGTATCTTCAAAAAAATCAAACTTGCGTGTTCAATATTTTCTTTTGTTTTCTAGCATAATTTTGAGTACTCAAATTTGTTTTAGTTAATTTTGTTTTAATTTTGGTTTTATTTTAATTTTTAATATTAAAATTTGTTTTAAACAAAAAAATATAATTGTGAGTACACTCAAAATTTGGGTGTACAAAAGATTTGTTGATTATGTTGAGGGCTTATCTTTTCCACTCTGAGAAGCGCCTTGTTTAAGTTCAGGTTCTTATTCTATGATGTTGCAGTAAATCAGAAATACACTCTTTTTCCCCACTTCAAAACTGAAAGTATAAAATGGCTTTAATCCATAGCACTGTAGGAATCTGAAGCTAATTCCTCTGAATGATTGCTGTGAAGTTTTGTACTGTATTTGACTTGGCAACAAGAGCTCCCCATTTAGTGACAAACTTTTGCCAAAGAAACTATATTTTTATGCTGTTTAATTGCAGGCTACCAACTATGAAAGTGTCACATAAGCAGAAATAAAATGCGTGAATGTGAAGATAACAGGGCTGGCGGGGTGTTTCTCAGTTTTGAAGCTGACTTTGAATGTGTATTAGATCAGAACTGTAAGAATATCATTAAATGGAGGGAAACGGTCTATCTGGATTGGGTATAATTTGTCTCAGTTATGTGTCTGTACTGCAGAAGATGGAGGCATTAATGTTATCACTCTCTGTTAATGGATGTTTTCTCCAGGCAACAAATGATCTGAGTTTGAATATTGCTGTGGTGGAGCATTTTTAAATTGTGGCCAGCATGTACCTTCATTCCTTTAAGTTATCAAAAGTATTAAAATGCAGCCGGTTTCTGTGTAATTAAAAACAAATTTGGAAAATAGCATAGCTACAACTGTCTTCTAATTGAAGAAAAGAAGACGCCAACGTGACAGTTTTTGTTCCCCCCTCAAGTTCAGTTGCATTGCTTTTGCTACATTGTGGGTTTTTTCTTTTGAAATTTTAAAGAGTGCACATTTGCTCCTTCTTCTGTGTCTGTTACTGTTTAGAAAATGACATAGTGAAATGAGCAAAGACATTGAGGTCCTTTAATTTACTCTGGTACAATTATCAAATAGTACATGAATTTTCTTCACATCCTAAATGAAAATCTGTTGACTGCAGTGTGAATTTTGTGTGCGTGGCAAAAATTGGGCTTTTTATTAAGTACACTCAGGACTGCAGCATTTGAAATTGTTGTCTTTGGGGAATTTTAGTGTGATTGAAAAGTGCTATTTATCATGTGCTGTCTTCAAATTCCATCACTTTTATCAATTGCTTTACTTTCTTAAAAAAAACCATAAGAAATATGTAGTAAGGATTATAAATGCAAAAAATAATATTCTGAAGACAGTGCCCTTTTTGATGGGTTCCTGATGTCTGCTTCTAGGACCAGTGCCTCCTGGTGTTACCTCACCCAGTTTGCTACTCTGAATTTTCTGTCAGTGCCTGTGTTCCTTCAATTTTTTTTTTTGTGTGTGTGTGCTATCAAACCCTGCAAAGTTTAGAGTATAGAATAAGCATCATCCAGAGTAGCAAAGGGACCTGCTTTCAAGGTTTTATTCTCTCTAGGACTGGGCATTGCCCTTACTGAGCGACAAGCATTGTAACTTGTGCTTGCAGCTGTTATCCAGTAGTTCCCAGGGCCACTGTCTCTTTGTGGATCCTTGCTGCCTTGTGAGGGCTTGGGAGCTTTCCTGAAGCCTTGTGTGGTAATTAGTTGGCTTTAATTAGTGAGCAAACTGTAGAGCATTAATTGGTGGTTTGGAAAGAGCTTAATTTCCGTTTCTGCGCAACATCAACTTAAGATGTGTTAATGTAGTTTTCATCAGACTTTTTCTGATTAGGTTATGCAGATCTGTAGATCTTTCCTAGAGTACTGTTTTAGTTTTGGATATAATAAAGGTAATATTTGTAGAAAAAGTCTAAAAATTTAAAATAATTGACAACCTTGAAGATCTTCAATTTAAGGAGAGAAACAAGATGATAAAGAGGATTTTAATTGCTTTTAAACCTTCACAAAACCAGCACAGTTGATAGGAACTCAGATCAACTTTGAGTGATTTCTGAATTGAAGAGCAGCACAGATCTCTTGCAGCTTGTTACATGCAGTAAAGTCTCTTTGAGAAAACTTAAGGATGGCTTTATGGAAGCACTTCAAAAGTAGGCAAAATAATTTTCAAAGTATTGTTTGAAGGAAGAGAGGGATAAATTTTTGGGAGACAGAAAAGCCAGCGCTGGGTAGGATGAGTTCAGCCTTGGGAACTGCAAATCAATTGATATTTGACAGGTTTTTTTAATCTATTTTTGTTTTCTAGGGATGCGGTAAAAAAATGTACACTTTTTTGAGGGGGACGAAGCAATTGCAAGTGCTGAGATTTCTGGGCATCTCTATTGGAGTTACGCAGATCCTGGCCATGATCCTCACCATTACTTTGCTGTGGGCTCTGTACTACGACAGAAGGGATCCCAGGACAGATCAGATCATGGCCCTGAAAAGTGATACCTCACAGGAGCTACTGAAACCAACCCTGACCAGGATCTTTGAACATACATCCATGGCAAACAGCTTCAATACACACTTGGAAATGGAAGAGCTAGAGGTGGTGCAATGAGTCTGAGAAGTCACAGAGGGTTTTAATTGGTTTTGTTGTGTTTTTATTTTGTTCCATCAAATATGCCTAATAAACCAGTCTTCTTATGTGTCAGAAACCAGCTAATGAGTGGAAGTGAAGGAGACAAGAAAGAAAAGCCTGTTCTCAGCTTCCTAACCATGTCCTCAGCCATGAAACAGAGTTTTGTGTGCTTGTTTTTTAAAAGGCACTCATTGAGCTGGGCACAATAATATTTTGCTTACTGTCACAATCTCTGCGATGTATAAAACACTTGATTTATTCACAAGTAGGCAGAACCTCTAAGGAAACATCATGGGAAAGGAAGAGAAAGAGTCATCTTTTGAAGAAACAACATACTTTGGACATACAAAATGTGACTTCAGTTGAAATGGACTTTTAAATTTTAATAAGCCATTTGGAAAATGTCTTAATCAGGGATCTCTGTATGTATAATTGTGTGTTTTCGTGTGTGCATGGAAAGCAGAACTAGAACTCAAGTTGACACTTGGATTAAAAACATGCAAAATTTGTAAAAAGGGCAAGATTTTCTTTTTTCTAACAAAACTTTTATCTTAGCTTTTGTTAAAGATGTTCTAAAATTTCTATTTTTATCTAACACAGCTGTTTATTTTTAAATTTTAAATGTATTAAACAGGGATTCAAAACAAAACTATAACTCTGGACAATAGACTTTAATTTTCTGGACAATTCGTCTTTGAAACAGTTTGTTCTATGGACTGTTTCATAGTGAAAAGGAAGAAAACCTCAAACGTTCTTTCCAAAATGGGAATCAATATAGGAGTAGCACATTTTTAGAGATAAATCTTTTCTCCTGTCTGTGATTCCCCTGAAGCAAGAAACAAAAGACTGCAAGAAAAATGCTTACAGTTCTGGATGCTATTGCAATAATTCTAAAAGTATATGAGGAGAAATTATACTTCAGCGACTTCTTCATTAAGAGATCTCTGGTGGCTTAAAATGCCAACTGGAAATAGCATTAAAATATATTTATTGAGGTGGGAAAAGTGCATTTTACTGTATTTTTATGAACAATGTTTATTTCATAAGATTATTTTTGCAATTGGCCACGGTCCTGAAATATATATTTGTTCCACTGAGTATAGTAGTTTGTGGCAAATGGAGTTTTTACATAATATTACATGAAAAAAATTTTTTCATTTGTTTTGGAATTTGTAAAAGAAAAAAAAAGGCAAGATGTGATTTGGTAGACAATAAAATTACTTTTCTCTTAAATTCCATAATGGCTTTTTTGTTCTTACGTCCTGGAGTGGGATCACTTTGGGTGGGCATTGTAAGGGTCGTCCTTCTAGTGTGAGTTCATTTGAAATGTCTTTACCCATTCCAGAGAAACTGCATTGTAAGTTTAATTTTCTTTTTTTTTCTTTTTTTTTTTATTGCTTCTGAGAAAGCTTCTTAAGGGCTTGTGAAATTAAGGTCTTCAGCTGTGTGGGCTGTTGTTTGCTTTTTAGCAGTCTGCATGTGGGTGTAATCATTTCAAGGGTAGTATTGCAAGCAAGATTACTTTTCTGCCTTTGTACGTCTCCTGAAGATGCTAATACCTATTTTGGGAGGTAAGAAAAAGACTAAAGGATAGATTGTACCAAAATTTTGCTTGGAGTATCTCTGTGAGAAATACGTTCCTGTGTTCCATTCCGGAAGCCTTGGCCCAGTGTTACTGTGTAGGCACAGCCGACTTCCATCCCTCCAGCTGCTCAGCCTGCGCAGCGTTGCTGTAGAAAAGGATGAGGTTCCTGTGTAGAAAAGGAGCAAGTGTGCTGAGTGCTACAGAGACCTGTGGTGCTACACAGTGAATTGAGCCTTGTTGTTTTTCCCAGTTCAAAAACAAACAAACAAGAAAAAACCCATACAAATCACAAATGGTGGAATCTTGATAACAGATTGCATGTACACAGCTACATTCAGCTGTGCATTACAGTGGCTTACAGCTGAATGTAGGGAATTTCAAGTAAGTAAGGTAAAAAAGTAATGTAAAAAGAAACGTAAAAATTTCCTTTGTCCAGGAAACCGTGGCCCTTAAATTTTCACTGAAGGAGTATCTGGGGAAGCTTTTTTATCCATGTGAGCTAACCCTAGTCTTTCCATGTGAGGAGGAGTGAGACTGCNGGCAGCTGCATTGTTATCTCTTGCTTTCTGCCGCTCCTCTCGCGGCTGGAACTCCTTCTGTCTCAGCTGAGCAGTTTTTCTTTAGAGTTTCTTCTCCACTCTGCTACATGCTTTGGCCAGAGGTTTCAGTGCCATGCCTGCCCCTGGCCCAAGGCCAGGGGCAGAGGGCTCTGGCCCCCCACTCGGGGAGGCCTCGCCACTTCACTTACATCATGGCTCCGAGTTCCTTCTGCCCCACACACAACTACAACAACGACAACAACCCTTCTTTTCCGGTTTGAGTTAAATTATGTAATTCGTAGAGACGTCACAGAAGTCTCTAATTGGCTACCTAGCCGGAATTTCACCTGGAACTAACCATCTTCTACCCTAAAACTGAGGGGGATGGGCTAAACCATGACAGTATCTTCTTGTGTCCAGGTTAGAGCTCATGAGGGAATAAATTTGGTGAGCCAAGCTAGGAGGATATGATGGAATTTAGAGCTACTTCCAGCCCAGGTCATGTGGTTTTAGGCTTTTCAGGTGCTGAGGAAGCACTGCCATCAGGTGTAGTCAGGTTATTTTAACAGCAGAGGAATTGCTTGGGGTAGGCCTCCTTTCATATAGAACCAACCTCTGAGACCAGTGTTTGTGGACCTCCAGCGAACATCTGCAGTCAGGATAACTTGGGCTTGGCTACCCAAATCCTGCTCCAGTCTGCATTCAGCATGGGGCTGGTTTCATTAGTGGAACAACCCACATGTCAGAAATTATAAAAGATTCCCTCCCTAATAAGGACTATTGGTAAGTATTCTGGGAAAGAATCCTTCTATTTTGAGTATCTAACCACGTTTGCAGAAATAAGTCTCAGCTGTAAATTTGAATACTCTCAGACTTTCTTTGCTCAGGCTGTGAGGTGTCTCTGTTTTTCTAGGGCTTCTTCAAAGCGCCTTAAAAATAATTGACTGAGCTTGCTGTTTTCTTGTAGAGCTTTAGGATATATGTAGGAGAGAGGCTGCTTGGCAAGAGGGGAACATTTAGACACTTGCAGCAGCGAAAACTACTTCATCCTTTTCTTTGTCCCTCAGTTTTGCAGGAGTGCTTGGAGAAGGATGGATGGTGCATTCTTTGTTCTCTGCAGCATAAAGTGTAATGAACTAAATCTCTCTTGTTGCAACAAACAAATGCTCCTTAACGTTTTTCACAGAGCACTCAGGGCATGCTCAAGGAGAGCAATTGTATTAGACAAAGGAGTCACTCCCTGCTGCACCACGTGTTCCTGTTCGGCCTAGTGAACCATACCCAGTCTTGGGACTGTGCTGTTGCTGTGGGGCTGAGGACAGTCATGACTTGGGATTATGGGGATGCTTTTAGGAAGCAAAAATCACTATTCCCTAACCTTGGATAAGGTATTGATTCACCTGCCAGCAAGTTGTATGTCAAGGCTTTTTGGAAGGAAACAGCTATATTTTCTTTATAACTCTTCATTTTGTAAAAGCATATATGAATATAAGGGATATATATAAAGAATAAATAGTAAAAAGAAAGGCTGTTTGTCACAGCAACTGTAGAGTTAAATATAATGGAAGAAGGGATTTTTCAAATAGCTTTTGAAGTTTTTACTGCAAAAGCATTTTACTGGGTCTCAGTTGATGAGAGCACGCTGCTCAAAACACCGAGGTCGCGGGTTCGATCCCCGTATGGCCCATTCACTTAAAGAGTTGAGCTGGATGATCCTTGTGGGACCCTTCCAGCTCAATATACTGTGATTCTGTGAACTATTCAGGAAAACACTAGTTATTAAAGTCTTATGACATTGAAATACTCAGGGGTTTTGTGGCACTGTTTTGGTAGTGGGGGGATAGAGGGGTGGCTTCTTTGAGAAATTGAGAAGCTTCCTCCATGTCCAACAGAGCCAGAGGCAACCGGTGCCAGCATGGACCTGCCACTGGCCAAGATCAAGTCCATCAGTGACAGTGTTAGCACCTCTGGGATAACTATTTAAGAAAGGGAAAAAGTGCAGCAACAGCAGCTGGAGAGAGGAGTGAAAATATGTGAGAGGAACAACTCTGCAGACAACCAGGTCAGTGGAGGAGGGGCAGGAGGTGTTCCAGGTGCTGGAGCTGAGTTTCCTATGCAGTTCATGGTGAAGACCATGGTGCAACAGGCTGTCCCGCTGCAGTCCATGGAGATCCCTGGTAGAGCAGAGATCCACCTGTAGCTTGTGGAGAACATCATACCAGAGGAGGTGGATACTTGAAGGAGTCTGTGTCCCCATGCCCTTGCTGGAGTGGGCTCCTGGCAGGACTTGTGGAGAGAGGAGCCCACGCTGGAGCAGGTTTTCTGGCAGGACTTGTGACTAAGTGGGGGACCCACTCTGGAGCAGTTCATGAAGAACTGCAGTCCATGGGAAGGACTCGTGTTGGAGAATTTCATGGAGGGCTGTCTGTCACGGGAGGGATCCCAGACTGGAACAGATGAAGAGTGTGAGGAGTCCCCCCTCTGAGGAGGAAAGAGCATCAAAGACAACATGTGATGAACTGACCACAGTCACCATTCCCTATCCTCCTGCACCTCTGGGGAGGAGAACGAGGTAGAGAATTCAGGAATAAAGCTGCACTTGGAAAGAAGGGAGGGGTTGGGGGAAGGTGTTTTGAGATTTGGTTTTATTTCTCATTATCCTACTCTGATTTGATAACAAATTATTTGCCCCAAGTCATGTCTGTTTTGCCCATGACAATAGTTGGTGAGTCATCTCTCCCTGTTCTTAGCCCAACCCAAAAGCTGTCCAGCTGAGGAGGGGAATGATAGAGCAGTTTTGGTGGGCATCTGGCATCCTAACAGTGTTGTCAACCCACCATAAGCATACATTTAATTCATGCAAAATGCTATTGTTGAAGTGAGATTGTATCTGAAACTTTAAAACTTGTGTATGATTGACTACTTCTCTTCAAAAAAAAAAAAATTGTGATGTCCTAAACTTTTGAGAACTTTTATGCATCTACTTACTTTTTATTCAGCACTGTCATACTTCAGTTGTTTCTTGTGTATAGTTACTGTAAAAAGTAAGTAACTACATAATGCAGGCAGGGAAGGAACTAAGCTGTCTGGATAGATCTTACAGACTTTGTCAAGCTATCTATAGTATTCACTCCTGACACTCCTGCTCTTCTAGCCACAGGTTTACACATCCCATCAGCTGATGGCTCTTCCAGAACATGTGATAATCCTCAGATTTTCCCATAGTCAATGGGAAAATAAAGTCCTGGTGGGTCCCAGGTGCAGCAAAGAGGGCACATGACCTCCTAAGCACCCTCCCTGCTCAAAATTTAAGATCCTCCTCCAGATCAGCTGCTTCTCTAAGGCCACCCTTCTCCCTAGAGCAGCTGAGGCTGCATCATGTTCTCTGCCGCTAAAGCCTTTTCCCAGTACTCAGAGTGCTTCCGCTGACAG
This sequence comes from Oxyruncus cristatus, assembly GCA_013399855.1. NCBI lineage: Eukaryota > Metazoa > Chordata > Aves > Passeriformes > Cotingidae > Oxyruncus > Oxyruncus cristatus. The sequence continues at coordinate 863,417 of VXAY01003299.1, read as the reverse complement.
TATATCCACAACCTCAAAATGTAAAGTGTATGTTTTCAGTTTGTCTCCTGTAGGTATTTTATGAGAGGACAGTTGTTCTCAAAAATGCTCTGGGATGGTTCCCAGACAGGTATTGTTTTTGTCTTTCCCCACCACCCAGAGCAGTAAGCTCCTGGCAGAGGCAGCCATCACATGTACCAGTGCTGATACACAGTTGATAGATCAGCATTGTCTGCAGTCAGTTGCCCTGTATTTGTGATACATGATGTGTTGTTACCTGCTCTTATGCTACCTAAGGAGTTTGATCTCATCTGCGCACTAATATTTTATCAAGGGCATTTGATACCAGATTTGAGGAGGCTCTGTAGCCTGGGAGGTTCCACAGAGTGGTCGGTGTCTGGATGTACTGAAAACATAGCAGATATTTTTTAAAGTATAGATAGGGATGTGGAGTTCATATTGCTGCAAATAATTCAATGCTCCAGTGTTCTCTGCTGCTGCAGGCTGGAAAGGGAATAGTGATGGCCACTGGTACAGAAGAAGGGCAGCTCTGTGTAATGGATCTGTGGCATCCTGGTCTCGATGGCTCTAGTATGGCTCAGATACACTCACGGCTTCCCTGGAATTAATGTCTGGGACATTCACTGACTTCAGATACAGTGTTCCTTCAAAATTATTGGGCGGGGGGGGAAGGTTTTCATGAATAAGTTATTGCAAAACCAGGTTGACCCATTCAAGCATGCAGATGTTTTATTTAAGTATTCCTCAAATGTCTATTTATTCAGCATAACACATGTATTATGCTGCCTTCTGAAATACGATATATGACTGTCAAACAAAATTGTCAAAACAACAACCTTAGTTTCTTTGTATGATACACAGAAATAATTACATTTCATGTACAGTACAGATGCATTTTACACAGTCATCAACAGTCATTCACTACCAAAACAGTATTTAAATCACCTAAAACACACAAAAAAAGTGTATTTCCCAAATTCAGAATAAATTAATGGCTTTGCATGTGACATACGGAAATAGGAGACAGGACTGGAATTCTGCAAAATCTTACTAAATTATCTCTTAAGCTGCAGTTTAAAAATGAAAGCACAAGTTGCTTCAGGGGTATAACTGTTATGCAAGTGTATTGCTGTAGTGCATTCTTTCTAGTGCCTATGAAAAGGAGAATAAAGAGCTTTTAAAAGACACATGACCTGATGGAGTCAGTAGGTTTCCTGGGTTGTATCTAGACTGTACCAAAGTAAGTTTAGTAACTGCCTTTTTGCATTATTTAGCTGATATAGCTAGTCATGAAGTACCACGTGGCATAAAGAAGTTGTTGCAGATTGCTAACATCAAGGCAGTTTTTATATCAATAACTGTTTGGCAAAAGGAGGGGACCAAGTATGATTAACCATGGGTCGAAATAGGATGCAAGTAAAAACTCTGTTTGTGTTCTGCCTCTCCTTTAAACCCCATTAAAGTTTATGTAACCTATCAGCTTCAGCAGATCTCCTGCAGTTTTCTAACAGGGTGGAAGAGAGGAGAGCAATGCCAGATAATGAACTCGGGCAGGGTTCCTCAGAAGGAGCGCTCCTCCTCTGGCTCAGAGGACAGCCTGTGCTTTTGCTCTCTGCTGATGTTTGAAAGAAATGTAGAAGCTCAGTTTACAATAAGTAAGTTACTCTGATTTGCAAAAATAGTGAGAAGTTAACTGCAAATTAACCAAGCTTCAAAATAAGTAAATGATAAAAGAGTAATGAATGGTATTATCTCCTCTTTTTACTTGCAGTTTAATTCTAATATGTGATACTGTTGTATTTTGGTGTATATACTGTAGCATGATAGTCCATCATCTACTCTTCAATGTCTGAAAGACCCGTATATGTGTGCAATAAAAAGTGTATCATCAGCAAGTTTCAGGTTTTTGTGGGTATTTTCTCTTAATGTAAATTTTCAGGTCAGTAGAATGCTAGCAAATACTATACTGAAACATACACTACTCAAACTATTAAATAACTGTGTTAATCATTTATTGTAATGGCATCTAATGCACTGAGCCTTTTGATTTATATGCATATTTTACTTTGCAGACATGCAATTATTTCTGATCCAGTGTTTCTGATGTATATATGTATGTATTGATATGCACATATTCCATGTATATTTGATGTATATGATGTATGGTATGTCATGAATATAAGAAGCATTATGATACATCTAACATACTCTCATGAAGAAAAATTACACTTTTTTATCAGAAAGGTTTCTGATAATGTCATTGTCTTTTAAAAATGAAGCCAAAAAGCCTTAACTCGTAAAGCCTTCATTTTAGCTTTTAGGCCTGTCCGTGTAGGCAAATTCCAATTGAAATCAATTATGCTTTTATGGCTTTGGGACTCAATCCATTAGTCTATCATTGTTCTTATGTAATTAAATGCTTTTCACAGAATATAAATTCTCAAACAAGTTTTAAGATGTAAGTTTACAGATAATTACAAAAAGAATTTAGCCATCATTTTTACTGAACATCTTTCAGTGCCTTCCAGTGTAGCTAATACTCTGGATACTGCAGAATATGAGCAAAGAAGGTTTGGAGATAAGTGTTAGCTGATCCCAGAAACACCTTTGTGGTTATTTTAATTCAAATAGGATTGATCCTGTAGCAGTACACTGGGATGAGAGGTTTGTTCTGAAAATACAGAAGTAGACAAGATGTCTGTGGACAAAAGGATTGATGGGTTGATTTCGTCAGTAGCCTTGAAATCCCAAATGGTACGGTGATGTTGGAGTGGGCAACGAACTGTTATAGAAATAAAGAACAGTGGACAAAAAGAACAATGACTGAATAGCACATTTGTGGTGCACAATTTGGCTGTAAGATTATGTAAATGTTTGCCATTAGAAATTTATAGTGTAGATGAAGTTGTGTAAAATACCTTAAAAAAAAATCCTGATTCCTGATACAACAGGTGTACAATGACTTATTGCAGTTGTAACAGTACCTAGGAAGCAAGATAAAACAATAGTAAATATTGAACTAACGGAACACTTTTAGTTCACTAATGAGTGTTTGAGTAAGAAATACTGCATTTTTCAAAGGGAAGTTATTTGTACAACTACCATGGAACATTAACAATCAGTTTGTTGTAAGTGCACGGAAATGCCCCTTTCTACAGTAATATTTTATCATGCCTAATCTGAAAAACAACAAAAGTAAACTGAGATCACAGCTCCAAATAATTTCAGCATGCATTATGGTTGTAGTTCTTTCAGTCAGTACAAACATATTTCATATAAGCATTTTTTCGTTCATTTTTTGACAGTTCCTCAACAAGTTTGTGGTTTATTAACAGGAAAAAAAAAGACACGTTATCAAAATGTTTCTCGTTGTTTTGCATTCAGCAGGAACACAGGTTTCTATTTTTTCATTTGTGTTTTTTTCTAAAAAGAGCTTTCATGATAAGAAGAAGCATCAATGGGGACATTTCATTGTGCTCATATAATAAGTCAGGATGGTCACAGAAGATTCCACCATGCGTCAGTTCGGACAAGGGGTGAGAAACTCCTTTGGGTTCACACCCTAGGACACCAAAACCCACAAAGTGTTGTGTTTCTCCTGAACCTCTTGCTCTGTGTCCGCTGGCACACTCGTCAAGGGGTATTTTCTTTGTCAGCTCTCTCATTCCTCACGACTCGTTTTTCACTGTTTGAGCTCACCTTGCAAGTGGTCTTTATGCTAATTTATAAATAATTCCTTATTTTATAAAGCAGATACTCTGACAATGTTTCCTCCCGAATACTCGGGAGAGTCTGGCCTATCATCTCCTTCGGGTGTGGTGACTGGAGGTGTTGGGATGCTGATTATTGCTGTAGTGACGTAAGGCTGCTCACAGTTTAGTTTAACACACTCTTCCACTTTGGCATTTAAGCTGGAACGGCTGGAGGAAGAAACAAAAATCCAAGCAAATAGAAAGTCCATGTTACCACAAAACTCTGGTGTACCCGATTCCACTCCCTCACCCTGCCATCTCCATCCTGCCCCACTGGAGAACTCTTAAGCACAGAATGGCACCACCCCATTACCCTGCACCCCAGCAGCAGGTGATCCATGGTTATGCCCATGTCCCTTTCTCCCTTCCTTTCCACCATTTTTCAGCACTTCTCAGCCTAAGTGTTTCTGAACAGGGGAAGCATTTGAGCAAACTTAGAATAGCCAAGTTACTTGCTATGCAGGAAAGTGGAAACTAAGGGCCAGTCCCAGTGTCCTGCATATTCCTCAATGCCATGCTTATTTAAGAACATTTTGTATTGTAAAAACATTTAGATATTAGGAAAAATTTCTTCACTAAAGTGGTTGTCAGACATCGGAACACACTGCCAAGGGAAATGGTGGAATCACCACCTTCAAAAGGTGTGTGGATGTGGCACTTGCAAATGTGGTTTCGGGGTGAACATGGTAGCACCGGGTTAATGGTTGGACTGATTGTTGGAGGTGTTTTCCAACCTTAGTGATTCTGTGATTCTGTGTATATTCTGTGTCGTCAATAGTAATATTGCATTTCATTATATGCACTAATTAAGGTTGAGTTAATATGTTCGTGGAGTTGTTGCAGTATCTCCGCATCATAAGAAAGTTGTAAAATTCAGACTATTTCAAGGTAAGACTGACGTGTTAAGCTTGTGTTTTTATTTTGTTTTCTAGCACAAAGCTGGTGCTCTGTGTTTTTACATACTTGGTGTCTGGAAGTATGGTGCAGGCAAGTCCTTTAGCAGACAAAGTATGGATCCAGGCAGAATATTTCCTGAAAAGCTAAGACAGGTTGGAGCTTTGTGCTGGCCAGGAGGTCTCATTGCACAACAGCTGAAAAACTTCAGTAGCTACAAGCTGCTGGATTGTTCATGTAAGTGAAATCCAAACCCCGTAACTATACAAAGGAAGCTACTCAAAAGTAGCTTAACAAGACAACCTCTATAGCAACTAATACTGAAAATGCTTCTTTATTGAAGGGTGGCATGTATGACTTCAAGAGAAAACACTTCTGGTCTCCTGAGACCTTTGCTGGTGTTTTCAGAGGTGGTATTCAGATATACCTGAAAGCCAGATGCTTTACTTTTGAGAGTACAGGGGTATTCAGTAAATTACAGACTCTTGAACTGCATTTTCCTCACTTTTGTAGTAACTCCTCAGACTAGGAAATACATTTTTCTTATCCATTTCATATTTCTTTCATTTAGAAGAGTCTTCCCTATGACTGTTACACTGAGGACTCTGGGAATCAGTTTTATTTCTCCGCTCTGCAGAAATGTGAGGAAGTCTTATTTCCTATGCTTCTGAACCAAGCACAGACAGACAGACAACTTGCTCATCTCATATATTAGAACTGCACATTTTTCTTTGTAAAATTTTTCTTCTTATGTGTTTGCTCACAGCGTATAATATTTGGTACTCTATTTCATTTGGGGTCTCTGGATGCTATTTGCTTGAAATAGTACACAATGGTTTGTGGGGAGGGCCTGAGAGGGCAGAAATGAATATAGACAGGCTATCCTATTATCTTGGATTAGGCTTGGAGCAAAAGAAGTGCAGAACATTTCAATACCAGTATGCATTTTTAGGTGACTCTTAGACTCATCCTCAGCTTCACAGCCTGCCTATGGAGGCCACAACACCTCTACATCTCTTCTCTAACAAAGCCAGGGGCTCCAGCTCTCAGCGTGCTGATGCACGTGAAGTACCTGTTAGACAGAGGTGTCCTCTCCACACATCTGATCTGGATGGTGCTGAGCTCTTGTACGCTGCCTGGGCGGCTGCCAGCGATGGCGGTGTTCGGGATGCGGTAAGTCTTTTTATGTCTTCGTGAGCAGCAAGTGCTGGTGACGCCTTGTTGAGACGAAATAGAGGGGCTGTGGCTTGGGGGTCTGTTGACTGTAGAAACCTCCATGCAGCTCTCTTCATAGACTTGCTCATCCACAAACTCGTGATTCTAGCCAGAGGAATCCAACAAAGGGACGAAGCACACACAGAAAGACAATTAAGGGAAAGTATTAATCATGATTGTTTAAAGGCTTAAATTGACACAACTGAATAAACTGGGAAAGTTAGACGGCTTATTCTTGATTATAGTGTTTAGCCCATATTAGCCTGGGCTCAATACCAATACAAATGTAAACGCTGGAACAAAACACTCAGAGCTCTAAACAAGAAAATGTTAATCCAAATTATTTTGCAAAATAGCATGTGATTGTAATGTAGTTTGCATTATAAATATCTGTATAATCTGTGAATTAACACAAAATAGAGATTATGTTTATTAATAAAATGCAAGTGGTGCTTACGTAAACACTCTAAATGTCAGTTGGAAATAAATAAGATTTATTATATTGAACTATAATACAATAAAATTCATAAATATTTTCCAGATTAGTTTAGAAAGCTTCCTTTTGAATTACATGTTATAAATCAGGAGCTGAAACAACATGTTTTGAGGTATGGAACTCTGTAAAAGAAAAACATTCAAACAAATAAAAGTTCTCATTAAAGGAGATGAGATGGTTACTTTAAAGCATCCAAAAAGCTCCTACTTACTATAGATGGATGTATCAAAAGCAGTTTAGAGGACTGAGAATTTTAGTTAAATGAAGTCCTCTTTATTTGTGCAGTCTTCGCTTAATCCCAGTAGTTTTATAGGGTGGTCACAAAAATGAATCAATGTAAACAGCCAGTTTACATTGATTTGGCAGGTGATTAGGGAGCATTTCACACCCAGACACAGTTTCCACATTTTCTATGTGTGCAAAAGGACATGAAATACTGGTGTTCCTTGTGGCAGTGAGGGAGGGAGGGAAGAAATTTTTATACTCACTTAAAAGTAGAAACCCAAACTATGCAGGGATTAAGATATGTTCACACACAGTTTGAGAAACCCTCATTTTTGAAGAAAAATCTTTCCATTTTTCACTGTGTATCCTGAGAATGTTTTAGGGGAATGATTTAGGGAGCATGTTGAGGATTGTTTTACACTCTACTTGGTCTCACATCAAATTTGTCAGCCTGCTGCATTTTCTGTATTAGGATGAGGTAAATTATTTTTCCCCTAAAAAATGATGCACTAATTGGAAAGGTGCTGATGTTGTTCAGAATTGCCTTATGGTGCCAATACAGAACATGTGAACAAAGTAAGCAGAGTAACAAATGTGTCCAAATGTTTTCAACAAGTGGAAATACCTTTATTCATATATTATTTTTATTTCAATTTCTTGTGTTCTTCTTCACTTAGACATAAGTTTGTGTGAACTAAGAGTTGTTGAGGAATGCAAATTTCAAGTGATAAAGAAAGAACATGCTTGAAAAGCAACTTCTATAAGTCATGTGTCCGTCACAGTTAGGGTTCTGAACATGATCACAACGGTAGACATAAAATTCAGAGAGAAAAATAACCTGATTGCCATCTCTAGATTAAATTCAGGGGCTTGCAGTATGTTTGCCAAGAACACTGCAGTTTTTCTGATTAAAAGTAATTTTGTGCTTCCTAAAACTTTTATGGAGCAACCAACAGGAATTCAATTTGTAGGGATCATTAAAGTTTTATTGACTGAACTTTTAATATAGACTGAAAACATTTTGAAATGCTGTAATGGCTCAAGTTAATAGATTTGATTATATTTATTAATTAACTGTTCTTCAATTAGCTAAATTAGCCTGTAAAATATAACTTTTAGTGCAATTAGTTTCATCATTGATGTAATTTTCACAGAATTCCATAACACACTGCATTTCTGAGAGTGGGGGAGATCTTATCCTATTGACTTTCCAGTGAAAAGAGAAAATGTGTCTTTTCTTAGTATAATCTGGACTGATGCTTATACCATTTGGGATGGTGAGAATCCAAGAAGATATGTCACCCTTGCTGTTATACCATGAACCAGAAACTTGCCAGATTCCACATGCTGAGGGCCAAAAAATGCCAAGTTCCCAGCAAAATGTTAGGAATGCATGATCTGCAGCATACAACTTGGAACTGCTGCATACATTTTTGTGTTCATATGTCATATGAAATCAGTACCCATACCAGGACATAACAAAGGGAAAAAAAAAAGTAGATTCTGTGCAAATGTAAGAAACAAGATAATACTTGCTTTGTAGACTTTTTTTTTCATTTTTTTTTCTTAAAAAAAAAAAAAGTAAAAATTAAAAGTTTTACATATTCCACTATTATGATTAGAGGAACCGTGAAAGCAATTTTTTTCCCATGATTTCTGTAAGAGTTTGACAAGACCTATGATTATTACTTGGGTTTTTAAATATGTTTTTAAAGTTCAACTATGGAAAAATTTTAAAGGCAGATTGCTATTATCCAGTTCTAGTACAAAATGTCTCAAAAATGTTCCAAAAAGACCCGGCCTGAATCTTGGAAAGAAACCACATTATACTCTGAATAGGAAGCAAGACATTTTGTCCTACAACACATTATGTAATAATGAATATTCTTAAAGAAAGGAGGAGGCATAAGCACCTATGGAATGACATATTGCTATCCAAGAGATGTAACAACTGGGCCCTATTATTTACAAAGAAATGCCCTCAAAAGGAAAGCATTTGATTACACACATCCATCCATCCATCCATCAGGTCTTAATTTTAATAAAAATTTAGCAATGTCCATTGTGAGAAAAAAATTTAAATTTTTGTTTGTTTGTTTGTTTTTTTGAGAAAGATCAGAAAGATTTTTACAGTAATTTCCATCAAATATAGCAAAAAAGCTTAAAGAGAAATCATGTAATTTTTTACATGAAACTGAAACTTATAAAACTAGATATAAATTTGTAAATGGTGATTTCATGGATGTTGACCAATTTATTCTCAATACAAGATAAATTCTGCATGGCAATATAACACACGCAAACATACAAATATACAAGGATATGATTTTAGCATGCTCTATGTGAAATTCTCAAATCTACAAATACTAAATTCAATATAAATTATATTTATGTTATCTTTTAGCATTATCCTTAAGAAATGACATAAAAGAGGAAATAGTGTAAAATTAGAATGGTTAGGGCTATTGCTGTGACCTTATCTTTCTAGAAATGTATTATTAGTAAACATGGCACTGAGTGATTACTAAACTGTAATTCTGCTATAGTTTACGATCCCTTATGGTTTTATAATTATGCAGGTATTGACTGGGGAAAATATAGAAAGCACATAGTAAGTAATTCTTTTGAGTTATAAGGACTTTCAAATCCAGATGAGCACATTTGAGCCATGAGGAATTACATCAGTGACTTCTATAGGGATCTCAGCACCTACATTGAAGCAAACACACTTGGAAGCTTTGCACCTGCATCTGGATTAAGCACTTGAATTTTCAAAATAGAATGCTGGGTGGCCCTCTTTTACGGTCACAGCAGTGAGAATAGTGTTTTGTCAGAGGACACAGCCAGCATGTTTCCCTGCACAAAATTCCAACATCTGCTCAGGCAAAAACTTGCTTTGAGCGCACTGAGTATTGAATGTATAAGGACTACAAACTGTAGTTTATGAAGTGTACTGTAGAAAAGTGCAAATCATGGAGAATAAGAAAACCATTCCAAAAGTCACATATACAGCTTGGCTAAACCGGTGCCATCTCACTGATGTCAGTATCTTTCACCCTGGATGCGGCTCTCATCCAGGATCTGTTATTTATATGCAGTGGGTATATCACCTTAAAGTTAAGATAAAACAACTTTTCTTTCCATTTACGTGGTTTAATATAAAGGCTTATTAATTAGAAGAGATAACTGAAAACATTCAAAAATAGACTGGTGTTGGAATTCACAGGAAAACACAGAACTCTTCTTACCGTAGTTTTTTCCAGGCAGTGAAGCAGGTGGTGGTGCTGTGTTTCAAAGGAAGAGCCAGCTTTGCCAACAAAGGCCTGTTCTTCTTCACTGGAGGACTGTTGATGCATAGAACTCTGTATTATTCTCATTTTTGAACAAGAGGGCTCTTATTCAAATATTTGATCAGAACTAATCTGGATTGTACACGGTAGCATAACTGCAATGCTTTGTCTACACAGTATAGCCAAAATTATTTTGCGTTTGAGTTTTCTTTTGCTTGTTTCTTAATCAAATTATTTTCTTCCCTTCCCTTGCACCTCTTGTTAAGTGTTTCCATCTAAGGTCTTTTAAACATAGATGAAATGGTACAATTTACAAGTGCAATCAATATGTAAGCTTTGAATGCTGGATCCACACATGCTTAAAATTATAATCAATTTAAGTGACATTGAATTTTTTTCCCTGGGAATGTGCCTCATTTGAAGGAAATTAAACATAGCTGTCCTCCTGGGATCATTTCACAGCACTAAAGAATTTGTGGTATTTCTGCTTACACAAAAATTCATGTCAGTGATCCCAATCTGCTGGGTTTGGAAAACGTATAGCAAATGTTATAAACAGAATAAAGGAGAAAGCATCCATTGTTTATTAATTGCTTTCATAATTATTCCCTAGAAAGCAAAAGACTAAATAGGGGAGGAAGCAGGATAATAGGAAAGATTACAATTCAGTTTAGGGATATTTGAAATCTGCATGGTAATTAAGCTATTTGGTGTCTTTTTAGTTCAAATACTTGAGTTCTTTCAAGAAGAGGAAACGAGGGCTCATCTTTTGTGCTAGACAGAAGAGATGGACAGACAGCCACTTCTTCCTTTTCTAGATACAGGTTAAAGCATCTGGCTGTTTAACACATATTGAACAGAAAGGGCATAGAGGAATGAAATGTTAAATTTGTCTAAAGGGTAAATTGCCTAAATGCCAGAAAACAACATTAAAAAACTGCTGTGTCTTTCATCTTTCTCATCTGGGTTCTGATCTCTTCTGGGTTCCCATCTCATTCTTGGCTCTGAGCAGCCAAGGGGCTGATTCCCAGCAGCGTGGGTCACTATGGATCCCAGTCCCAGCTGCTGGTCCTGGCTTCCTTGGCAGGAGTAAGAGGGGATTTGCTTCAGGTAACATTAGATTTCAATGCATTTGAAGTAATCGCCAAGATTCTTCTTAAACCAAAGTAGGTGCTTCGAGGGAACACTTTTCACTCTGCAAAACCCCTCTGTGCAAACAGTATCCAGAAGCTGCCTCTTCCCACACTGACAATGAAACCTGGCTTTGTCACCCATCTTCTGCCTATTTAAAGCAAGTGAGATAAATCAAACCTACCACTTAAGAGGCAAATGCTCTGTACATTCTTAATGAGTTCTTCTACTGGATCTCTAAAAATCTGGGTTACATTGAATCCAGCATTTCTCTCTGGACATTTCCCTCGTCTCTTAATACCCCATCATCGACTCTCAGAAGCTTCTTTTAACAACAGTAATTGTCCAATTTATCCTTCCTTAATCTCCCTTTAAAGATAACCTTGCCGAAAGCCCCAAGGTGACTTGCCCTGGTGATAAGTAGAATAAGCTACTGCTGGGCTGTCATTAAGGTGTTACTCTGGAGTTGGAGGAAACACAAACATTACCTGCTGCAGCTGGTTACTCAGCAAGCCATTTCGTTTGCTCTGCATGTAGGCATTAGCACTCCCACTCTTTGCCGCACGTATTCGAGCCAGCCTGGCTTTCTGCGTAATAGACAAAAGGAAGAGTGTCACTTGTACTCATATCCATTATCCTGTTTATCTAAAACTGCTAATTGGAATCAGCTGCTTATGAATACCAATATCACAGCAACTGACAGACGGCAGTGCATCCATCCTCCAGGTGGAGCAAATCACAAGCGTCTTCCCATTTAAAATGCAAATGATTGAAGTTTTTATTTGTTTGCATGCATTAGCTAACAAGAACAATGATTTTGGAGAGGGGATTAGATGGATTAGGATGGAAGTGCCTCCTTTTTTTTTTTTTTTTTTTTTGCATTGCTATAACTGTGCCACTCCTTATGTCTTGTGGAGCAAAAACATGGACATCCATCTCAGCTGCTCCTGCAGTGAAAATCTCTTTGAAGGGGTGTAAGACCTCAAGTCTTGAGCTACAAGCTCACCAAAGGTGTTTTACTTTAAAAATATACAAGGCTCCAACAGTATCCACCCTCTGGATTATTAGAATAGCCCTCAGTTCTTTTAACACTTTAAGAGAGAGCGCAAAGGAGAAAAGCTACACCCATTTTCTCCGGGGGTACTTCTACTGGTAACTTTAGAAAATAAGGACACTTGACAAATGTTTAAAGGGTAGCATACAACCAAAACAAAGCATTCCACAAAGCGTTGACTTAAAACATGCTAACCCATACAATTTAGCAAAATCCAGCGCATCCGGTCCTAAGTTACCCAAAATATTAAGAGATTAGGAGAAGTAGAAGTAAACAAAGAGAGAAAAAAAGAGAAATATAGCTACCATCCCTATCCAGCATAGGTTCAGCTGCAGGAGTCTAGAAGATGGAGGATTCAAACACATGATCACATGTCTTTAGTTTTATCTGCTCTGGGCCCCTGTGGCCACCCCACCTAGGTGGAACTCCTGGGCCCACTGGCCACTCTGGGGCTCCGTGGCAGGGTGAAGGGTGGTGGTCCCACTGTTTGAGCTAATCAGAGGCTGGGTTAGGGGTTCCAGTGGGCATAGTGTGGATAGTGCTTCTAGGCTGCCTCTGACTCACAGCTGCTCCAGGGTTGCCCAAGGAGGAACCAAGGGGTTGGACTGGGACAGGGCATCACCTGATCTAAGTGGAATTCAACCTGTCCTCTCCCCCAGCCTCCCCGTCACTTGAGTTAGTCTGAGCCAATAATTAATGTAATAATCCAGTGTCTCACAAGGGGAATAAATGGTTCAGAACAAAACATAATATTGCAACATCTATGAATGGGTTTCTCAGAGTCTTCTGAGTTTTTGGAGTACCAGAGTGTGGTAGTGCTTTTATCTTGTCTCCCAGCTAAGTTCCTGAATGCTTGCCAAGCTGTTTTAGAATCAAAGAAGAGAATCATAGAAAGGCTTGGGTTGGGAGGGTCCTTTAAGATCATCTAGTTCCAAGCCCTCACCATGGGCAGGGATGCCACTCACTAGATCAGGTTGCTCGGGGCCCCATCCAGCCTGGCATTGAACACATCCAGGGATCAGGCATGCACAACTTCTCTGGGGAACCTGTTCCAGTGCTTCACCACCTTCCGAATAAAGAATTTCTTCCCAGCATCTAATCTAAACCTTCCCTCTTTCAGTTTAATGCTGTCCTATCACTATCTGCCCATATAAAAAGTCCCTCTCCCACCCTTTTTTAAGCCCCTTTTAGGTACTGGAAGGTTGCAATGAGGTCTCCTTGGAGCCTTCTCCAGGCTGAACATGCCCAGCTCTCTTAGCTTGTATTCATAGGAGAGGTACTTCAGCCCTCTGATCATCTTTATGGCCCTCCTCTTGACCTGCTCTAACAGGTCCATGTATTACTTGTACTGAGGACCCCAGAGCAGGATGCAGTACTCCAGGTGGGGTCTCACGAGGGAGAGTGGGAGAATCCCCTCCCTCGATCTGCTGGCCACGCTGCTTTTGATGAAGTCCAGGACATGGTTGACTCCCTGGACTATGAGTGTACACCATTGGCTCATGTCCAGCTTTTCACCCATGAGAACCCCCATGTCCTTCTCTGCAGAGCTGTTCTTAATGACTGCTTTTCCCAGTCTGTACTCATATCTGGGATTGCCCTGACCCAGGTGCAAGCACCTTGCACCTGAATTTATTGATCTTCATAAAGTTCTCATGGCCCCATTTCTCGAGTTTGTCCAGGTCCCTCTGGATGGCGTCCCTTCCCTCTTTTCTGTCAAGCACACCACTCAGCTTTGTGTCATCTGCCAACTTGCTGAGGGTCCACTTGATCATTGCCTATGTCAGTGATGAAGATATTGAAGGGCACCAGTCCCAAGACAGAACCCTGGGACCTGTTCATGTCTGTTGGTATAATCAGACTTAATACTTATCGTCATTGGTCTTAGACTGTTCACAACCTGATTTTCCAGAGACCTCAAGTATCAATTGCTGAGAGAAATTTGAGATTTCTGATGTGAGCCTCATTGCTTATGAAGGTGACTTTTATTCCAGAGTACAAGGAGGTTCATGAGTGAAGGACGTTTTGCATCCACTGTTTTTGTACAACAGCTAGAACTCAGAATCAGGGGAAAGCATGAAGAATAGACTCTCTCAACCAATAATGTGGAAAACAGAAGCTTTTATGGAATTTCTAGGATGGCGTCCTGGTTCTGTAATTTTTTGTGGCTGGTTATATGTGTAAAAGGCAGTCTGAGTTAATCTTCACAGTTAGGTTTCTGATTCTGAAAGCCAAATGCCAAGCAGCATCTGGAGTTGAATGGCTGCTGAAACAGAAAAGGATACGCAGTGAAGAACTTCAAAACCTGACTTTGATGTATTAATAGGGATTTTCATATCTGATACTTAGTTGATATTGTCAAAAAATAGAGGGAGAATTTTCCTCTCTCCTCCAAATTTCTGTGACATTAAATGTCAGCATGAAATGACTAAGAATACCTGAACTCTTATAGAGGGAAACAATCTGGTCACTGCAGCCACCAGATCTCTCTGGCATGATTAGTAATTAATTGACTATGAGGGATGGCTCAACACCACACTTCTTTGCACTCACAGGCTCAAACTCACAGCCTGCCAAGAAATTCATGACAGCTAACAGCAAACATGGCTAGAATCTGGCTTACGTTATATGTCATGCATTTATTATCTTTTAATTGTTCAGAAAGAAAATAAGGTAATGCTCTGCATGTGTGCATCACTGAGCCAAAAAGCTCATGAAAGGCTGTGTCCTGATTTTGTGATACATTGGCCATTTTAGAATAACACTTTGGTTTATCAACTTCCTTTGGGCACACAGCCTTTCCAGCACTGTAGTTAACGCATCTTATTCTAGTGGTAAGGAGAAAAGATGCCTGATGACCTGGCCTGGGGTCCCCAAGAGAGACCAGTGTGGGCAAAAGTTCACAGTTCCTACCCTCCTGGCTTATGTGGGCTCTTTGGTGGCACATCCAAGGTTACCAGCAGGGTTAGGGCTCATTCCTCAGGACAAGCAATTAAAAATTCCCTTGGGCAGGCAGAAAATAGATTATTTTCTGAGATGCAACCCCAGCATGCTGGGCTGAAGGCTGGGGGAAGAGCTTAACCTGCACCGCCAAATAGTCATGGGTTAGGACATGTGCACTTGGTTATGTTCATAAATATATTAAAAGGTCTCTCTTAGCACTACTGTTTAGTCTTAGGAGCTCGGGATGCTTTGGAAATGTCTTTAGAGTGTGCAGCTTGGAGTCCCATAAATAAATGATTTCAGTCACAAATGTTTTAGCTGTGGTACTTTTCAGTCTGCTCTTTATACAGGGAGATTCATTAGATTTAATGAACAGACATTTTACATACATTAGTTCTGCTTTTCATTTTAGCATGCATATTCATTTTCTCCTTGGTGATTGAAGCAATAATTATGGTGCAGCACCATTTAATAAAGAAATATGAAAAACATAACAGTTCATCAGACCGTCTTAATATATCGAAGTGCTACACACAAATAATAGGAAGGCTGTACTTTTGATGTGAAGATTTTAAATTACTTTGCAAATACGAATTTATTGCATCTTAGAAAGCTTTTGTGAGCAAGAAAGTAATAGCTTTCATCTTTCTAGCTGAGACTCATTGAGATGGCCTGAGTTTACATCATTTACCAAAGAGAAGATAGTAAATCTATTACCACGACAGGAAACAGATATTGTGGCTTCCATGTTTATACTTCAGCTTACAGAAAATACTCCTGAAACTGGAGGTGTTTACAAATCTGTTAAAGTGATAAGACTTATTTTCAGTGCTTCTGATTTCAGTGCTGCCTGATTCATATAAGAGCCTGCAGTGTGAGTGGTCTGGTGACTTCTCACGTTTCCTATCAAGGAATCATTAAAAGCTCATGTCATGTATAGGATTTTAAGGGCTTTGTGCTGGGGATTGAATTACCATGAAAGGCACCAAAATGACGTGATGACATCAGGAAAACTGTGATTACAGAAGACCTGCATTTTATTTTAGTCTTCATTTTCTCCATGTATAACAGAAAGAGAGTGACAACTGCCCCTTTAAACCACTGCAAAACCCATCCTAACCCTCCTCTTTCATGGAATAGCTAGCAAAAAAAGAAAGGATTAAGCTCTCCTGCAATAGATGATATCTTTGCTGTGAGGTTTTCCCTGTTAGCCACCGAATGTGAAACTTTTATTCTGGTTATTTTTATGTGGTCTAGGGCTAAACCAATGTAGCTGAAATGTAGTTCTTTTACATATTCTGATGAAATTCCACCATAAAAATCTCATCTGCAATTTCCTAAAGAAATTGATGACCAGCTCTGATTCTTACCACATCCCTTGTATTTGCACTGAGCTTCTCTTTTGAATGCACCTCTTTCTTTTTTTCAAGCTTCAAATTTTACAGCTTAGATGTGGATCCTTGTCTGTGGCGGCGTTTATAGAAAACTTACAAAGGGAATTCACTGTTATTCAACAACAGTTAGCTCTGCAAATTTTAGAAATATAAACATTTATTTTCACAAGGTTTTAAGTAGTGCTAAATGTAACACTGTGGGGTATTTACAACATCCAGCTTTTAACACTCAGATGCCCTCAGCTGTCCAGCTATTTTAAGAGAGAGATTTTATCAGGAACATTTTAGGGCAGCACTTACTGAAGTACTGGGAATCATTTTTGGCAAGATTCTCTTCAACTTGCTATGCAAGAAGCCTGGGTAGCCTAGGTAATTTAGTACTTAGATAGCTCCTGTTGTTTCCTGCTGCTCTCCAGACTATATAAATATCTTACTATAAAAACTCAAAAGTTACTAATTACTTACCTTATGGTTATTATTTTTTAATGATTTTGTACATTTAAAATATTGAAATTCCTTCACAGGAATTTTAGTACGTCAGCACAGAGTTGGTTTCCTTCACAGCAGCTGGTATGGAGTTGTGTTTTGGATTTGTGCTGAAAACAGTGTTGATAATTCAGGGATGTTTTAGTTACTGCTGTGCAGTGCTTGTACAGAGCCAAGGCCTTTTCTGCTCTTTTTCTGTCCCGCCGAGGAGGCTGGGAGTGGACAAGGAGTTGAGGGGGAGACACAGACAGGACAGCTGCCCCCAGCTGACCAGAGGGATATTGCATACCACATGGCAACATGCTAAGCAGTAAAAGTGGATGGTAGTGGAGGCTGGCGGGGGCTGCCCTTGCTCTGGAACAGGCTTGCTGCTGAGCAGTCGTTTCCTTTTGCATCACTTTTTTTCCTTGCATTTGTTCCCCCTCACCCCTTTCTGCTGGTCTCTTTCCCTTCCTTTTGAAAAAGATTAGACTGTCTTTATTCCCACCCACATTTTTTTTCACTTTTATCCTCCCATTTTTCACCCCATCCCTCTGGGGAGGAGAGATCGAGCAGCAGGGTGGTGTTTAGCTGCCTGCCTGGGCTAAACCACAACACTGTGGCTCATAGAGCAAGGGCCAAAATGGTTGAAAAAACCAGTTATATTGGTTTCTATAGAATTGTTTTATTGTTAATGAATCCATCCTGTGTGTTTGTTTTTAAGTGAAAAATCAGGCCCACATTTCATGCTCTGACTTTCTAATTTTCAGTAATTGCAAATAATTGACTTCATATTACCTGACATAATTTACAGGACATCAGTACGTTGTAAAGAAGAAAATATTGTTTACTTTGTACATTAATAGATATGGAATTAAATAAGGTTCATATATTTCTTGGGTCATGCCTTACTGGCACAATCTATTCAAATTATTGTTCAGTAAACATGTGTTCTGTTGAGTCACCATGCAAGGTCACTCTAGGGAGAAAGTGCTTAGGCAGCTAAAATCAAGACTCCTTCATTTATCAGGTAATGAACAATACTGGGCGGATTTACCTGCACTTAGGCACTTGTTGGCTAAGAGGACACGAGACTCTTGCTTTCCAAAGATATAGAAAAATAGATCCATGGAAAACAGAGAAGCATCTAGCAAGTGATGCTTCATTTATGGTAAGAAGGATGCTATAATCATAATTGCTGCTGTAGTATGTTGGAATGGACCTTTGTGTCCAAGCCACCAGACACCTGTTCCAAGAGGGCAGCTGTGCCTCCTTCTTGCTCTTCCCTGAGCTGGTCGTCATCCCAGTGAACATGACACTTTGAGCGTCCTGTGACATCATAGCCCTTGCTCCCTATCAAATACAGAATAGGAAATGGTATCCAAACTTGCCTAAATCTTTCTTTTTTCCTTTTCCATTATTTCCTTTCCTTTTTCCTTTCCCCTCCTTTCCTTGCTTTTGTATATGATCAGTTAAAACACACCTGTCATTAACTTTACCACCTGCAGGCACTGATGGGCAACCAAAATAACTTGGCCTCTTGAAGTTGTCTCTAGCTGAGAAAAGCTCCACAAATAGGATTCTTCAAAACTGTCTCACTAGTGATAAATATGCTTGAGAAGAAGGCACAGTAAGACTACAGGGCATAATTAGTTCTGCTCTGAATTCCAATTTCTATTTTGGATTATTTATTAATTTATTGTTAGGGTAGGCCAGATCTTGGACCTTATTACCTGATAGAAGACAACGTTCTGATAAACACAGATGATTATGGTTTTGTTTTGTTTTCCACTCTTTGTTTAAAATAGCTTCTTGATTGCAAGAAGCTCCCCGTACTGCAGCAGAAAGCTGGCCTCTCCTGCCAAAATCAGCTGTATTACAAAGTGGGATTTCATGGTAATTATAACAATGTAAGCAAGAGCTTCCTTTAAAATGCATTCAAAATGCAATGGTATATAAATAGATTTCTCTCTTCCATCTTCTCCCAAGCATTAATGTGCAGCATCTTTTTGCCAAAAAGAAACAAGTGGAATTGTCTAATCTTGAAAAACTGCAGAAGTCAGTAAATGCATATTCTGATGGTCACATGGTTCTTGAACAATCCTAATATGTGACAAAATTTGTCTGCTGAAAATTGCCAGTGCTCCTCGAACTAGATTTCAACCCTTCATATAAGAACTTTCTCTTGAGTTTCCTTCCAGCCCAAATGTTTTGCCATTTCTGAAGCCTACTTTGATAAAACTTCTGTATGAGATATTGAAAACATAGAGAATATGTATGTTATACATGTATTGTATGATAACACTATGTCATACAGTATTGTATGATATATTCAATTCAAACATACTGCTGTCTCAAGCTGACGAAAGCTGTTGTAGACAGTGGGAGGTACCACTGCCTGCAGGGGCTTGTGCTGCACTCCATGAAACAGCACCTTCTTTCAAGCTTATGTTCTTCAGCCTTAGAGAACAGAAATAAATTTGGTGCCCAGGGAAACATCATTTTAGAAAACGGTGTAAAGCCTCTATTCTATTGAAGGAAGAAGGAATTTCGAACTTCAATAAAGTGACCTTTTTGCTTGAATATTCTTTTATGAAGCAGTAGAAACCCCCTGTGAAAGGCAAGGCTATATTTCATAGCAAAATATGGGCTATACAGTATCCATGAAGTGCCTTTTTTTTTTTTTAGTCCAGCAGAGCAATATTCAGTGCAACATCTCAGTCATTTTAGATTGAGAGAGATTAACTTTGCAACAGGAGATATCAATGAAACACACACCCAGTGCTAAGTTAATCAGACCTCATAGCCATTTTCTCCAAAGCAAGAAGGGCATAAACCCAGTCAGAGGAGATCTCTCATCCTTACTGTTGGCATTGTACTGGGGACCAGAGGAAAAAAAACTCTTGGCAGGATTGCCATTCATCACTTCATGTTCCTGTTTGAAATACAGGAATAAGCTCACTATTTTGCAAGGAGAAAAAGTCAGTTATCAACTCAAGCAGTTTTTATTCATTAAGAGATTATGGGGAATAGCAACCCGTCTACCAATCTAATTTTTGCAAGGTATTTTCCTGTGTCCATTTCTTTTTCACTGACAAATTGTGCTGGTTTTGGCTGGTGTAGAGTTAATTTTTCTCACAGTAGCTAGAATGGGGCTGTTTTTTACCCTTCCAGTTCTTTCCCTGATCCTGCTGGTGGGGCAGTGAGCGAGCAGCTGTGTGGTGGTTGGCTGCTGGCTGGAGTTAAACCGTGACACAAACATAAAGCAGGCATAGAAAACTCTGTTTTGTGGCAGCCATTAGGAGACAGTTCTTATCTGAAGTGAGACTGGTTGTGTCTGCAGCTATTATCAATGCTCAGAACAGGCACACTGATTGCTGGGATCAAGCAGCATGACTGGCACAATGCTCAGAGGTACAGTCAGGAGCACTGAGTGTCCCGGCTGAGATGTACAGTTGTTTCTCTGCTGCCATTACACAAACAGAAGTGGAAAAGTTCTTGATAAAAAACCCCCATGGTGTATAAATGACATGATGTCCCAGCTGTGGAAGAGAGGAATGGACAGCTGGAATTTGGTTGTGGGACAAAATAGCATGCAAAAGGGTGGGTGGAATTAGTAGATGGATAAGCAGCCCATATTTTAAATCAGGTTTCTAGAAAGGTATGACATTCCTGTGATATGCCTGTTTTTTTTTTTTTTATAGCCATTTTCTTCATCTGATAGCATTTTGCCAAGATCTTGACATTAAAGGATGCTGTATCTTCAGCCTGGGCTGATGACTTTCTTGGCCTCCTGTTTCTCCTGATTTTAAGATATGCTGAGAATGGTATCACTACACACATTTATCTAACTTCTTTTCTTTTTTTTTTTTTCAAATGAAGAAATCAGTCAAAAAGGTGGCCAGAAAGAAACAAACATTTTCTATATTTAAACCTGGTCCTGTTGTTGATATTAAGCACATGCAGCCTGCAGCTGCCTGTGTCCCCTGGTTTATATATGCAGCCCCCAGCCACAGTCTGCCTGCACACTTCTGCCAGCAATGGTCCTGCTCTCCCTGGATCACTGGAGACTCATACCTCTGAAGAGAAGCCATGGGAACACAAAAAGCCCAAGTGGTGACACCTCAGCCTTGGCAATCATGCAATCTATGTGGCATCAAAGCCTTCTGACTGCCATCTGCAGAGGAGAAGAAGGTAAGGTGTCTTCACTCCCACACCAGGGCTTCAGGTGACAATAGAGTTTTTCTGAGCTGCCTGGCATTACAGCGTTGGGAGAACTGCATCAGAACTAGTGCACTGGCAGTGATGTGGAGATGAAGGTGACTGTCCAGGCTTGGCTGGATCACTCCTGGTAAGTACTTCTTCCTAGCTCCTGACCATATGGATCTGTGAGAGAAACAGTCTTCTTGTAGGCCTAGTGGATATATTAGGGAGAGACTCAGGAAATCAAGGAAGCTGGAAAAACAGACTTTTCATTTTTTCCCGATTGAGCTGTTTATCTGAAGACTTTTAAGCAAAGTAGAGCTGAGGAGACAAGTTCCCCAACAAGCAGATTCTCTCAGAGACTGAACCAGGGACTTAAACTGAATCTGGATTAGTGAAGCAAGCTGTTAGCAGAGACATTAGAAATCATCATTGGGTTTGGGACTTTTGCCTTTTTTTTTTTTTTTTTCCCCTCAGAAGAGTGTGGTAGAAACAAAGTCTGCCTGGAAAAACACAGAATAACCTTCAGTTGGTGGGACTGCAGCTAACGTCTGAAAAGACTATATCTAGTTTAACAAGTAGGATGAATTAGCACAATAATAGGTCTGTACATTTTGACAGAAAAAATTAATGATCTGGTTTTGGTTTGTGTTGTTTTTTTTTTTTCCTCACTAAAAATAATTCAGCATTTGCATCTAGGACATGGGCTAGGCATGTAGCACATACATAAAGTTGTCCTCTTGCTAAAAACCACTCACTATAAAGAAACAAAAGAATATAGAAAGTCATACCTTGTCTACTGCTCAACAACTATGGGGGAAAAATGAGAAGCTCACCTTTTGTGCTCTGCGCTTGTCTGCTCGTTGATTCTGGTGGTATATACGGCTGAAGTTGGAGACAATTACAGGAACTGGCAGAGCAATGACCAAGACCCCACTCAGGGAGCATATTGAACCAAAAATCTTGCCAGCTATTGTCTTTGGCACCATGTCACCATACCTGGGTTAAAGAAAACAAAATGCTTAGTACAGACAAAATCTCTTCTAATTATTGAACTTCATGATGAATTGATCACACAATAGATTTTAATTCTCATGCAAATAATACTTGCTGCATATAAATATTACTTTATACACATATGCCTACATATGCAGTAAGCCCACTGTTGTGCACACACAATTTTAATTTGAAGCTAGTTTTGGGTCTCCTGTCTGTCAAACTGTGGGCAGGTAAATCACATGTTTTACCTGCTGTAGTCTTTTAAGGCTTCTTCTATTGCAATGGAGATAGAATGACCTTGCTAAGAAAAAAAAAAAAATCAGTGTTGAAATTCAGTCCTTACTCTGTTTTCTTATTGGTCTTAAGAACTCATCACTTTCCATTGACAAGATCCTAGAGAGACCACTTGGTAAATTAGATGCTAAGCTGAATAATCTGTTGCCTCACTTAAACTGATACAGTACTTTCATTTAGGAGGGTGACACATTTTTGCAACAGGTTGCTCAGATCATGAACTTTCTATCCTTGGAGATTTTCAGCACTTGGCTAGACAGAAGTATGGCTGACCCAAACTTGTTGTTGACATAGGAAGCTGCAGCAGCTGAGTTCCAGAGGTCCCTTCTATGGTCTAAGTGAAAGCAAACATGAAAAACCCAAGCTAAAGCAAGCAACCAAACAAATTCTAACTGCAAATCCTGTCAGTGCTCAGAATTACTAGAGCTACCACCTTTCTTTATGATACTGGATATTGCTTTGTCCAGCAAGTAAGAACATAGTGCTAGTGAAGTATATAAAAGCACTCCAGTGCCAGCTTATTAACAGATATCAGCTCTTTGCATTTTGCCATATTCTATAGGGAACAAGTATGCAATTACATACTACCGAGTTTAATAAAGAGATACATTACTTTCAAGTACCATTTGTTTTTTAACTTTACTGGATTTTAAGTTATTATTAAACATTGATTGTAGCTTGTGAGTTTAGTATATTTGTGAGCAGCGCATTCCCTGTTACAAAGAATTAATAAGCTGTTAACACAAGAAAAGTTAAAAAATAAAACTGCAGGAGAGACAGTGTTTGGAAAATACTATATGGAAAACAAAATCTGTCTGTTCAGCAGGAACTAGAAAAATAATAGAGAAGAAGAGGGGAGTCTTCAGGTCATATGGTCCAAATTTTGCACCTTACAACAAGAAGGACGGGATAAAAGGGTGAGGACAACAGAAGATAGAGAATCTGTACAAGGTTAGAGGATGCCTTCTAGCAGTGAGAGCTCGGCTCATGTCAAAAGGAGGTTATGTATGGCCTTGTAGGTGAAGATGAATGGTTTGTATTTTGTAAGATAAAAGGAAAGTGTTTAACATAAATATTCAAATAAGTCATCATCCAGGCAGATGTAATATAGATGACCAAGTCTGAGAATGTTTACATAGATTATGCTGTGTAAAATAAATGTTTAGTTGCTTTATTAAGCACGCCCAACTGTAAAATATTCACAGGGAAAAAACCATTAATATTTCTGCCAATAAACTCCATACATTCAGAATTTGAATGCCATTAGCTTCTCATTTTGTGACACGCAGGATTGGATAAAAAATACATAATTTAATAGAACCCATCTTTTAAATTAGTAATATAGCTGGTCTTAATTATAAGATATATAAAACTGGAAAAATACTAGAAAAAGAGTCATGCTTCCTTTCATATCAACATTTGCACCTCATAACTTAACCATTCTTGATGCTTATCTCTTCCTAAAGTCACAGCGGACTATCAACTGTCAGGAGTGATGCATGCCCAGCTGTTCCTTCCTTTGGGCAAGGAACTGGATAAATGACCTTTCAAGGTCTCATTGACAAATAGGATCTCCAACACCTAGCTAACCCCATTTTTTTTTCAGGCAGAATGATAGGAAAAGCAGTGGGCATGGGGCCAGGGTGGCAAGCTCTGGGGAGAAGTCCTAGGATCAAATCACTGATAATCCTTTCTGCTTTACAGTATTCATTACTGTTCGACTTCATTCTTACTGATACAATCCAAGTATTTTCTTACATTGAATTAAACTGTATCAACAGAAAGCTATGTAAAAGGCAATATGTATTTAAACACACCTGACACAACCAGATTTTGAAATGCAAAATTTACAATGTGCCCCAGTACTAGATCTCTTAAGTTAGATCTCTTAAATGACATTTCTAAACCTTTCTAAATATTTAGATGCTTCTCACTTGAAATGCTAAATTGCTGAATGTCCATAACCTCACATTGTCACCGATGGCTGCTGTGGACAGAAGGCATTCCTGGCTCTAATTAATTTGATTTGAAGTTGCTCAGGGATGTAGTTCATCCTGTTGATAATGTGACACTATAATTACATGAATCAAGTGCAGACTGAAGCTTAAGGAGTTATGACAGGAACCATTAGCTGATCTATCTCTAGCATTTCAGCGTTTATGTGTTGACTTACCCACTGATATAAGAAGATGCTTTTTCACAATATTTCAGTGTTACAGAGTGAAATAAAAAAATTAGGATTGTTTGACACATGAAGGTATTTTGCAATTATTTTCTCACCTTCCGGACAAAATTGCAGGCAGATGGATATACTGCTTATATTAAAATAACTTGCTTTTGGTTATTTTTCTATTTCAGCTTGCATAAGTTTAATACCATGACATTTTCCAAAGCTAATGTTGCTTGTCCATTGTTCAGTGTTAATAATATCTTTCACATCATTAATAGTTCTTACATAATTAGTTTTTCTCCTGTTGCTAACCACTGTGTTGGAGATGTTTAAATAAAATTATGGTCAGAAAAGATTACTTCAAAGAAATTAGCTGTCCTACACAGGGTGAGAAACATGTTTGCTTACTTTTGTGAAAAAACAGAGTTTTTGCTTCATTTACCCTGTTTTGCCTTGCTCTCCTCTGGGACAGTGATACAGATTTTAGTCTACTGTAGGCATGATCAGAATTGTTAATGAAGTTCCTCATCCTACATTAAACATTACCTTTAGTTATACCTCATATATCACTGAACACCACCAATGGAAGTGCATAATAAAAAATTAAGGGAAAATTCCTTCCTTTACACAAACTGCAATTGCTTTATTCCTTGGAAAGTCTAAACTTAAAGAGAATGTAACTGCATTTTGAGATGGCAGGGAAGCTTTGTGGTGCTTTTATTTCAAAGAGGAAAAATTGTATTTGATCTTATACATAAATTCTAAATTCTGCAGAAAATCTGATTTCTACAATCATAGAGACACAACAAATGTGGAACCATATTAAGCAATTTTCACAGACACCCTTTTCAAAAGGGAACTATTTCAAGGTTTTATCCGGTGCTATTCTGCTTGTCTCACAGCTCTTCAGGCTGGAACTGCAAGCGCATTCTCCTTTATTTGGTTTTTTTTTTGGTTTTTTTTTTTTTTTTTTCCTAGTTGCAGTCTTAGCTTTGCATATAGTCTGTTCCACTAGACTATTCTAGTGTTGTTCCACTAGACCATTCCACTACAGTATTCTGTTCTATTATTGTGGCCAAAGCTCAAGCCAGTCTTTGGGCATTTATGATTTGTACTGACAGTCTAATTTTATAATGTCAAAAGTGTCATCCCACTATTTTATGTACTGGATGAGTGAAGAAAAAGAGATGTCATACTGATCCCTATATCAGTCAGGTGCATTCTACTTCAGTAGCCAAAAAGGGAAGGGAAAAGGCTATGGCAAACTAGATCTGTCAATCAAGTTTTATCAAATCACAAGTCAGAAACAACATGATCAAGCTAATGCTTAGGTTTCACTGGATGTAGTCCAGACAGGCCAGACATGTGCTATTGCTTTCAATCCACAGGTATCTGTTCACCAAATGGCATCATACAGGGAGAGATGGATGGATTGGATGGGTAGATTTAAAGGCATGTATGTTTGCCTCAGTTGTTTGTATTCAACAGGTGACAGGCTACTTTTGCACAGTTGACTCCTTACTGCATGACAAGAAAGCAAGGATTGAAGGATTCCTTCATTTTGCAAATACTGATCTTTCAGAGTATTGATGTGAGTAAAACAGGCGTGATGTAGCACTTTGCATGACAGATTGGGGGGCACAAAATGCAGCTCGAATCACACACAGAAAACTGAGCTGTTGCAGGAGCTTGGGAAATATGAATATATTTGGGTTTATAAAGGCTCTATCTGTAATTTCAGCACTGCCATGTCAGAACCTACCCATGGACACTGAGTTGCCAAAGCAATACTGCTTTCCTAACTGGCGAGTGGAATATATCCAGCGTTGCATACCCATAATTCAAGAAATCTCAGACAACACGGTCTGTATTTGTGGCATCATCAGCTATTCATCTTATTCCTGAATCTAAGGAAAATCAGTTTTTGATGGCTCAAAGTTACAATATTTCGTAAGTCAAAGATCTTAAGCATAACTGAAATAAATCACACTTTTTGGCCATTTTTTCTTGATGTGAGCAGAGAAGGTATTGTCTTTAATGATCTTAACAAATGAGAGGGACAATGCTGCTTTTTAAATTTCTGTTTCTTTGTTTGGACAGAGAAGAAATTGTTTTTCAAGTGAAAAAGAAGTGTATTGTGGAGGTTAAAATAATGAATGACAGAAATTGTAATTTAGCAATACTTTTGTGTGTGTTACATCAGAAATTAATATATGGAATAGCTCACTTTGGGTTGTACCCCCCGCCCCCCGGATGACCTCTATACCAAAACTGTGAAATTATAGAATATATGTAGCAGAAGTATATATAGGATTTGCATTTTCACAAAGCTCAAATAGTCTAGACTGATACTGACAGATACAGGAAAAGAAAAAAATGTCAGGATTAAAAAAAACCCCCTCTCTGTGATAGTTTTCTGACACTAGAGGGCGTAAACGCCATTAAAAAGAAATGCAAATACAGAAACATTTTAAAATGCATGCTACAGATACATGTGCCCTCTCCCACCTCCTTCGAATTAATTTACATTCTTTAAAGAATTATTACATTGATTGAGGTCTGTTGTCTGCTCCCATATTATTTGCTGAAAAAGAAAAGCTAGTAACAGTTTTGGTTTTCAAACATGTAAAACATGTCAGAAAATAATAGAGTTGTGAAATAAATGAAAAGTCGTTAAAATTAACTTGGTAATATTTGTTTTAAAAGCAAGGGAATTTATGACCAAAGAACAATGAAAATAGTGCGAGATCCATGGAAACTAAACAATCTTTGTAGAAGTCAGCATGGCTCATTTCTTTTCATGTGCAGGAGACAAATCTCATTTCCCAGTAGATTTAGCAGGTCATCCAGGCAGAGATCAAGTTTTTTGCACTGGAGTTGATTAAGAGAATGGTGCCCTGCCTTTCCAGGGCAAGGACTATCTTCCCACCCTCCAGCTGCTTGCTTGCTCTGGCCAGGGTTGGTGCTTTACCCACCTGGGTGGGATGACGATGCATCTTCCCTCTTGTCTCCTGTCTCAGCTAATGGCTCTTTCCTGGAGAAGCCTGAGAGGCTTCTCTGGTGAGACTCTCAGAGAAGATTATACAGCTGCTCATCAGCCCATGAGTTTAGGCAGCCAGCCACCCACTTGGGCACATGCTTACATCCCAGCATAGGGGAGAAGGAAGGAAAAGCAATTCCCATCCTCTCTGACACTAACAATAATTGTTATGAATCTGCAGCCTTATGGTCCTGGTTTTGGCCAGGTCTGAAAATAGCCTAATGATTTTGGAAGAGCAACTTCTAATAATGCAAAATATTGCTGGTAGTGTGAGGTGCAGAATCACAATACATAGATTACTTCAAATTTTATTCCAGCCTAGGGAGATTCTGCATATAATCTCCCTGGCTGGTTTTACTGCTGCAATAACCCTCTCTTCTGCTCAGTGGTGATGGACTTGGTCCCCTCTGGGTCCACAAATGTTCCTCCAAGTGTTGGCCAGAATGATCATTCATGAATGATGAAAACCACATCTGCTTCTCAAAAGTGGCAGCGCTCCCTGGGCTTTCCAGCCTGCAGTGCAAGGGAATTACACTAGTGCCCTTGCACCTGGCAGGGTTAGCAGATTCTGAAATACAAAATTTCTAATAAAAGTCAGGGTGATTTGGGGTTTTCTTTTGCTTGTTTTGTTTTGTTTCTAGGTGCACCAAGGATTTCAGCCAAGAAGCCTAAACAAATTTGCACAGTTAGACTTCAATACTTTGAGGTCAAAACACAGGAACTTTTGCCTGGAAAAGTTAAAGGCTTGCCCAAGAAAACACTCCCAGCTTCTTGCAGTCAGGACCAAGATCTAGATAACCAAATTCCCTCTGTTCTTGTTTACCATAAAATATTAAATTCAAAGAGGTAAAAAAATATCTTTTGTTGTCATCAGGAAAACTAATATCCTACCTGATCCTGAGCAAAGCATCACAGAAGTACAATGTCTAGTTCATACTGCATGGGGGCTGTTTAAACTACCAGAGATATAGCTCAGCTGACTCCCAACAGCTGCATTACAGTCACAGACATACTACTTAGATGGCATTTTGGTTTGGCTTTTTTCCCCAGATTTCAGAAGCAAAAATGAACTGTTTGTTTTTAGGAAAAAGAGAATGTTTATGAATGGATCTGACACTTTTTAAGAAAAGCAGCATAGCAGGAAAACTGTTCTTGATGTAAAACTTGCAAGCTCTCTCTCCTAGTGTTCCCTAAATCATGTGGTTCTACAATGCACTGGCCATCATCCACAATCACAGGTGAAAATGTGCCTTTTTTAGAGTTTGCAATCAAAGGGAGCTTTTCTCAACTCTTCACACAGCACCAGGCTTCTGTGGCAAGTGCAGATGCCCTCACTCTATGTGGCCCTGCCAATGCCTGAGTCTTGTCCTGCCTAAATGTGACACTGACACTGTGACAACCACTGCAGAAGGTCTTTGCAGAAGAAGCTTGTGCTTCCAAACCCCTTTGGTTTGCTTTTTTTTGGTTTAAAGTGATGTAGACGTCATGGCCCCTTATAGAGCACGACAGAATTTTGCCTCCAGCACTGGTTTCTGTGATGGAGATGCTTACCTGGTGAGAGGTCTGTCATGTTATTTGGTGGTATTTAATGCTTAGTTCAGTGGATGGAGGGCTGTATGTCAGCAGTAAAATTCATCAGCTAGACTGCCACACACTCCACAAAGGAGTGACTGGTTGAGCTCTGCCTTTGTGCTCTCGTGGTCATGGGAATAAACCAACCTCAGTTAACTCCCTTCACAAGTAGACTGGCTCTGGGACTAAGCAGATACGATGCAAGGGAGCAAATATTAGTTAACCACCTAAACTTTGAGACCGCTTAAGAAAAGACCATCAGTGAAGAATAGAAACTAACCATTCTGAGAGTAGAAAAAGAAGTGCTATGCATAAAGCAATACTATAGACACGTCAAATTACATCTGACAATTGCTAAATGGGGTCCTTGTCTAAGGACAGTTCTGTAAACTGTTATAAAGCTGTTCCCTAGAGCGTCCAAGCTGCTTGGTAACTAAATGCTGGAAAGTTGACACTAATTAGTCGTCTATTTCAATATTACATCCAACAACAGATAATATAAATTGCTACTGGTAATAATTTTAAGTGGAATTTCTAAATAAGCATTTCAACTGTGTTGCCTTAAGGATTCAGCCTGTACATTTACAATTTGAGAAGTATCTAAGTTGCTGTTAAGGAGCTAATTTTTTTTTTTTTTAAATGTGACAGTATGTGAATGTGAAATGAGACAGGGTTAGATTTGAAAGAATGACTCAGAGGGTAAGTAAAAATGACTTAATTTCCTAAAATCATCGTTACTCCTAAGAATACGATATCGAATTAACAGTGAATTAATTTATTACTTTGTTATTTTACTGTTGTTAAGTCTTTAAGATACCATGGTGATGAGCGGAAAATAAATGCTTGGCTGGAAGACATTTCCTACGATGATACAAATGATTACTGGAAGAATATACTTTTCCACTGTCACTCAGATACTTTGCATTTTCTGAGGCCTGATGCAGATGTACCACTTTTTTCATTCTACTATATGTGAAGCCAAAAGTAACTCAAAGGAAAAAAAAGACCATTTGATCCTTGCTCCTGTAACTCTGACTTACTTCACAAAGAGAAAATGTTCCAAGGTCTTTCCTTCTAAAAATCAATGACTTGTATTATTTAGGAGCTACTTTTCCAACAATTCTTTTGTCAGTGCATGCACCCCCACACAAACACATGTATAGGAAGAACTGACCAGCTCTCTCACGGCTTCCAAATGAACTAAAAAATGCCAGTAATAGTTCAGACCGAAGCTTCACCTAGTCTAATATTCAGTCTCCAAAGTTTAGTCTGAAGCAAACTGTTGTGGGTTTACTCTGGACCGATTTTTTTTCAAACCTTTTACACAATTGCTATAAGATGAAAGAATTTTTATACAGACAAAAGAGACTTGATGTGGAGGAATAATATTAAATTTATTACTAGCAGGATAAAAACTAAAGAATAATGTATACAACAATTCTAACTAGGTAAAATTATGAAGAAAATTTTATGTATTTACAAAATTATCCCTCCCCCCTATATCAGTCCAGGA
The DNA here is from genome assembly GCA_013399855.1 of Oxyruncus cristatus. Taxonomy (NCBI): domain Eukaryota; kingdom Metazoa; phylum Chordata; class Aves; order Passeriformes; family Cotingidae; genus Oxyruncus; species Oxyruncus cristatus. The sequence continues at coordinate 832,770 of VXAY01003299.1, read as the reverse complement.
GGAGAAAAGTCTCATCTCTACTTTCAGAGTCACAGTTTCTTTAAATCAAATTTGCAGCACTTGAAAGTTTTCTTCTATTATCTCTAGGGCGGCAACTTTGATTGGCCGTAGCTGGAAATCTCTCTCTCTCTTTCTCTCTGCTGCATGTCGACCTCAGGACTGTCCCTGCTCCTCCCTGCCGGGCCAGGA
>VXAY01003299.1:813374-829689 GCA_013399855.1 Oxyruncus cristatus | reverse complement strand
TTTAGCAGGACCCATCCCACAGGGAAGTCTGCTGCCTTGGGGCCTAGGTAAGGGATATTATTAGGAAACTCTCTGATCTGGTATGCCTCTCTCTGACTATTGCCCTCCATTAGTTGTCCAGGTCAGTAGTGGTGAGACTGAAGAAAGGGGTCCTACCGCAATCAAAAGGAGCTTCAGGACACTGGGGCACTTGGTCAAAGAAATATGTGCACAGGTTCTCCTCAGTTCCTTCTGTACAAGGGGGACATACTGAAAGGAACATGAAAACTACCCTGATTTTCCTAGTGGTGTTCCTCAAACTAGCCTGATTTCCAGCTTAGAGCCCTGGTGCCATAGGTGGAATTTTGGTTTTTTTTGACCATGGGGTAGTTTAGGTGGCACCAGGCCTGCTGAGAATAGATGGGATCCACCTGCTAGAGAGGGGAAAAAGTATTACGGCCCATAGCTGTCAGGGCTGATTGAGAGAACTTTAAGTTAGGTTTGAAGGGGATACAGACAGACTCACTAGAGATGAGCCTAGGGACTGCATGCCTGTGCTGGAGGTGAAATACCAGTTGAATTGCATCTACACCTATACTACAGGTATACTTATACTTGCACACAGCGTAGGGAAAGAAGAGGAGGAGCTGGAAGCCATTGTGAAGCAGGAAAACTATGATGTAGTTGCTGTCACAGAAATGTGGTGGGATGACTGTCACAGCTGGAGTGCTGCAATGGATGGTTATATGCTCTCTAGAAGTGATATGCAAAGCAGGAGAGGTGGTGGGGCAGCACTGTACAGTAGGGATTGTTTTGATTGTATTGAAATTAACAATGATGATGATGATGACAAGGTTGAGTGCCTGTGGGTAAAGATCAGGCAGAGGGTCAGCAGGGTGGATGTCCTGGTACAAATTTGTTGCAGACCACCTTGCCAGGATGAACAGGCAGATGATACATTCTACAGGAAGCTGGCAGAAGTCTCACAATCACCAACATTTGTAATTGTGGAAGATTTCAATTTGCCAGATGTCTGCTGGAAATACAACAGAACAGAGAGGAAACAGCCCAGGAGGGTCCTGGATTGTGTTGAAGATAACTTCCTGACACAGGTGGAGAGTGAGTCAACTAGGGAAGGTTCCCCACTAGACCTGTTTGTGAACAGAGAAGGACTAGTGAAGGACTAGTGGGTGATGCAGTGGTCAGTGTGATGCCCATCTGTGAGACTGGTTGGAAGGACAACCCAGGAACTACAGGCCTGTCAGCCTGACCTTGGTACTGGGGAAGGTCATGGAGCAGATCATCTTGAGTGCCACCACACAGCATGAACAGGACAGCCAACATGGGTTTATGAAAGTCAGGTCCTGCTTGACCAACCTGATACCCTTCTGTGACAAAGTGACCTGCTTAGTAGATGACTGAAATGCTGTAGATTTTGTCTATCTAGACTTCGGTAAAGCGTTTGACACCATCTCCGACAACACTGCAGCTTGGACAGGTGCACTCTTGGCCAGGTGAAAAACTGGCTGGATGGCTGGGCCCAGAGCATGGTTGTAAATTGACTTAAATCCAGCTGGTGGCTGGTCACTAGTGGTGTTCCTCAGGGCTCAGTACTCGGGCCAGTCCTGTTTATCAATTATCAGGATGAGTGGATGAAGGGCACCCTCAGTAAGTTCACAGACAACAATAAGTTGGGTGGGAGTGTTGATCTGCTGGAGGGTAGGAAGGTTCTGCAGAGGGGTCTGGACAGACTGTATCAGTGGGCTGAGGGCAATATCGTGAGGTTCAAAAAGGTGAAATGCTGGATCCTGCACTTGAGTTGCAACAACTCTATGCAATGCTACAGGCTTTGGGAAGCATCTCAGCAGAAGGGGACTTGAGGTTACTGGTTGACAGCTGGTTGAACATGAGCCAGCAGTGTGCCCATGTGATGCCATACCCCATGGCATCCTGGCTTGTATCAGAAATAGTGTGGCCAGCAGGACTAGGGGAAGTGATTGTTCCTCTGTGTTTGGCACTGGTGAAGCTGTACGTCAAGTACTGTGTCCAGTTTTGGACAGCTCACTTCAAAAAGGATATGGAAGTGCTGGAGTATGTCCAGAGAAGGGCAAGGAAGCTGCTGAAGGGGCTACAGCACAAGTCTTAGGAGGAGTGGTTGAGGTAGCTGGGGTTGTTTAGGCTGGAGAAGAAGAGGCTCAGAGGGGACCTCATTGCTCTCTACAACTACCTGAAAGAAGGTTGTAGCAAAATGGGTCTCAGTCTCTTCTGCCATGTCTCAGGGGAAAGGATGAGAGGAAATGGCCTCATGTCGCATCAGGAGAAATTAAGGTTAGATATTAGGAAAAAAAAAATCACTGGAAGAGGTTAGGCACTGGAACAAGTTGCCCAGGAAGGTGGTGGAGTCACCATTTCTGGAAGTGTTCAAGATGTGGCATTTTGGGATATAGTTTATGGGTGGTTATGGTGGTGCCAGATTGACAGTTGAACTAGCTAATCTTCCAGCCTTGATGATCCTGTGATTCTGTAAAGTTCCCAGACTGCAATACAGGTTTGCTTTCACTCATTGGTACACTTTCCAGCTTGAAAACTTCCTGATTCTTCTTTCACATATTTAGTGCATTTAGAGAACACTGGAGTTTAATATGTCAAAATACTGATATTAGAAATATTTTAAAAATGTTCTTAAAATAACAAACAGAATTATTTCCTTCTCTTTAAAAATAATCTTCCTGCCAGCTTTCTATTTATTACTTGTTTTGCTTCACATATTTTCACCTCACTCGAAAATAGGCTATCATATCACATTCAGCAATGGCCAAAGCTCGTTTTTGGCTTGCTATGCCAAGCTAATTTTTTGCTTGCCAACACAACCACCAGTGGACCTGTATAATTTTCACATTCCTCTAGGCAGAGCAGAAAAACATGAAATAGCTTTTGTCAGTGCGACACTGCTACTGGCCTAAGTCTCTAGGGATCCCTGCCAAATATTGAATACTTCACTTAATTTTTCTCTAATGCCTACTGTAAATCTGTTCAACCAAGTGTAAAAAGTACTCTTATATATTTTTATACACATATACACATATATATATACACTTACATAAGACTAAGAAATTTTCCTTTAAAGTAATAACAATTCTTTTTTAAATCTTTCGTGCACTGGAAGATTTCTCACAGCCCAGTGTCTTAATGTCCCTTTCCAGCTAGTTGTCAGGAGAGTAATTTTTCCGAGAACATCTATTGTTATTTTGCCTCTGAAATTCATCTCTTTCCTCTTTCATGACATTTTTCATGCCTTTCTATTTAGAATATATTTGAGAAAACACATCAGTGGAAGCTGCAATGAACTATTTCCTTTTTTTCTCTTGGCCTAATTATCTGTTTTGCTCTTTTCCAATTTTCAGAGATTTCTGCACTTGCTCAGATAAGTCCAGGAGAAATGAAACAACTCATGTACTTCAAGTCTAGCAAAGCAAAAGTCTCTTCTGAGTTCACTCAAGGCTCCTCACAACTCAGCTTTCCATCAGTGCTAAATCACCCCAAACCTTGAAATAAGGAGGTGATCCTATTGCCTGGCAGAGTAATCAGTTTCAGCTGAGCATAGTTATCTCCCCTTTCTTGCAAAGAAACCAAGAGCCTGTGTGAGCTGCTCTACCCAGGGACAGCTTAACTCTCACCCTCTCAGCCGCCAGGCACTGCTTCTGCAGCCCGTAAAAGCTTGTTGTTATATTGTTTATGTAATTTAAATAGGGAAATTTGCAACTACTACAACTACAAATTAAATTATTCAATCAATGACTTTGGAGACTGACATCCTCTCATAATCAGATTGTGCAGTGTGGAGTTTGACTGCTTAACCACACCAACTCCGAGTCTTGACACAAATTTGAATGGAAAACTTTGGATGTGGAAACATAGCCGCATGTTACAAAGAGTAGAAATGGGTCTGCCTGCCTCTGCCAGTTTTGATAGTGCATTTTGTAATGTGACCTCTTGTTTGCTAGTAATTGGACTCAAGCCACCAATGAATCTCTGAACGTTAGCACACTGCAATGACACAGTAATGACTTTCTGTCACTACTAACCCCATTCCTATTTGAATTCATGTCCCATGACTGAGAGGTTCTGTATTTCACTACCAATCCTTTCAGTTGTTCAGGTATAAGGCTTCATAATGCTGACCACTACCATTCTTTTCACAGGTAGCAAAGAAATAATTTTTTCATGTGTTTTCTCAATTTTTAAGAAATGTCTCCCTCTCTCTTGCATACAACATCTAAAAAGTTTGTGTAAGAGCCTTTAAATCTAACTTTTTAGAGATCACTGATAATCTTTGAATATTCTCATGGATTGCTCAGGAATGGAGCTTCTGAATCACTATGTCCTTTACATCACATTTTCAAATGCCAATTCTGTAAAATTTCAGTGTTCATTAAAAAGTCTGAAGCTTTGTAGAAAATTTGCCAGATGCCCAGTGGTAAAGACAAAGATTTTGGAAGGCTGCATGAGACTTTTTTCCCACAGTGATTTGAGTATATATTCCCTACATGCCAAGGAATTATGCTATAGGGAATGCTGGAAAGGGATTTTCTCAATCTCTTCCTGTGCAGCATGTGCTTCATAAAAAGCTTAAATATTCAGCAAGCCAAGTCTGTTTTAAGTGAATAATCAAGCCATAGTTGTAAGAAGTCTTGTAATTTTTTTTACTAATTAATTTTAACTTTTGAATTGTAACACATAGAAAATACTTTACCCATCAACAGCCAGTAGTGCTTTTGGAGACCAGAGCTTTCATGGAAGGTCAAATCCCTCATGCACAAAGTCTTTTTGAATCCAGCTCTCACCAGGTCGGTTTGACTGCACTGAAGACCAAGGCTGGAACTCAGAGGGAGCACTGGCACTATTTCTCTGCCTTTTGGAAGGAAGGCCATATTCTATCCCCTCCCTTCTTCAAGTTTTGAAAGACAAATCTGTTTTACTTAAGATGGTGGCTCAGTATATATTCCCGCAGGACGTAGCCCTCCTTGCAACATGGATCTAGATTCTGTGAGGGACTAGGAATTCAGTCTCACAGCACTACTTAGGCTTTTTTTCCCAACAATTGGCTTACACTGACCTTCCACAGAGGGCAAACTCCATTTTTAGGTGTCTAATTCTCTCGTTATTATTTGGCACAGCCTGTCTGCAAATCGTTATGCCTAGTAATTAGATACTGCAGTGCTCAGGGTTGTGACACAAGACTTTCTGAACCATTAATATTACGCCTCCATGTAATTCTTTCCCTTTCCAAAGTCTGTGTGTCATGCTTAGAGAAATGCTGTGGTGTGTCAGACATCAGCTAAAAGCACTATAAAAGTTGTTTTTTTCAGTACCGATTTCTGTTCTGCAAATGACGGCTCCTTCTGCTTATCCATCGAGCAGTGAATTCCCCAAATCAGTGATTCCTGAACATTTTGAACCACAAAACAGCTGACTTTGAACTACTGTGAACCTTTAGAATCGCATTGTTAATTGAGAACACTATAAAAGTAATATACTGCAGATCATTTATCTTGGCTCTGCAGGCTGTGTTTTTGGACCCCTTAATGTAAACAAGTAAAACTTCTCCTGACCAGCACTCTGGCCACAGCTGAAAGATTATTTCCTGAGCTACTCCCTCCAGCTTGACCTCAAGGTCCACAACAACATCAGAGAATAATCTACCAATATCTAACTGTCTCCTCTTCAAATATATCTATATTTGATGTACTTATCTTTCTGTATGTCAAAATCCATAGAGAACTCTAACCGATACCTGGCAGTTCTCATGCTTAATTTTGCCTGTGCTGTTCACTGAAAATTTTGTCCTTGGATTTTAAATTTCTACTCAACCTTTTGGTTCAAACTGTGTTTCTTTTATCTCTACAACAACAGACACAGTTTAATGAGGACTGCCAAACTCTCTCCTTTTTATGCATTTTCAATTAGTTTTGTTTCTCGCTGAGTATAAATCACTTTCTAGAGACCTTTATATAGCAAGTCTTCTGTCCTTTTGTGCTGTCAGGCTTGTTGTTTTCAGTATGTTGAGCACTGATTTGCTTCCTTTTCTCCTTGACTTTCTTATTGTAGGTACTTTCTTCTTTGTTCCCACACTGTAACGACACAACTTTGGGGCTGGAGCAGGAATCCTGGGAGAAGAGAGGCAGTGCTGCGGTCCTGGTGCAAACAGACTATACACCTCAAAGCACTGCTTCTCCATGAAATGCCTGAAAATTGCACCCTGGGTCTCCCATTGATTATCATGTCTGTACAGAAGTTGTTTGTCTAGGGAATGGGTGAAGAAATGATCTGTCGGCCTTGAGCTGTTACATGGTACAGAGGAAGAGGACTGACAGGCTTGACTGCATGTCACTGTGGATGTTATGCCATGTTGTGCACACTTATCTCCAGAAGTGACTGCTGCTCTCCTGTGGGAGATAGGATTGGTGGCTCATGATTGCAAGGACTCCTAAACTGACTTATAGCCCAGAGGTGTAACACCCTAAAAATCAGAGATGTTCAATTTTTTTCAAAAGTAATCTTTTCAAGTGCAGTATGACTTCTGATGAGTGATGAGGACTGGATGCTAACTCATCACTTGCAACTACAGTTTCACTTACTCTAGAGGGCTTTTTTATGAGTATCCACTCTCAGCTCTACATGTCTGATGCTTGTGATCTGGCTCACAACCTATATCTGATTGCAGAGGAGACCCAACCAATGCTGATGGTAATGCTGTTTCTTTTGATAATAAGGCACATTACTTAATGAGGTAATTAGCATAGTTTGTATTAATTTGTCTCCTGCAAGAGACCTCCCATGCCTTTACAGAATATAAATGAGAGAGCAGAATACTCTGCTCTCACAGTTGTGCTTGTCTCTTTTACCCCACTTAACTCCACCTGGTACCAGACCAGAGGTTCTCCTTGATGCTCTGTCTCTCTCTTCAGAACGCTGCTTACACCCCCAGCTGCAAGCATCCTCCTCATGGGAAGAACATGGATCTGCTCCACTACCACAGACAGAACGCACAGCAGCGGGACAGATAATTCCTGTCTTTTTAAATTCCATACTTAGGATTCCTTCTAGCACTACAAAAACTGAACTAATCAAAATTTTCCGAGAAAGATTATAATTATTCAAGCATCTGAGACTGTGTAGTCATGTGGTTCTTTTACTGTGACTCCTGTCATATTTTCTGGCTTTTCTCCGGTGCATTTTAGATCATCTTTTGCCCTGCTGTTAAATTTTAGAATGTGAGATCTCAGTTACTTGTGCTGAAGAGGATAGATCAGTTCTGGATGTTAGCTAAAAAACCACTAAAATACCTTTCATTGCTTTCAGAGTAGGGCAAATTTTGATTGTAAATATTAGGAGAGATTTTCATTCTTTTTACTCAAAACTGTGCTATTACAGGCTCATATGTCAGATAGCAATTCAAGCCCTCTCTCCAGGCCTTTCTTTCTTTAATGCGCTCATCAGTATTAACCACTAGATGCATTTGCCTTGGGAGCTGGCAGATCTCCATGTTCTATTACCAACATTATGTCTTTAATAAGTAGGCATGCAGGTATATCACTGGCCTGTTCCTTTACAGAAAGAGCGGAAAGGAGTGGAGAAAAAGTCCACAGGAGGTCAACTCTCATAGGAAAGAAAATAAAAGACCAAATTAATAGAAGCTTCTTAGGGAGTAAAGCAGCAATTTCCATCTGTGCCAATAATTTAGAACACAGCTGAGCAGTATTTTTTCCTTCTGATTTTATATTATGCCACTTTTGCTTTTCCCCCTCCTTTCTCCAGCCTAAAAAGGTTAATCTGTCTGGTAATCTCTGATCCTCCCAGTCATCAGAACTACTGTCCAATCATTCAAACTCAAATTTTGTTGGATCATAGCTTAAAGGCTTTGAGATCCTGTCTTCACATGTGTGTCACCATATGTATAACATAAGAATAACCTCACAGGGAGGGTGACGAACAAAGGGCCTGAGGAAAAAGAAGAAAGAGATGCCCAGGGACATGGTTCCTGTTCCTCAGGACAACCATGAATGTGCTCTATGAGGACAGCCATGCATGTGGTCCTCCTGCTCAGTGATTCAGTGCTGCGAAGGTTAGGTGAGGTAATCACGCGAATATGTTGGTCACCTTTCCAGGAGATTTATCAGCTTTAGCTCAATGCTGTGCTGGCATAGACCCCAGACCAGGGCTGGATTTCATCCCATCAGCTCACAGGGTGGGCAGAAGAGACATGCAACCCACTGGCTGTATGTCTAGTATACTTGCTACTCGGTGCTGCTTTATCCCACAGGGAGAGGGGCAGTGCTTCTGCTTTGAGGAAAGTATGGCATGTGACCTCCAGTGGACAATATGGACCACATTTTAGGGTGCAGTGACTGTGAGACAGTGACTCAGCTCCTCTGCATCCATTCTATACTTCTAAGAATTATAGTAATTATACAACTATTAAAAATAAGCAATCAAACAAAAGCAGTCACTGGGGCTAGATTTTCAGAAATACAGAGTTCATCAAAGTGTAGATATGACGTAGTGGTGCCAAATTCCTGTTACTACGAGTGTTTGCTGCAGTAAGAAGACTAAGCCTTAAATAGGGCTGGAGAAACACTAAAGACAATCAAAACTTTGTGACAGTCCAAGTAATTGATGCATTTTAGCTTGTAGAGAAGGGATTGAGCAGATTTACTTAATCCTTAAAAAACCCCTCCACCTTAAGTAGTTTATAAACCTATATAAAATATTACTTGAAAAATAAATCAGAATATGACGTAAAACAACAAGTGTAATAAATGCTGTTGTGCTTCCAAAAATCTTTTAGACATGTCAGCTGTAATTACATTGATACTTATTTTATTCTATTCCCATAAAAGGGATGAATCTGTGGAGGTCATGTACTGCATTATATCTAGCTCTTTCTACTAAGCTGAGCTGTTATGCAAGAAATGCATTAGAACTACAGGGTAGCTCTTGCCAAAGGCCGAGTGGCACCATAAAAAAAGAGCACTTAGCAGTAGAGACTTCATTAAAATATTTCTTTCTTTATTTTACAAACAAATAATTTTGCTTTGTGGGAGTGAAAGTCCTATTGTTACACAGTCATGAATGCCTTTTTTGGTACCCTAGACTCTCAAGTTCTCAGAGTAGCAGTCATGGAAGTCTAACACAATTTTTTTTTGTCCTTCTTCTATAAATAATACCCTAAACCCCATTTCAGGTCTTGTCTGCAGTATTTGAGGAGGGCAAGAACACCTTAAGAAAAAAAAGAGGGGTATTTTCCCAGCTGAAGCCAATATAAAGGCAATGTGTTTGCCCTTGCGTGTACTGTCTGAGCTTATTCATTGAATTAGGATTAGACCCCATAATACTCTTTCAAATTGACAGGAGGTGGATTATGGCTAAAACTACAGATAACAACCTGTTTTCTTCAAAAACAATCTGCACATGAGTTTTCAGGATTTAAAAGTAAAAAATGGTTTGTAAGCACTATAAGAAACTACTTTTGAGTTGAAATTCACTGAGAGGATAATTCCATATTGACCAAAAATTATGTTTGTGTAATAAGTGTTCCTTAAACTCTGGAGATATAGTATCCTTTGACTTCTAATATAAAACTATGTAGTTTATTAAGCAGAGTTTTGAAATAATTTTTGACAGGGAACCAACAATAGGGGTCTTTAGTGAAGACAGCTTTCAAGGTAGTGAAACAAAGTTTTGCTGTGATGTGTCACTATATGAACACCATAGACTAAATTCTAACCTCATTTACACCAATGAATCCCCACTAGAATCAATGGGCCATACTACAGAAAAAAAGGGTTGTGAACTTAAGTCTGAAAGCCAACCTCTGTCATCAGTAGTCTTTCTGTAAGATAGCAAATAAGCTCCCTATTGATAACAAGGATTTATTACTGGTGCAATGCTAATAGTGTGTACTTATAGACAGAGATGAAGGCACTGCCTATGCTTCAAAAACCTTTGCAGAACTTACAGAGACAGGGCATGAAACTGGAATAGGAGTTAAAGCATATACTGTTGCTTACATGAGTTTTGAGAACATTGTTTTGTGATAGGAATGATCCTTTCTACAGTTAGAATGGAGGGACATGTGACATGTAGTTGCATAGACCTTCACCTGGATTCACCTCACCTTCCTTTGGAAAGCTGTCAGAGGAATCTTAATCAGAGAGCTCTCAATTCTTAATGCATAGTTGAGCCATTTCCAAAGACTTCAGGGTAACTTCTTTCTCATCATCTGAAAGCCTAGGTAAACTCTAGTGTTTAAACTATGGAGAGCTAAAAAGCAAAAGAGATGAATTTCAGCCCATACTTTTAGTTCTCAGAAGCAACATTTAAGAGGCTCAGAGACCAGTGCTGGTACTCTTTATAAGTTCCTCAGACTTCCTTTCCAGTTGTTAAAATCCAAAGCATTTCTTCTCAACAGATAAATACTCACAGAAATAAAATCTGTCTTCTTCCTTGAGATGCAGAGTTGTTCTTTTTTTCCTCCTTGTTTGACTGTGTTTACCCATCAGCAGATGTGTACTCGCGCATGTATAGGTGTATCTATATTAATCACCCTTGGCCAGACTTTTAGAGAGTCTAATAAATAACATATTTGCTTTTTGGTGTAAAAAATGATACTTCTGACTTTGTTTTTGGTTTACAGTTGAGGTTGACAGGTAATTTCTAGTCTAAAGATATTCTACTTCTTTTTTTTTTTTGCAATTTTTATTATTACTCTGCCTTAAGCAATGGAATATATACTTCAATATTTCGTGTACTTGGTCTATTAAGATACACACTCTCTTCTCCCTTTCCTTTTCATTTTATACGCCTATACATTTTTATGATACTGCTCTAAAGGATAATCTGTAAATCTGCTCATGCTCAAGTTTTATATTAGTATGTGCTAAACATTACAGAGAAACTATTCAAACCCATTTAACACACCAGACCGGAAACTCTTTATTGTGAGGTATCTTACTGAGCATTTCATAGGTCTCTAATCTCCATTAGCCTGAATAAACAACTGCAATCCACACAAAGCAGCTAAATCCAGGACTGGATTGCTTACTGAGGCAGAAAAAAATAATAATGTTTAGCAATGTCAAAAGAAAAGCAAAGTCAACAGAAAATTATATGTGTCAGTAATGTGTTGTCCAGAGATTGAAATACTTCATTTTTATTCCTCTACTTGCCAAAATTACATTTAAAATAGAAGAAACCTTACAGCACTACTTCACTTAAAGAGCAGTCTGTATGTTCATGAGCGCTCAGCTCAAATTATTTCCTCCAGCAAACAATAGTATGGTGAAAACCAATGCCACTTCTTAAGCTTCTGGAACAATTATTCTTAGCTGAAAATATCATGCCATGGAATTTCTTTCATCATCTGAGATGCTAACCTCAGATCATTCTGTAACTGCTACTCACTTGATGAAAAGAACCCAGAGACAGCCCCTGAGAAATGGAAAACTATGATGTGAACTGAAAGACACCAAGTGAGGCTTCTGGAGCTCGTTAATGGCTACTTGTCATATCCAGAAGTAATACAGATGTACTGCCCATGTTGATGTAAGGAATGGCAAGATGACTGCTGGGGCCAGCAGGGTCTGTAGACTAGAACTCTGCAGAAGGTGAGGCTACAGGTTGGACTGGTTCATGCATCCCATTTGAAATGGGGCATGCTTCTTTCAGACACATGCATGTAAGGTAATGAAACAATCCACCCAACAGCACCCAAATGGGGCACTATAACAGGCAGTGGCAATGTGGTACTGAACTCCTTCTATTTTGCCCTATCAGAATTTTGGCAGGAAGAAGGAACACTAAGGAAAATGAGAGCCTGCTATTGAGTATGTGACTGAGTATCAAAGAACAAAGAAACGTCTGCAATACTTCATGTCTTTTTTGTTGTGTTCTTTACAGGCACAAGTGCCTTGCAGAGAAGAGCCTGCATGTCTGTGTGGGCAAACTGGACATGAGTCAGCAAAATGTTCTTAAATGTAGAGCACCATCACCAGCAGTTTAGCCATCAGGATGAATAATTATTATGGACCTCTATCAGGTAACTGTGAAATCACCCGTGGTGTACTGTGTTCAATTTTGCACTTCCTGTCGGTAAACTGCAGAGGGCCACCAAGATGTCTAGGCTGTGGAGTCTCTGCCCTTGAATATATTTAGAATTTGTCTGGAAAGTATATGAACAGTGTGACCTAACTTCAAAGTTAATTCTGTTTGAGCAGGCTGGACCAGATGACCTCCAACAACATTTTTTCTACAATTCTATGACTGTGTAATGAGACAGCAGCTCTTAACAGCAGGGGGACTCTCATCACTCTCCGTGGACTGAAGTGCCATGAAATACGTAGTCTGAATATAGTGCTTTACACTTCTGTTTCCCCTTCCTTTTCTTGACCTCTCTTGTATTTAGAGTTTCTGTGAGGTATGAAGTACCTGATCCCCAGGAAAAGACTGTTTTGTATTTATAGACTGAACATGGAACACCTAGTTATGCCTGCTGGAGACATTGTACAAATATTAATTTGTAAAATTAACTCTTTAAGACTGCATAACAGTGAAATTTTGTCCTAGAAAATGTAACCCTAACCCAAGGCAGGTAAGGTGCCCCCTTAGCAGCAGTATTTTATCTTCCCTTTTGCTTAGTTTCACTCTCCCACCCAAAATTATGAATAGTTATTGTTTAGCAGTCAGAGAGTACCGAAATACTGTTTGAGCTAATAGCATTTGTGAATTGTTGCCCCATTTTTTGATTACTCCATGCTAACTTTCTTAGGGAGATTCTAAAAGCAGATGATGTGAAATGGTTCTCAATCCATGACTGACATTTTAAAATGAATTACTGGATTCCCCTTGATTTTATTTTTGATTTTATTTTTCAGCTTTGCTGTAACTCAATATATTTTTTTTTACAACTATATTTATTTACATTGTGTATCATAAGGCTTTAATGTATTTTCTTTAAAGAATCTCTGCACTACTGGATGTTACAAGTGTTTGCAAAAGGAAGTCTGTTCAAAAGTGTGGCCAGGCCTTCATTTTTGGTAAATTAGTTAGGATTTGTTCAAGGTATTAAAAGACAGCCAAGCTTGTGTGTGCAGGCTACATAAGACCCAACTGGACTTGCTTGGGCCCAGTGACACCTGAATATAGCTAATTCTTTGACTAATGCCATTTTGGGTATGGATAAAATGTTGTATTTATACAGTGCTGGGCCAGTAGCACCTCAACTGGCTTGGCTGGAACATGTCCAGCCATCAGTTGGAACCCAGAATATCAGGAATGTGGTGGCTTAACCTTGACTGGCTGGCAGATGCCCACCAGACTGCTCTATTGCTCCCTCTCCTCAATAGATGAAGTGACAATGAAAAAGCTAGGTCAAGTAACGCAGGGAGACTCCTGACTCTTCCACTTCCCTCACCCTAAAGGGTGCAGAAGGATTGGGAATGGCTGTGGCCAGTTCATAATGTCTATGATCTCCATCTGCTCTGCTGTGGGGACCTCCGTGGGCTGCAGGCAGATCTCTGCACCCCCGTGGACCTCCACGGGCTGCTGGAGCACAGCTGCCTCAACATAGTCTTCTTCATAGGCTGCAAGGGAATCTCTTCTCAGGTGCCTGAAGCACCTCCTCCCCCTCCTTTACTGAGCTGGGTGCCTGCAGAGCTGTTTCTCTCACATTTTTCTCATTTCTGTTTCTCACAGCTGCTGTGCAGCATTTTTCACTCCTTCTGAAATACACTATCACAGAGGCATCACTAGCATCACTAATGGGCTCAGCTTTGGGTGACAGAGGGTCCGTTGTGGAGCTGGGTGAAAGCGGCTCTGTCTGATGTGGGGGTGGCTTCTGGTGTCCTCCCACAGAAGCCACCCCCGAAGTTATCGCCCAACCCATCAAAATCTTGCCATGTAAACCCAACACAGGGGAACACAGTGGTGAGCCCTGAACTCAGTGTAACAGGGACTGATCTTAGCAGCATCAAGTGAATTGTCACACCTGGACTCCTGCTTTTCCGCATCACTGGGGCCTCCCATTGCCACTGGAGTGACTGTGGGCTCCTGGTTTCCACCAGACTTAAAGTAGGAGGTGTATTTGCATCTGGGATACAACAGCTCTGCATTACAGCAGCTGATGGCAAATAGACTGTTGACACTTCTTACTGTGCTCTGTTCAGTTTTGCCCTGAAATAGTATGAGTGTTTATGGAAAGGGTTAAGATAAAAAAAATAGACTAGAAATCTGCTGTTGAAGCATGGTCTAGAGTCTTTTCAGATTCATTCAGAATGTCTAAAACTGTTGGCTAAATAACAGCTTGCCAATACTTCTCAACTGCTTGTCTCTTTGTTGCTTCCCTGCCCCTGAGAGCAAAGCTCAGAGATCATCAACCCCCTCACATGGGGTGTCCTTACAGACAATCTCTGCGTTTTGAAAGAAGAGAAAGTCTGAAAGAACTGAAACAGATTTTTTTTCTGTCCAATTCAACGCACACAGAAATTAGTCCTGGAAGACAGAAGAACAGCCAGGGCCATTTTCTGTGGCTCTGAAGCCTGCCTGAACTGGATGGCAGCAAAGGTTTTCAACACCTCATTTGATGATAACCACTCATCACAAAAAAAAAGGCCATTAAAGGCTCAGCTCTAAATTAGCTCTCACTAAGTAGCACAGATGCTATAAACTCTCACCTACTGATCAGACGATCACAAATGAACCGGCAGAAATGGTCTCCAACCTTGACTATGAGCTCACACTTCCCAGTTTGGCCTCAGGTTTGGATGGGGCACAGCTGGGTTTTTTTTGTGTTCCATAAACTGCTGCCTTTTTTTCTCAGTTCTCTGTTCTGGCTTCCCATTAATTCTCATCAGGATGTTTGACTAAATTTCAAAACATACCTTCTGAGAAACTGCATGCCCTGTGCTAACCACTACCTCTGATAACACTGATGGTCCTCTGAAACAATGGAACAACAGGCTGATGTGAGGAAGCAACAAAACTCGCAGAGGATTAACGGACATTATCATGCCCTCTTCTGCACGGAGATAAGAATATCTGCATTACTCTAAAAGCTTTCAGAACAAGAGATAACACTTAGCTTATTTTCTCTCAATAATTTGTTTACACGTGCACGAGACATGCCATTTGCCCTTATCACATAAAATACATTCAAACACAAGCAAATAAACAGAAACGAGCAGTTTCATCTCAGGGCTTGGGAGGAAAAGAAGAGCTATAGTTATTGTTCCTCATGTTTCAGAAAACCAGAGGGACACCCAGAGTCTGTGAAAATAAGAATCATGCAGTATTAAGACAGAAGCAAAAGGAAAAGAGAGTAATGTAATATATATGTAATATGAATCAGATTTCAGCTAGATTTTCAAATCCCAAAATGTGTTTGCATGTGTGACAGAAATATTTTCTTTTGATTGATAAAGTCAACTAACTTGACATGAAAACAGATATTTGAAAGAAAAACGTGGACACTATAGTGTCACTCTGAGGAGAACTAGGCTCTCATGACATCCACACAATTTGCTGATGAATAAGCTCATTTGGTAGATCTGTTTTCTTTTTTATGATAGTGTGCTTTTCTGCCCATGAGTAGGCATTTCTTACTCCTTTTTTGCACTCCAAACCTTAGGTATGTGAAAGGCTTGCCAAAATGTCTGTACTGTTGCTTGCGTAATTTCTTTCAACAGACATGGTTGCATGAGGTAAAAGAAAAAAATTCAGCCTCTCTACTACCTTGTGACATGGAGGCTGACAAAATCAGTGGTTTACCCCCTTCCCTCTCCCCTCCAAAAGCCATCACCTGTCAGGGATCTGTAAGACTCTGGAGGTATAAAACTGTTTGGTGCTCGAGGCTGAGCAGACCCCAGGCTGGCATTGCACTCATCCCTGTCTCTGCCCTTACTTCTGGGACGTTCTAGTCCCCTCCATCCAGGTGATCCCATCATTACCTGACTGTGCTCTATTAAAAGAAAAAAATGCCCTATTGTTTCTTTTAATGAATCTTCAGATAAAAAAAGAGTCATTCAGCTGCCTTTGTGAGGCATCTCAACTCAGCAGAGATCCAGGTCGATACACAGTGCTGCTCCAGCCTGTGCCAGCAAGGCTGGCACTTGCAGTCCACCTGAGCCTGCACACTTTTGAGGGGCAGGAGTCTCAGTCTGCACAGTGCTATCAAGTGAGCCTGTGACTCCTTCCTCTGGCCATGGGAAATGCTGGGATGACTCAATTATCTTCCTGCTTTTGCTGGAAGCATTCTAAGAATAAAAAATAAATAAATAAATAA
>VXAY01003299.1:641545-813296 GCA_013399855.1 Oxyruncus cristatus | reverse complement strand
AATAATAATAAAAAAGTAGGAGCTGATCTGAGATCTGACCTATGCCCCTCTAACTCTTTATCTTTTTTTCCCAATAACTCAAGGCTGCATTTGCCTGCAGTAGCTTTGTGTGTGCCTGAGTGTTTGCAGTTTCATGCCTGGTTGCCTGCCTACCTGAGTACCCCTGAGAGCATGTTTTCTCTGTGAAAGGAATGCATATGTTTTCCTGCCTGCTTGAACCAGGAACTATTTCTATGAGGAAAAAGAACAATTGCTGTTGAATTACAGACAGGTACTTCTTTCTGAAAATTGTTCTTCTTGTAGACAACAGCTGAGTTTCACAGAGGTGAATGCAAGGATGCATAATGTATTTTTATCTGCTCCATCCTCCTCATTTTTTCTTGGTAAGGAGGGACTGAAATTTTTTACATGGAGAAAAGGGATTGTTCTGCTAGCCTTCATGTTAGAAAGCATTAAGTTGTGAATGGAGTATTCTGGATCCCTCCATAATCTCAGCTACAGTTTATTTCTCTTTATGCTGGATAAAACAATCTCAACAACAAAGGTGAGGTTACAGCTGCTTTCCATGGCTGCAGCTCCCCATGGATAACTTCTATTTTTAAAGGCCTTGAATATGATCAGTGTCAAGAATAATTTAAAGGAACTTTTTTTTTTTTTCCCACATTTGGAGTAAAATGAGTTTGTCATTCTACCATGAGAGCTGCAGCATGAGGCGTTGTGTATTCCTCCTAGCTTTGCGTTATGGTTTTACCACAGGTGGGGATATGAAACCAAAAGTTCAAGCACTCCTTGCTAAAGGCAGATAATGAAAAGCACATTATTTTTCATCTGCAAAACACTGCCAAGAAAGTGGAAAACAACAGTGAGAAAGAACATAACCCATGTTACTGTAGAAGCTTAAATTGAGGCTGAAACTGAAACCTTCTCAATCTCATATGCACTTAAAATGCCCTGTTTGATAAAAGGAAATAGGCAAATCGATAGAACTAGGAGCCATACACACATTTCCTGAAACTAAACCTATTTCACCCATCCTGCTTTGTGTCACTGAGGAATCAAAGCTGTGAAACATACATTTGAATGGTGCACTGACCTTTTTCAAGTGTTCTTGTCTGGTTTTTGTTTTTAGGAAATTGACTGTAGAACAACTTTGGTTAAGTCTTTTGAGCCAGAAGTGGTAGGGCAAATCTAGGTGCTAACAAGAAATTTGGGCTACCACCTTATGGGATTCTCCAACTACTTTTCCTCTAACCTTATTTATGTGTCCACCCAAATTGCTTTGGTAACTCATTCAAAGCTGGACCTTTACTGCATTTTGCTAGGAGAATGTCTGAAATCATCCAGAATAAAATCACAGACATTCCCTGAAATGACATTTATAAGAATAAAACACCTCTCCAAACGTTTTCCAGGTGTAAATAGCAAAGGCTGTTATGACAGACCTCAACTTCTGGGCACTGAGAGATCATGTCTCCCTTGCCTGGTCACTCTTGCATAGTGTTTCCTTGAAGAATCAGTGTTCAGCCATTCAGTTTCTGTTACAGGTGACATGCTGCTGTTTATTAATTCTGTGCCATCTTCCCATGGCTGGTCAGAACCTGCTCCTTGCCTCTTCTATGTATTGATTTCTACATCTGCTTCCTAAATTAACTTCTTCCTTCATTTTTATTTCCCATTTAAGCCTATTTTGCATTCTTTTCGTACATATATTGGTATTATTACATTTAGTCCTCAGCCAGAATTTTCCATGGTTAATTCAATTTCCTGAATTAGAAAGGATAAAGTTTCCCTTTTGCTATGTGATGAAGTTGGTCAGAGCATGTAAAAATCATTTTCTTAACTGATACAGGGGATTTTCCTATTTATAGGGCAGTATTTTTAACTGTAATAAAGAGGTCATTTAGTAAGTGAAGCATTTCTTTGTCTGTGAACACTTTCCTTGAATGAATGGCACCTGGGACAGAAACTCTAGATTAGCATATCTCTCTGACGGTCTCTAAAATGATCTGGTAAGATCCAGGCTCTTCACTGTCACCAGATGGGGAATGTACATCTTTGAAGTATTTTTACCATCTCTTTGTGATTTTTGTTGTGAGCTGAAAAAATATTTTTCTGCGTGGAACTTAATAATCCCTAGTCTGAGTTCTTTTTTAGCAATTTCTCCCACTTTTTGCTAATATTGTGGAGTGGAATATAACATGT
This sequence comes from Oxyruncus cristatus, assembly GCA_013399855.1. Classification (NCBI taxonomy): domain Eukaryota; kingdom Metazoa; phylum Chordata; class Aves; order Passeriformes; family Cotingidae; genus Oxyruncus; species Oxyruncus cristatus. The sequence continues at coordinate 811,094 of VXAY01003299.1, read as the reverse complement.
TTTGAATCCTAGATTTATATGTGTCTGAAGCTGTGGCTCAGTTCCTGGAAGAGAGAATCACAGAGTATTGTTATGGATAATGTGTCATTTTAATGTAAATTGAACTATTCAGTTTCTTTTTTGCTTCCACAAAAAACATTATTCTATTCTGTCCACAGCCATTTCACTTTTTTTCTTAAGAGCAGATATCAAACCAATTAAAGTTGTTACATTTGGAGGGAATATTCCACAGTCCTGTCTAAGCAGGAGAATATTTTGAGACGTACCTTGGACATCTAGCATCTGAAGCAACCCTCACTCTTATGAAGCAAAAATTAAAACCATATTTTAAAAAATAAAATCCTACAAGGCATTCTAGAGTATACAATGCTTTGCCAATCTAACAGACTCTTCCCTCTGTCTCCCCACAGCATCCAACATCTAGCTCATCTTATGTCCCTAAAACTCAGCCCTGGAGAAATCTTAAAGGTCTTGTTTGTATTCTTTGTATACTGGATTTTAATTTTTGGAAGATATGTAGACTTAATTTTCTGTTCATATGCTACCTTACCTGGCTTGGGGATGTGGGAGGAGGAAAAATCAAACAAAAATTAGCACACTAATCTTTGTTAGCTTTAGAATCACATCTTCGCAATTTCTTTCAGGCCTCCTCTAGGTTTTGTAAATGTTCATCTGAAATCTTCCCAGTTATTAGCATGTCATCTGGATAACAGACAACAGCATTTACCCCCTGCCTTACTTAGCTCATTATTCTTTGAAACACAGCAGGTGATTTTCTGTTCATACCTAAATTGACCCTTATGTGTGTTTGTCATCAGAATTTTTTTTTTAATTCTAGATGCAAAGCCACCTGCAGGCACTCTTGGGACCAGATCTGTTTGGTTAGCTCCTCTCTACTCAGCACTTTGCAAATAATCCTTCCGCTCTAGAAATCCAATATTGTCCAGTCTGAGCCAAAAATGATTGGTGATTTTGTATTTCTGACAAGCTTTTCTCTATTGTCCCCCCAAAAATACAGTTTGCTCAGCTCATTCACTGACATCCAGGGAAGGAAACGGATTTTAGTTTCCAGTGAACTAAGCTGCTTTTCCACCAGGTTTTGCAGGGCTTATGACACATCTCCTCAGAAATGCAGAGATGATTTTGTTACTTGCAAATGACATTGCAGTTACACCTGTTACTAATACCATGTCTGTAATAAACAGCACTTTAGTTCGAATTTTCCTGCCCTGTTACACAGCTGATTAGCTACCTTCCACTATAACTTAAGCTTAGGGAAACAGTTTCTGTCACTCCTTTCAGTTATGATTGCCTTCAATGTTAACAAACTGTATTTGTAAATTACAGTGACAGGAAGACCTACCTGTTAATCATCACTTGTCCTTACACTACCAGCACGGTACACTGTGCTATATATGTTCATTTTCTACTGTGCACAGCCAGTGCTTAGTTATTCACAGACAGTTTATTTAGTTGACAGAATAATTGTGCCACAGATGCAGAGACGCTGGGAGAGGGCAGTTCATTTCTGGCAGGATTATTCATGCAAGTGCAGTTCTGTGCAGTTGTTGATACATAGTCTCACGGAGTGACCCAGCCAGTGAGGTTACAAAAGACATCTCCAGCCTGCTCCAGCATGGGCAGGAGAACCGGTAAACCCAACCAGGTACAATATGGTTCAAGCAGATGCACTTGGATGCATGCTGGAGATGACTCTGGTGCTTTGGTTAGGGGCTTCTTACTGGACTCTGCAGTGCAGAGTGAGCTTGCCAGCCAGCTTGGGTCCAGTCTTTGGCAAAAGCACCCAACCTTCTGCCACTGCAGCTTCTTAAAGGAGTGAAGCTCCTGCCTGGGGCTGTGGTTCCCCAGGCACTTTGAGGTGAGACACAGTGAGCTGACTCAGAGAATGGACTCTGGTTCAAACTGAATTTCCTGGGTTAGTTTGAACAAAATTACTTAGCAATACATGATTGCCCAAATACTACTGCCAGCCCAATGGAGTCAGGGACATGGAGGTCAAAAAGAAGGGCTGGGGTGGGAGGAGAACTGCCTCTTGGGTGTAGCACTATGAAGTGCAAATTTAAGGTGCTTGTAGAATTATGAATTTCTAGGCATCAGCCTGTTTACTGAGAGTCTTTTGCAAAATGTTATTGAAACAACCAGTAGCATAAAACATTTTAGGCTTGCCAAATACCAAAATACTTGAGTCTTCTAGTTGATTTCCAAGATAAAACTATTGTTATGTTAAAGGCAAAAAAAGAAAAAAGAAAAAAGGCAGGGTAAGTTTTTAATAGTTTACTTAGAAGTTCGGCGATGTCTTTATCTCAGTAAGTTCCACTGTAAAGTATAACTTTTTAAGAACCAGTTGTGCTTCATATCAGTCTGTGTTAGGAACATTTGTATACTGGAACCTTCTATACTGTTTGCATAAAATTACTGTCAAAGCCTGACTCTCTCGTAAAACTTTTCTTACTTGCATTATATATAGTCCCTTTTACCCAATGCAAACAGTTTATTTTTGGTCTCTTCTTTATTTCTGTATCCAATACTTTGCCAGTTTTCTGTTTTGTGTTTTGCCATATGTAGAGGAGTTAAAAAGTAAATTGTCTACTGGTTTTCATAAAAACAGGCTCAAAATATGTCTTTATTTCCCTCGGATGCAAGATAATAATTCCCAACATCCAGAAATTATAGGCAACTAACGCAGAGGAATAATTTATCCTCCCTTACTGCTGGAATTATAACTGAAATTAAAGACTAAGTCTTGATCACACACTTTTTACATCCTTGCTGTACATGAGAAGAGCAAATCCTTGACATTTAAAGCAGAGCTGAAATTGTGAAGCTGAAATTGTTTCATTTCTCTTGGAAGTGCCTTTCTATGCAGTTACTCTCTTTGGTCCAGTGGAATCACTTAAGAAGAATTTTATAGATGCACTCCCTAAACTTGTTATCCATTCTAACTCCCATATGAACTCTTTAAATACTGCTAGAATCAAAATCTCCTTCTAAATTTAGGGGAAAAAACCTCAAACACTGAAGGGAGGTTGAAAAATGTTGGAATTAAAAATTCAACCTAGACCTCATTTACAGTGGTGAAAATCAAGAAGTATTCTCATTTCTGTAATGTGCAACTGGTAAGGAGCTGGCAGTGCAGGGAGGAATTTAACTGCCTTTCTTATGATTCCTTTACTCTGGGCTACATTATATAATGCCAAGCAAGAACAAAGGTGTGAGCTATATTTATTAATGACAAATATGAGTCACTACTTTTTTACACCACTGTAAAGGAGATATCATTCCAGAGGTATTGCATTGATCTAAATTCACAGATTCAGGTCTCACTTTATCATTTGAAACACTGCTCAACTTGGTTGAGAGATTTCTAGCCTACTTTCACCAAAATAATGAAAGGATGCCAAAGGATGCTGATGCCTGTTATGGACTGACCCAGACAGCTGTGATTTGGCAATGAAAAACTGGATGAATTGAATGGCAAAGATTTAGCAACAGCACTGAGGGGGAAAAAAAGAAAGAAAAAAAAAGAAAAAGAAGATTAAAGTAACAGAAAATAGAGCAGACAAATCAATGAAGCCTAGGCAGAAAAAGAATCCCAATAAACTAGTAAGAGGTTGGGTGAGTTTTGTCAAATAGAAGAATGTATGTGCATATGGAATAGAAGAGTAGTAGGAGTTGGAAGCTAGCACCATTTTACAAAGTGTTTTCCAAACCTATATGATGAGTAAATATTTGAAAAAAACATAATATCACTGCTTTTATTGTCTGTCACCTTTGGGGTAGAATTTACTCTTTACAAAATAAAGAGGATGAACATCTATATTTGCCTGAGTATAATCCCAGGCCCATTATCTTCAGCAGAAAAGTCACCCACAGCTTGAGGCCTTTGCAGGCTTTTAAACCCAACAGCAAATGGCTGAAACCTCTGTTTCCCATATTTGGTTTCTTTTTAATAGGTACCATAATTGCAGAAAATCTAATATATATAGATGTTTTCAAAAGGCAGTTTAATTATGGATTATTTACAGAAATTCTTGGAGAAATGAATCCAGTTATGTCTACCCATGAAATCAGCATAGCTACATGCTATGTGTGAGTGGAGAGCCTTTATTTCAACAGGACCAGAAATGTAAGCTGTGTTCCAGATATCGTCAGATCACAGTAACAGTTTCAAAGCTAACATGTAGGAATTGTAATGAATTTTAAATGAGTACACTTAACAGACAAGGTTTATTTTTAGAAAATGGAGCTGAGGGGATGCTCATTCTCTGTTCACAAAAGCCATTTATTGCACTGATAGTTCCACAAAAAATGTCTAGCAAATTAACGATTATGCTCTCATTACAAGACACACACAAAAATCCTGTTAAAAGTATATGGACTGCTGATTTGTTTCAAGTACCCCAAAATAAAATTTCTTAATATTTCTGTATTCGAGGGTGAAATCCCAATATTTCCTAAGAGATACAGGTTACATCAAAGGCAACGGGAAATATTTCATACTGGCTTTTCAAACTATCTTTTTAAACTTACGTATTTGGAAGAACTCACAAACTTTTTTGGTCATGAGCATCTTAAGGACATTTCAGACAATTCACATAATATTTAAATGGACAGTGTTACAACACCAGCTCCCTGCCTGCTCATCACCAGTTAATATCTGCACAAGACGGATGCTATTATAAGCAGAGATAAAACACTCATATGAATCTTGACTTTCTACTGCATCCAGGCTTTCTCATTTGAAATCTGGGACCAATGAATGGTTTCAGACTAATTGCTTCCAGACATGTTTCTTTTTTGAGAAGTTTCAGGTTGTGACAGTTCTAAACTGCAGGAATCATTTTTAGAAGCCCTTCATTATAAAACTTCAGCATCTGTGAACCTAGTGGTTCATTATATTTTCAAACATTCAGAAACAAAGAGAAGAAAAGCCTGTATGTGAAATTTAAAATGGTCTGGTTACCATGGCAAATATATTTACGCATTAGCATTCCCAGGGAAAAAAGTAATCTATTGGTCAGGGCTCAAGTTATTTTTTATTCCTTAACATATCTGTAATGTTTTGGAACAGGTCTTCCTTCCAGTAAAATAAACACTACATAAACACTTGAACACTTGCATTCATAAACACTTAAAGCATTATAAGTAACAGTATTTTCTGGCAAAATATTTCTTAAAAATAACTTCTTCATGAGATATGTACAGTGCATTCCATTCTCATCAGTAAAATAGGAATGTATTCCCAATGAAACATAGAGAATTTGTGGAGTTCATTTAATTGTGCAGTAACATTATAAATTATGAAGGAAAGTTCTGTGGTCTGTAAAAATGCAGTGATATTGCAATTAAAAGGTATGGAGAAAGCTCTTAGATAAATATAGGAGATATTAATGGAAGTATGGGACAGAAAAAGTCAACTGGTTCCTATGTACTTGGTAAAATTAAAAGCCAACACAAATGATTCATACTGGATAGTACCACATTTTTCATGGAGGTGATGGTGGCATAATAAAGATGAGAAAGCATTATTTACTGCACACCATGTTTTTGCTAATCCATCAAAAGTAGCAAAAATGCTGAATGGCAACAAATAGTAGATTTTTGAAAATATCTCTCTTTCTGACTAAACAGAAAGGAAATCAAAGGTCACAATGAAACAGTGTTTCAGAATGGTGTTACAGACCTGCTGGACACCCATCTAATTATTGACATAAATTAATGCATAAATTAAAATAGCACCAATTGTAAAAAAACGCAGAGCAAAGGGACATCCTGAAGAAGACGGGAGTCCATTAATGTTTGTTGGAGTATGTGCTGTTCAAAATAGTGCTGCTGAAATACTCCTTGATAGCTGCGATACGCTTTTTGAGAAATAATCCTTGCTTTCTCCTTAATAAGTACTTAGGCAAAGGAAGAAGAACTCTAAGGAACAGTCAATCTGGTGCTTAGCTAGCATGACAAATTGTACCCTCATCAGACTCATGCACTTCTCATTTGCTGAAGCTCACATGGGTTGCAGAGTCAAAAATGGGAGCAGAACACGGTTCCTCTGTAAGTGCTTTTTAAGGCTCTCTTCTTCTTAATTGCCCATCCTATTCTATATTTTATTAGTTCATAAGCACACTTTGTTTTTCACACAGCTTAGTTTTGAAGCTTAAAAAACTGTAAAACTGAAAAGCATTTCTGTTATTGAACTCCAAGAGGTGCATTAAGGCCCTTCCTGTAGAATGCATTAGTATTAGGAATATTTTGGTAATGAAGCAGGGCAGGGCTTATTGCGCTTGAGTTACTTTCTTGGTTTAATTCCTTTTCAAGTGAATTTATAAACTGTTAAAGGATCTCTGAATGACAGCCTTGCTTTCTGTTGCTATTTACAGAAAGGTACAAGTGTGCACTTTGTTGCTGCAGTCTTATGCTGAAATGTCTTACCCAAAGGTGGGATAATGTGGGATACTAACCAGAGGCTCATGCATCTTCTACATAACTATTCAAACATTGCCAAACTGAGGAAGAATTGGTATTTATTAATACCTGCTGCCAACATTACCAGGAGAACATTACCTTTACCCAATACAGAAATCAAAGTATTGGATAATTCAATGTATTCCAGCAAGCAGCAATCAGATGATATTGAGACTTTTAAAATATTTATTCTTATAAAACATTAATTTAATTAAAATGATAAATTTAGGATAAATATTGACTATATTTAAATGGTTGGGTAATTGCTCTGGTTCTCTATTAGTACCCAAGCCCATGAGATATGTGGTGCTTATGCTGAAGCATAATTTTAGTTTCTCAAAGCCCCTGTATCTTACCACTTGTTTTTTAAAACCTATACCGTTTGCAGATAAATTTTAATGGCATTTTTTTTCCTTCATTCTCACCAGATATCTGAAAGACAAGGAATGGATTAGGACACCTTTAAGATCTATTTGCCGCCTTCTGGTTTTTGTGACCTGTTTCAAACTTTATACACATCATTATTTTCTTTCTTCCTTTCTTCCAGGGGTGGGAAGAGGGCCAGGCAGAGTGAACTGCTGCCAGGAAGTTAACTTCTAGCAGCTGCTGCCTTAGTGAGCTATAGCAGTAGAGAGGAGGTATCCTGAAAATCGTTACATTCCTTTATGCCCTTTTCAATTTGCTGAGACAAGAGTGATGTTGGCACACAGTACAGTGTCATCCTCAGGTTCTTGCTAAATGGTTGGGTCTTCTGTTATGGGACAGTTTTATCTACTGCCGCTGCATTTTCCCTCGTGAAAATGAACCTTTCTTTCTGTGGTTCCAGACAAAGCAGCTTGAAACTACGTGAAAAAAACTATACTTTGCTAAGTCTTTTATCCTCTGCCTCTGTACTATAGAGCCTTTTCCATCAGGGAAGGAATCGTCACTGGCAAGCTGGAGGAGCACTGCCCCAGGACTATGCTTCTTTCAGACAAAGGTTATGCTGAAGCTCTGGAAAACCAAACTTCTGGCATGTTTGGTAGACTCACTTTTGTAGAGCCTTTGCTGGTAGATCTAAGGAATGGGAAGATGTTAAATGACGAAAAGAGCTCAGCATATACTTCAAATGATACCAGAGTTTTGTCCTAGTGTGAGAATGCACCAGATCTGAGTAGGCACTTCATTGCTCGCTTACTTTCTCCTGGCTTTAATACCTTAGTCTCAGCTGGGAACGGGCCCTGGATAGGGGACCCTGACCAGCCACCTTCGGGGCCTCTGCATGAATTACATGTATCTGTAACTTCTAAGTTTGGCAAAGTACTGAAAAGAGGTAACAAGCAAAGCAGTGATCATGAAACATCTGCAGTTATTGCACGTGAAATTGGCCCACAAGATCAATTCTGGTCTTGCTTACCTCTGGCAATTACGTTTTGCAATGGCCCTATATTGGTCACAAGAATAGGTTTGCAGAAATGCCTGCATGTTATCTGCAAAGAATGGGTAGTAAAAGATCTTCCATTGAACAGCTGTTGTGAAACCTTGAGCTGTTGTAAAATATTTCTATAAGAAGGTGATCATGCTTTACAGAGAAATGACTATATGTGGAATATAAAATTAAATGATGTGGTATTCGTATCATCATATATTTCTGAAAAGACCATAATTTTATAGGTGATGAAATTGGCACTATATTTTCATTGATTTGCTGTATCAGTTCCAGTTCTAAGTGGCATGTAGAAAATATCTTTCTGAAATATTATTAAATGTCTATCTGTTATCACTGATGTCGGTTTGCATCTACTCCATGCACCTAGACTAGTCAACAAGAGCATCAAAATCATTAGAGCCAGTTTGATTAAGAATTTCTTAGGACCTTATTTGTTAGTAATAGCTTGAAATTTCTTGTCTAATTTTCAGAGTGGTGAATTCTGTATTTTGTCTACTAACCCACCGGATCCAAAGTCTTTAGTTTGAAAAAAATTCAGAGCAATTTTGAAATAATTAATTTTGTTGCTTATGCTTCTTCTCAAAACAAAAAATAATAATAGCAATAATGAATCCTCCCCTTCAATGTCTACGAAGACATTCCCTTGATTAAAACAAACTCCTATGTATTCTAAGAATACATGTGGAAAAAAACAGTTATGTGTAAAATTTATATGAAGTATTTTAAATTCCTGCCCTGTTTCCAGTGATGAAAAACTGCAGCATTACACATTGTGACAAAGACATAGGATGAAAGATAATTACAGAATGTGTAAATGCTATTCATGTGTGAAATCTTCTAGGGTGGAAAAATGCATGCTCTGAGCTAGTAAAAGAGACACCAGTTAAATGGATAACCTTGATGCACAGAAAAATTCTGAACACGTTTACTTCTTCACCAGGTATTCATCTGAGAATGCCTCCGTGCACCACACTGTTTTTCATTCTGTTTGTGTTTTCTCTTTTTCAGCACAATGATACTCTTTTAAGAAGAAATACTTTTAAAGGTCAAATTATTGTTGAAAATTAATTCTTAGTTAATATATTTTTCAGTAGATGGATTTCAGGCCATTTTTATTACAGAAGTTCTGAATTCTTTGCTAAACTGAGTATTTTACCTTGTTGAGGAAACATTTTATTTTCTTGACTAACACTTGTGTGAATACTTAGATGACTTAAAATGTGTATGTGTAAAATTTATGCAGCTATGATACTTCACTTGAAATTGCACTTATTCCTCACAGCTCATTACACAAACCACAAAGAGGCAACTTATGAAAGGATATTCACCTAAGATACACAAATCTTTTCAACAAAAATAGACCCACTGTTATCCAGCAAAAAAGAAAACCAAACCCCCACTAACTCGCTCAAAGAAACATAACAATTTTCAGATAAATGCGTTTGCAGAAAAATCTGCTGGAAATCAAGATGTTTGTCAGATATCCTCATGAAAACATTTTGCAAGTAAAAATCATTTTGAAGATTAAAAATTGAGTTCAAACAGTTAAGAATGTCATAAAAAAACCCCCAGTATGACATTTTCTAGGGCTGATCTACAAGGAATCAATACCTTTGAGTTATGTGCCCTCCATTTCATAAACCGTAGCAGACTAGAACAGTCTTCTTCTTTTCTCATTTGTTTATTTCACTCATTTTTGCCTACCCTTAGTTATAAGATCAGTCACTGCATTTGTTTTTCAGTGGTGGTACCAGTATTGATGGTAAGTTACTCTCACAACAGATTCTCATATTCCTCCATGCTCTACCACATCCATACTTTCCCTGCCAGCTGTAGCTGAACTGTTTCTCCTCACTGTCCATTTCTGCTATGCCACCCTCAAAGCATGGTTCGGAGAGAAAGAGAGATAAGAATAGGAGGAAACATCCACCTATAATTTGGAATTATAACAAAGAAACTTTATATTTAATTTGATTTTTAAATTATTTGATATTTATTTTACTCCACTCTGTGTGCAGAGCCAACTTGGATTCTTAATCCCCGCAGCAAAGGTACAGACAACTGCATGACTTAATGTGACACTTGTAGTACAACTGAAGTCACTAAGGATGCTCAGTAGTTAAAATTAATATGAGTTAGTTTTTGAGGGACTGAAGCACTTCATAGTAACCTATTCTGAGCACGGATGTTCTTTTCTGCTCAAATGGCCCTTTCAAAATTCCTATCTAAATATTAAATGGACAAGCAATGCCTTATAGGGCAGTTCTCAGTGGAAGAGGGTTAGTATTATCCCTGTCTTTCTAAGACTTAGAAATGAAAAGATTCAGAACAGGATCTTAGGTAGTTGAGGTTAGTCCTTCGAAGGTGTGTCTTTTCCCATCTACTGCAGAGGGACCCTAGAGAGACCAGACTTTGTGAAAAACCACATCTACTGTGCCAGGCTCAACATCTGGAAGTTTTCACAGGCTGCTTGGTTGATCTGGAGCAAGTTACTGAATCACAAACATTACTTAGTCTACCAAGACCTTTTCTTATATTTAGAGCAATTTAGTGGAGCCTCTGCAAATTTGGGGGTTATCTTAATTCTACCAGGTTTCTGTCAACAGACTGTTTCTAAACTACAGAACAGCATAAAATTATAGGACATTCCATCTGCCTCCCTCTTTGCTTTGGAGGAGTTTTGGAAAATAAATCTTTTAAAGAAGCTGTATGAAACAATCTGTTAGTCAATTAATATAAATAGAAACAGAAATTCTATTACAGTATTTTTTGAATAGTAAAACTGTTCCATAAAAATTCTGAATTCCCTAGGTTTTTAACTAGTTTTATTTCATCTTTATTGGCAACAAAACTGCATGCATATGCAACTCCTTTTCCTCATGCCCTCCAGGAACTAAGCTGTTAAAAACATTATGAAGAAAGCTTTATGACTTAAATCTGCTCTGTTTCTCCTAGTGTTGCACTGGCAAATGCTCTATAATAATAAAATTACTTAATGAGGAGTTTCATCAATTTAGAATAGCAAAAATACCATGGTATATCATGCAAAGCAGAGTTCTGCATTATTACAGCAACCAAAGCAAAAAATTCTAAGTACATATTTGATGAAGGCTATTTGAAAATACAAAGAAGTGTGAAGTAACCATAGTCTGCATCTATCTACCAACTGCTTAACAATTGCTTTTTCAAGTTGTGATTTCCTATCCCCCTTGGAATGTTCCAGCTCAGTCCCTCTCTCTGATGAAGGTGTCGAGAGGGAAGGCCCTGGTGTCACCCAAGATAGGTGAGCTCTTCTCCTCATCCTTCTCATGGCAACTGGGATTTGTTCTGAGATATTCCTGTTTCTTTTGCCATTAGTCAGGAACTTAGTCATCACTTTCATTTGCTCTCACAACAAGATGGAAAGGAGTAGGAGGAAGGAATATGTATGCTCAGAATGTCTCTGCTTTTCATGTGAGTGAGAATTAAGGTAGTTTGGGCATTTCAACTCAGTAGTTACTACTTTTAAAAGCTTCGAATGCAAAATGCAAAACCAACTCTTCACTGACTGGTACTTGGAAGTCAAATTTTGCTGAACACATCAAAAAATATTGAGAAAGTTAATTCTGTGATACTGAATTTTTTTGGTCAATGTAAGAGTCTTCTAATTTGCAGAAGTGCTGCAAAGTGATTACAAGTGGTTGTAAACTCTTCTGAGAAAACTGAAAACAATGGGTGTTTATAGGCATATGTTTCACAAAAGTATAACAATGACTTAAGTGATATGATCAGTATTTTTAGAAAATGAAACAAGCAAGCAAACTACTGCTCTGCCCTACTCTTTTTGTACGCTGTAACTAATGCATACATTGGTTTTAACTAAGACAGATAATTCTGACATAAATTTGTAAATGAGAAGCAAGCTTAATTTACATGGAATTATTTAATGTTCTGTATTTGCAATCTATTTCTTCTCTATAAGTTAGCTTTGGAATGAAGTACACACCATAACTTTTATGTTATTGTTGTGCAGCCTTGTTGCTGGACAGTTAATTTGCTATAAAATCCATACTATATCACTGTTATTAATTAGAGTAGCTGTGAACTTGCCTTTCAAAAGCTATTAAACACAAATGTTTAGTCACATAAAAATATAAATGTGCAGTGAAGTTCTTCAGTAGAATAATGCCACAAAAGAATTAATACAAAGTAATTAAATCTTTATTGAAAGGAATCCACTTTATCAAGTGATGAACTTAACTCATGGGAAAAAATATAAAAAAATAAAATTACTGTGTAAATTGTCAATAAATTGGCAATAAAAACAACCTTTTGTGACTTATAAAATTAAGAGGGTCAAAAGTGTACCTTTACAACTTTATTTATCATGAAGCTGAATAGGTTAGTGTAAGTGAATTGATATGTACTTTAGTTTGCATTGTGAATTGTCAGGGGTTTTTTATAGCAATAAGATACGATATCACTAACCCCTTACATGAAACTTTCTCAAATGCATGAACCTTTTACAGAGATACAGAGCACTGTGAAGTATTAATGAAATTATTCCCACTGTGCAAGAAAAATTAAGAATTTATCTAAGATTTTTAATTTCAGAGATTTAATCCAGATATAACTCTTTAATAAGTACATACTTATGCATGGGTTTAACTGAAATTACTTGCCTAAGTGCTTTTCTGAAGAGAGAAAATCTTCAGACACTTAAATACATTTCTGATTTATAGCCTTCGATTTTAAGAGGCAAGGTTTGTTGCTTGCTCCCATCATTGAATACTAGCCTGGCTTCAGGTGCTTCTAGAATACCCACAAAACAAATAATAAGTATGTCTTAAAGTAAGTGATAATGTTAATCCAAGAATGTATGTTTGTGATCTACATACCCTTGGAAACAGAAATACTAGTGTCAGTTTGAGGAACTCATCTGAATTATGGTCTGTCACGAATCTGGTAAGAAATTAACACTTTTTAAGTAGCTAGAAAGAATTTCTGTGATAAGAGCTGGAATAGTAAAGTTTAATTTTATGGGGTTGTAAAAACCTCGTAGGAAAATGTGTTGCTGTTGAAGATGTCACGTCATTTAAATGGGAATTGCATTTGTTTGAGTTGTAACATACAGTTGCTAATATGAGATAAAATTAAGCAGGTGTAATATATCAGAGAATGATGTTTATAACAAGAGGTTTAAGTATAACAGCAACAGAATGAAAAAGACTGACAAAAAAAAAAGAAAAGAAAATAAATTTATACTCAAACAAGTCTCAGGAATGCAAGCTGTCTCTGAGAAAGTTGTGTGGAGTAGGCACAACCATTTTTGGGATTAAAGTAGAGCTAAGGTCATTTAAATTAGTCTTTTTCCACCAACCCAGTACAAACTTGTGAGCTACACTGAGTACTCCTGGCACAGATATTATCTAGCTAACATATATTGAAGTATTACAGATGAATATCTCCCCTTCTTCCCTTAGCGTGACCTCTTCAATTTGGTTTTCTGGTTAGAGTACAACACATTTTCCATCAATCTTATGCTAAGAGAAAGGTCACCTCTCAGCATGGCCAGGGCTCTTGGGGAGGTACTTCTGTGCATGTTCGGATTCTCTAGTTGTACTCTCTCTGCAATGCACTTCTAGTCCAATTTTTCAAGCCAAGCTGGATTTTTTCAAGCCCTTATTGGGAAAGGAAACAACAGGCAGTTTATGTTGCTGGAAACTCCACTCCAGCAGATTTTCAGACCACACACCTACCCCTGGATATCTGCCAGTAGAAGCTAACAAATGTTTTGACTGAAGGCAGTCAGGAGACTTGTAGAGATAAGAAACTCCTGAGAAATTGTTTAGGAGAATTTTGACCTCTGTTACTTTAAATAAGGGGAGGAAACAATTTTTCTGAATTTTTCTTTCCCTTTGCAATTAGTGCATGATGTTGGTCAACTCATAGGAGATACTTTAAATGATCATTTGGAGGTACAAGACCAAAGTATCCCACTCATCAAGCAAAATCCCACAATCAAGCAAAAAAATGGATTAAATATTTACGGTTGGCTTTTCTGGTCACTGCAGTTATGAAATTTCCTAAATCTTGGAGCAGTTTGAATTATATTTGAATTGATGTATTGGACACATAAACATTTAACTAATCTCTGATAGATGCCAGTATGCTGTTTCAACAACTTACAATAATAGCACAAGAGACACAATAGTGTAATTCCTTTCTTGCACAGGATTAAAATTCAAATTTGATCTTGGTCAAATTTTAAGAAAAACAACAACAGTAATAATCATTTGGGACCCTACAACCTTTCTCCTGTTACTTATATCAATTTCTTTCAGAATATATAAAAATATGGAGTACTTCTCTATGAAGCATGTGATTTTTTAAGAAATACCTTAGTATTAGTACTGCTATTACCACATTCTCAAGGAAGAAGTAATTGCACTGGCATAATAACTATCTATTTCTAAGGCATAGCTAGGAATGGAATCCTGAATAGGAGTTGGTGTATAAATGACTAGTGTCTAATAGATCCAGTTGCTCACAGAGATCCCTTTTACAGAAATTTTCACTTTTATTATAATGCCTGATTCATGCTATCAAAAATAAGAATCATTCTTCTTGTGTTTTGATTTTTAAAACAGCTGACTATGCATTTTGGAGTAAAATAGTTGCAGTTCAATGACATGCTGCAGAAAAAAACCCAGTATAGTGAATTTACAAAATATCTCAACTGTACAAATGCAAATTATATAGTCTTGTAGTTTTCCCCATAAATGTGTAGAAATATCTCAGATACTGCTTTGGTCATTCATGCTTAAAATGAAAAAAAATACATATGCAGGGACATTTGTCAGATTTACAGTTAGAAATAGAACTGGTAATAGTGGTAGATATATTTTGCCTGGTAGATAAAAACTAGTTTGGTTTTGATTAAAATGAGATATTATATTTGGAAAAGTTGGATATGATGAAAAAGGGAAAAAAAAATAATTTGAAGTAAGCCTGAAAAGAGCAATAGAAACATTAAATTAATTCAGTGTTTGTGTTATAAAAGGTTTTTAGAAACATTTATTCTTTCAAATAATAGGTCAATTAAAATATTCATGTTGGAATACATTTATTTTTAAGAACTGATGAAAAACAATACATATTTTGTAAAATTCCACCCATTGTTTTTGACCCATATGTTTGGCTAGATTTAACTTAGTTTAGAGAATATCTCTAGGCTCTTCATATTTTGGACTAAATCTATTGTTCATCAAAAAGTAACCATTTAACTTCTTTTAGAAAAAATATTGCTGATAAGTGTTCATAATTGCTCATGAAGAAAATGAGTATTCTTTTAAACAATTGCAAAAACGGTAGCTTAAAAAACTTAAATCATGTCTGGTGAAGTAAATTGTAGCTGCAAAACTACTTATTTTAATCTATTCTACACTATGCATCTGGTCTGACCAATAAAGCAGGCTCAAAAGAGAATTATACTAAATGAGAATGTGAAACACATGGAAAACTCCAACTCCATTTGTCTTCTAATCCTGGTTACAAACAATTTAATGCACAATGCACTTAAACCCCGGGAAAATCCAGAGGCATGCCTATCCACTTGTCATTTAACAATTGGAACACAACTTCTGGCACAGTATGATGACAGTTTGGAACCAGAAAGTAGAAACAGGTTTTCACCAAGATGACCCACTCTCCAGTTGAGAACTGAAGCCATAAATGCACTTCCACAGCAGTGTGACAAATATAACAGTGAAGCAGTGAGCTAACTAACTAGCTAACCAACTAGCCAGCTGACTGTCTCAGCGCAGAGCTCAGATGTCTTTCAGCCATTATTAAAACCCAGAAGATTTCCAAGAAAAAATAGGTTGAAGTAAACAAACCCCCAAAATGCTACACTCTGTTAAAAAATACAAACTTCCAATGTATAATCACCTGATCCTCCCCTCTTTTGACAGTTTCATGTGAAGTTACATGGTCTTTGTCAACTACTTTTCCTGAGGTAACAGGGTGCAGTTTAATGGGTTTATATTTTATTTTTTTTTTTTTAGTGGCAGAGGCAGGAGAGGGAATGGACAAATGCAACTGCTGGCAGCAGCTGATGTGCTTTTGACCACCATGTTTCAGACCAAATGGCAAATAACAAAATGTCCCTCTAGAAGTCTGTGTTAATAATGAATGTTATCAGAAACAGTTTAGTTGTGAAGCTCTGTTTTAGTTATAGCAGGGCTTGTCAAATCAGAAAGTCTAATATGAGGCTGTAATCTGTAGCGAAGTGCTGTCACAGGACATAGAGGTGCCTTATTAAGTTTGCATAGCATCTTGGTTGAAGGGTATTGATTTCCAGAGTGACTTCCCTTTTGTATTATTCCTTAAATCCAGCAACAAATTGGATTCTTTCAGACCAGCATGGGCTGATCTAACAAGAGAATAATGTTTCCTCCATAGAGGAGGACTTAAAGAAGATTTTTTTACTTAATAAATTCAGATTTTCTTGTGGCAGCAAAGGTTGAAAACCTTTTATTTTTCATCCAGGAACAAAGGGAAAATTGATTCCCCACCTATCCAAACTTAGTCTTAAGCACCCTGGTTTGTAGAGAGATAGGCTTTGGTATGTGTAGCAACTATCTTCAGCTTTTAAAGCTAGCTCTTTCTGCAGTCATTTCTGAAAACACCCCTGATGTCCTTTCATCTGCGGTTTCTCTCAGAGCTACTGACCACCAGTGTAGCTGGCTGAAGCCTTATGTGCCAGTGAGCCCAGTGAGCAGCTTTAAGCTGCATTAGTTTGCTTTACAATCTCTCTTGGAACTGCTCACCTGCTGTGGTAGTTTCTCATGCAGACAATAGTAGAAAATCATGTCAGCCAAATTATTTCCCTATTTTAAAAACTCAAGGTTTTCTTCACATATAATTTTCTTTGAAAATTTACCACTCAGAAAATACAAGAACAAGACTAATTAATGTGTCAAGCTATCGGCAGTCCTACACTGCTGAAATAACTTGGGTAGTTGATTATTTCCCCTGTGGTTCCTTGCTCCCACTCTGCTGCCAGAGGTTACTGTCTCCAAAGCTGAGTGCCTGGGATGCAGTGTGTGAGTGCTCCTCAGTGCACTCTCTGGCAGCTTACCCAAGCATCTGCCACAGCAGTTTGAGTCAGCCTTCCAGACCCTGCACAGAGCTCGTTCAGTACAGATGTATATTCTGGCAATCATTTCATTGTCAGTCCTTAAGTAACACCCAGGGACAGGGATGTCATGCACAACTACACAGCCTTTTGGCAAACATATGGCCTCACCTGTGTAAGATTACTGTCATCCTGGGCACACTCTGGTTATATCCACCAGCACCTTCATCAGGTTAATTGCCTCTAAAAAGCACATTGTTTCACCATTTAAACTAAACTCAGATTTAGCAATCATATTGAGGATTTCCTTTGCCTGTCTTATCTGACCTACCCAACACCTGCTGAGAGATGGTGAGGATGCTGTCCAGTACCCTCTTGGATTCAAACACTAACTACTGATGAGCAAATTCTTCTGCTCATCTCCTAAAAGAAAGGTAAGTGCCTGCACAGGACAGAGACAGAGTATATTTTATAAAAAGTCACTGACTTATATAAAAAATGTTAAACGCATTTGGCTCAGTATATTCCCCTAAGTCTTTGTTGAAGAAATTGGCTTCTTTAGTAGAATTTCACAGGAGTAAACATGGTATGACATTAGCAAGGAAGTAGTCCTGGGGTTTAATTTTAGAACACTATTTGTAGTGTAACCACTTTTACGTTCAAACTATCAATTCTGGTAGAATAAAAAAGTCCATTAAAATTAAAGTGCAGATAAGGATGCCTTTCTGGTAAAATGAATATAAAGCAACATAAAAGGATACAGCAACAAAAGTGTCTTGAACATATCAAGAGAGTAATATTTTATTATTTTTTTCACTGCTTATTTTTTATGAGCTTTGCCTCAAAAGACCAAACATGAATTCTATTAATGAGATCAAATACTCTATGTTAATTATTCTGCCATTTGCTAGTAAAAAAGAATGCTAATATGAATGTACTTCTGAAATCTAAAAATGTAAATTTAAATTAATGTATAATGAGTATCACAAAGCGTTGCAGCTAATAAAAGATCAAACTTACTAGAAAGCCCATAGCAGGCTTCAAGGCAATCTGCTGAATTAGAAAAACACTTAGTTTAAAGTTAATAGATAGTAGTAGGTAAACAGTCTAAATTGTAAACAGTGACAACTTCCCAAAGAAAATAGGTTAAATGACTTTTCTGCTTGTATTTTGGGCTATGTAGACTGATCTTCCTGATTCCACCTCATTTGTCAGTTTTCACTAATTAGTTACCTTAATTTTGAAGTTCAATATCGGAATTGAATCAAACTTTCATATACATTACTGGAACAGAAAGTCAGAGAATGATCAATAGGCAGCCATCATATTCTGATTATTTCATAGGATTATTATAGGCTTTGTATGCTCGTGACAAAGATTTATATGACAATTCAAAATCAATGGCAGAACTGCTGCTGACTTTGGGGAGTCTGGGAGTTTACCCATGCCAGTCAAACTAAGCTCAAAAAAATGGAAAAGCAGAGATGTAGTTGAGACTAAGAGATCTGATTTTCAGAAAATGCTCAGAACTCAGCTTCTGACAGGCAGGCCCCAGTGCTGTGCTTCAAGTCAACCACTAGAATCATCAATCAACGACTGAAAAAGTTACATTTATTTGCTGATATTATGTCATGATACAGGAACCAAAACTTTAGCTAGGACACAGAAGGATAAGGTGAGGGGAAATAGAGATTTTGCTGCAGGGAAGTTTATAAGCATTATAGACTAAAATCAGAAAGGAAATATAAGATCACACATCCTAATTTTGGCATGACAGTGTAGCATCCAAGAAAACCATGTGGCACAAAGTCCAGCACTTGCAACGTGCAGGGTGAAAATGATGCACCCCAACCTGGCAGAAACCAGACAGCCAACCAAGGCTGAAGATAGCCTCTAGAAAAATGTAGGTGGAAAAAAAATGAATCTTGAAGATTTTAGTCTCCTCTTGCAGGTAAGGATCTCTGTCCAGGCCAGACTGATGACCCAGGAGCTTGTCCTGAATGTAGGTGCTCGTTATCTTTCTTTATATAAAAGCAGATTTTGTAGTTTGGATTTTTAATTTTTTTGCACAATCTGTCACCATGAGCAAAAACTAGAAACGTACTGTCATATATAAAAGAAATAAAATAACGTGATTCAGTCTTTCTGTTCCCCTCGTAGGAGCTGTTCAGGACTCGCTGATATACAGAGGAGGCTAAGAGAAGCAAGTCAGCTAGGTGTTCACCTGAGAATTGGGGTTTCTGCTCTAGACTCAAGGATTGTTCATGTGCTTTTTGCTAGTCACCTCCCACCTATGGAGCCAGGACTAGGTGAATGAATGGATCCCACTCTACCAACAACTCAAAAGAATGGTCTAACAGTGTTCCACCATTGCCATCACATCCTTTCCAGAGATGGGAGTGAATCTTGGCAGCTCAAATATGTGAACCAACAGATGCTTCATCTCTTGTAAATCTGTGAGTGTGTTAACCATTCAGGTGTGACTAGAATTTAGAAATGAAAGTGCGTAACTTGGTCATGTTTTAAAAGAAATTGATTATCAAAACAGCGCTTGCTTTTCTCTTCTCCCAGGTAACAAGTCACAGAAGAAGTGGAAATGGCCCCAAGTTCTGCCAGGGAAGGTTTAGATTGGATATTAGGAAAAATGTCTTCACTACAAGAGTGGTCAAGCATTGAAATAGACTGCCCAGGAAAGGGGTGGAATCACTGTCCCTGGAGCGTGGATGTAGTGCTTAGGGGCACAGTTCAGTGGTGGACTTGGCAGTGCTAGATTAATGGTTGGACTTGCTGATTGGGGTCTTTTCCAACCTTCATCATGATTTTATGATTCTGTGATTCTGTGAAATGTGACTTCCCTGTTCCTGGGAAGCTCTCCCGGAGAAAGGCAGCAGGACACCTGGCTTCTCAGCCAAGAGTTGGGAGAAGGACGCAAACCTGCTCAGTCTTGCCAGGAACAAGTTGCTGCAGCAGAGTGTCAGAGGCAGCTCTGCAGCTCTGGTGCGAGCTCTGTGGGACCAGAGTCAGGAACCTGGTTTGAGGTGTGAGTGGTTTTCAGGGCTCAGGCAGTAATAGCTTTCGGAATCACAGCTGTGTACACTGAAAGTTCACCTGAGTTCTCTTCAGATGTTTAAGTCTTCCTTTACCTGCTGCCTGAAATTTCATATCCAGTAAAATTCACGGGGGTTAAAGTCTAATTATTGCATTCTTGCTAATTCTGAATTTAAAATCCTCTCTCTGGCAGTTAAGGAGAACAACTAATCATGTCAATCCACTCATGCATAAACTCAAGGAGGTTAGCAGGACTGTTCTGGGGACTAGTCAGGTGCATCATGAAGTGTAAGAGGCATCTTTCAATGCTCCACTTTGATTTGAATGATTAGAATTTTGACAGACCGGGGAAAACACCATGAATTTTAACTTTCAAACAAATGACTGAGAGGGAAAACTGAGAAGGTGTAAACTGGCTGGGTGCTAGCTGGCCATGGTAACTGCTGTGTGCAGAGGTGCTCCCTAGTAAAGCCAAAGCAATTTAGCTGTCCATGAAATACAGAGCCATATTTGAGGGTTTTGTACTTTTGGCTTTGCTATCTGGAATGACTATGCACAGCGAACTTTTTCTACAGAAGGATGGAACACAGCTTTATATGTGACTTCTTTAAAAGTTACACTTGCCCCAATTTGGACCTCAGACCAATTCCATTTGAGGTTTATGCTACAGCTGTGAAAAGAAAGTTGTCTCAGATTAGACAGAAGTAAGACTGACAGAAATAAGATAGTTTGGAGAAGGCAGGCCCTAGATTACCTCCACTGATTTTGGAGGTACTGGAAATAAACAAATAATGTAAAATGGGATGAGGGAAATGGGGAAGAGGGCCCCATTTGGCAATCTAGTACTTCCAGAAGTTACTGACTAAGTCACAAAGCAAAGCCCTGCACCAGCTAAGTCAAAGTGTGGAAGGGGAAACCGTACACACTTTATTTCAAACTTAAACCAACACTGCCAACTACATCTGGTGTACACCACTGAGGGAACTGTTATCAGCACACTTGCAAAAACAGCCCTCCAGCTGCTTGTGATTTCAAACACACCTTGGACTAGATTCACCAGGGCCAACGGGGCCCACTGCAGCACTAAGGTGAGTAGTGCCTAGGGAGAGCAGGTGGATGTGTGCACATGTGAGCTCTTCTTAGTGTAACTCTTAGTGTAACCTTTATGGCTGAGGGGAAGCTTGCGGTCATCAAGGACTTCATAGCAGGCAGTGAGAGTTACTGAATTCCTTTCCTTTAGGATAGGTTTATTCATTGTGCACACACAGCATGTAAAATTTAAGGCTGACAGAAGCAGATAACTGAAAGCGCTTTCAGTGATAAGGGCAATATTAATACATTAATGATGTTTATTAATATATCAGAATAACTTAGTTCTTTGAGATATTCTATATCAGATTATAAATATTTTTGTAATTTATAGAACTATGTAATGGTGGCACAGAGGATTTACAGCGACTACTAACTTTAAAACAACTTTTTACATAACAAGCATTTAATAAAATGTTCAACAAAGCTTATTGACATTTACTTTTCCCTTCGCCATACATTTATTGAGTTTGAACATCACATTCAGATTAACATCAAATGCATAAAATATGGAAAAGCTGGAGAGAACAGAAGACATATTTTAGTGCTTTGATGTTGATGCCAAAATTTTGATTTAAGATATTTATATGTAGCCTAAAAAGGATAATAAATTTTACTGAAAGCTCACTGTATTACTAGTCTTTTCAAACTCCACAGGGTAGACTGTAAGTACCAAAAGGGAAAACTTGAAATACTGCTGAACAACTAATCTTCAAAAGCAAAGACTATTATTACGAAAACACATTTAAGGTATCTGTAACTTAAATTTGATTTCTGAAAAGTGGAATGACACATACATGACAACTTCAGATTACATGTAAGAATGGGTTTCATTAGCGTTTTCAGGTTTTTTACACAGAGATCGATTGCTTCAGAGGCATTGAAAAAATGCCATTTGTACTATGCACAAAGTCACAAAGTACTTTCCACGAAGTACAGTATGATTTAGTAATGTAAAATATGGTCAAAGGCTGACAAAAACAAAGACAATTCCCTTGACTAAAGTGTTTGCCAGTTTCTACCTACTGCTACCAAGTTGAAATTAAATCAAAGATTTGTAGCAAGAATATGAGTAACTGAGAAAGATGGAACACGTACTTGGGTAGATTAAATTTCTCTCTGCTGTATTTCTTCACTCACAGGGCTGAATTCTTCACTCACTTCACTTTGTGCAGGGCTGAATGATATTAAGTATGAGCAAACTGAATCAGATTGAAAGAAAGGTGAGATGTCTATCTCAAAGAAGGCTGCAACAGAAAATTTCTTAAAGAATAAAATTTTTCCAGCACGTTTGGCATTAGGTATTTACCATTTATTGTTAAAAATAATCAAACATGTAAATTGGAGGTTAACACTTGAGCAAAAAATTCCATTGTCAAAATATATATACATATACTTCACTGTGAAGTCAGTTTTATTGTTTTTGATGGCATTCAATTCAGGGGAAAGGAGAGACAGGAAATTCAGCCAGCATTTCCCAAACACAAAAAAACCACACAGACTTACTTTGGATTAAATGTTTTGAGCTTCAGACTGGTCCAAAAAAGCCACATTGGAGGGTCTCTGAAGTGCCTCTGCTGTAAGACACTTTGGAATGCAATGCCTGAGCAGGGCAATGCCAGCATGCAGAGGCTCCTTCTCACCATTTCTGCTTTTGGTGGGGGGGACTTCTGACAAGGAGAATCCTTAAACACCTTGTTAGTTTGGCTATGGAGATCCCCTTAGCGTCAGGCACCATAGTCTGGTCCAATGCCCTATGGCATTAAAACTCGAAAAAATTTGGACTTTGTGGAGATGTGTAGCCTCTCACTAGCAGATAAAGTCAAGGAGCATTTCCTGTTATTACTATGAGAGCAGAAATAGTTATGAAATAAAAATTACTGGAAAATTGTAGTTGGCAGCGCTTTATCTGCTTAGGCTCTGGAAAGAAAAAAACATACTTTAAGGTACTTCTCTAGTATTCTATATAAATATTCCAAAAGATTATGAGGAGATATTAAAATCTTCCCTGTTTATGTCTACATTATATCAGATATTATATCCTACCTTCCAGGTAATAATTTTATCAAGTAGAATCCAAATTACTTTGTTTCAAATGTCACTGAACTCTCTACTCAATCTGTACTTGCTATCTATTTAAGAGCTGGATGAGCCCTGCTATTTAGAAACAAACATAATATTCTTAACTATGATAAGAAAGTATTACCAGCACATTAAGTAGCCTTGAATAGGCAATGGATCAGTAGATAAAGTTTGTGAAATCATTATTTATGTTTGCATTAACCACATTTTCTAATCAACCACCTTCTTGTAGTGCTACCCAGGTGAAAATGGATCAAAAATGTTACCTTGATCACATTTTGAGATTAGCTTTTGGATATTAGACCATGCATTATCTTTCTGTCAACAGCTTTAGAAACAGTTGTTAGCAACACATATAATCTCCTTTAAATGGTAGCTCCTTAGGGCTGATGTGATCACCAACCCAAAAGATTTTATAATTTACAGATTTAGTTGTCAGATGAAATTAGGAACACTCTTATATCATTAACAGTCACACACACCTAATTTCAAGTTCTGCCATATGATATTACATTAACAGTCTGCTTCTGGCAGTATAATTTGCATGTTAATGTATTTTTTAAAAAGCGATTTTTTTTTTCACTTTGACATTGTCCAGAGCTACCGCATTTATATTGAGAGACAACTACATAATTAGAAAAATTCAGATGGTTTGGGTTCACTTACAAAGTCCATCTATGCTTAGGTATCTCCTAATTTGCCCACTGTCTTTGTTTTTGCTGTCCAGTGTCACATATGTAATATTCAAGACGAAACCGTCTTGGAAATATTTGGGGGCAGCTGGCAGGACCTGTGTGCCTCTGTTACAAAACACATCTAGGCATTCCCTGTTGACATAAAAGATTAAAATAATTCTAAACTTTTGAGGAGGAAATAACAGAAGTCTTTAGAGAATGGATAGTTGACTAGATTTATTATTGAATCATTTTCATTGGCAAGCAGAAGAACAACACTATTAATGGTTACTTCCCAGTCACATAATGTGCAACATTTCAACATCAGCTTAATCAATGAGGTTTTCCTATGACCATAAATTCCCTCACACATAATCTTCTGCAGGTCTAAAACTTTATTTTTTTCATATAATTGTAGAGTGTTTGTTGTTAGAAAATTCTTATAAATGAACAATATGTATCTGAATGCATAAATATAGAAAGGTAAATCAAGATGCACATATATGTGCACGCACCCATGCATACACCTGGGTATGAGGCAGAATGGGTAGTCTTTTCATTGTTTTGCAATTGAATAAAAACTTATTTACCATGAATATACAGAAAACATAATTTATTCCCCCATAACCTTTTGTGCTTTTTATCCATATTTTTTTATCAGTTTAATGAATTAATGTTTTGTTCATTTTTTGCCAGCCAGAAGGGGGCAAAGCCTAGAGTGATCAGAATTCAACCTCTTCATAGAGGAAATGATTGTGGTGTCTCCATAATTGTGTAAAGTAAAAACTGGATTGGATAATATCTGGAGCAACCTGCTCTATTTGGTTGACTGTGCTTTGAAAAGGGAAGGTTAAACTAGACAATTTCTAGAAGCCCCTTCCGAAGTCAACTATTCTGTGATTCTGTGACATTTTCAGGTTTTGGTTTCCAGTATAGCTAATATAATGCAAGAGCTATTTCTGATCATGCAAGAAAGGAGACAGTCAATTGGAAAGCTGCATGTTGAGTAGTCATAACCTATTTCCAGAGAATTGAAGAACAAAACAGAGGAACTATTATAACTTGCAATAAGCTGAAGACTTATAGACTTCAAGGAATAGTTTGATGGAGTGAGCCATCCAGTTCCTGCCTTCTAACCAGCACTTTTACTGGAAGTCACGCTGCTCAAATATCAAATCTCCTTATTATAAAACCAAGGGGATTTGGACACAGGCATTGTCCTATCAGAAAACTTTCTGTGGAAGACATAATATACTGGAGTGAATTCCAATAATGAAATTCAGATGCTGTCTTAGTGTAAAAGTAATCTTTGCCAATAAAATCTATGGAATCAGATTTAAAACGAAACAAAATAAAACCCCAGCCAACCAAACACCACCCTCCCACCCCCCCAACCTTTCTAAAAAATGTAAAGTAGCAAAGAATGATTTTGACAGAGAACTCTTTTTAAAGAAAATATTTAGAAATTTCTTGATATTTGGAGAGACTTTTTGCTCTTTCAGTCCAAATATTAGGTCCAGAGCTGCCAAGTTTGTTTGCTTTCTGCCAGTCAGTGATGGATTTGTTGTTATGAAATTATTCTTACATTCTTAGAGGGGAGGAAACAGCTGGTACTTTTCAAGTTCCTTTCAGAGAAAATATCACTATAAAAATGATCCTATTGATACGCACATGTGAGAGAGTGGGAGTGTTGTGTGGAACAGAACGTTACAGTAGTTTTTTTTTCTTTAAAGCTGCAGAAGATGTATTCAGCTGCCAATCAGAGAGCCTGCCAGAGGGTTTTTGTCACTGTAGAGTCTGCAAATCAATTTAAAGTTGTTGCTACATTTTGTAGTTTTACTAAACTAGAAGGTGTTTGGAAGACCACTGAAATGATGATGGATAACCTCAGAAGTGATGCTAAAATGTATGTCAGTATCAGCGTGTAGGTAGGTAACCACTGTAGACTAATCAAGCATTCTCCTCTGTCCTCTTAACACCACAGCACTCCTTACAATAATTTGTCTAAGTGCACACTTGAAAGTCTTAAGTCTAGATTGAGAGCAGTATAGCGATTAGAGCTTGAAGGACATTTCCTATTCTAGGGCTGTGAAAAACTTTTTACAGGTGATTCTAAGAGTTTGAGTGAATCATGTGACAGTTTTCTTTCAGCATGGAGGCCTTTTCCTGAGACATTCTGAATCACAGGAAGCTTAATATTCTTAGGAGTTAAAACTTTAATTTGTAGCTTTGATTATAGATATGATAGAGATTATCAAAATGTAAGACCCAGTTACCTAAAAGAAATGGTGCAAGCTTGTAAAATTAATGAGTTTTTTTGGATACTTTGGCCTAAATATGCCAGTGAGTAGGTAGATCAAAAGACTGCAGACTTCATCATGCTTCTACTAGTTTAGGTAGATAAAAGCTAGATTGGAAGGCAGGCAAGGAAGACACTTGTCTGTGGAAAACTTATAATTAAGGGAAACAGCAGAAGGAAAGGAGGACAAGATACAACATCAAGAATTGTACTTCTGGGTTTTTCAGGGTGCCTAGGTCCAACCACTTTACCATGCCTTTACCAAGGAGGGACAACCAGCTCAGTTTTTTGATTGCGATTCACATCACTCTGTATTTCTTCTGGGATACATATGTATGTTGTACACCTTCTACTGAGATGAAGAGAGAATGTCAATGAAGTCAGAAGGAACTGAGTGTCAGATTGAGTAATTTTTGCTGAGAACATTTAAAAAGTTATTACATTCTGCTATCAATACTTTGCTGTTTTTCTTGTTTCTTTAATTGCTCAATTTTTTTTTATCAGGCCCAAGTGATGTGTCAAATAATTTGACACCAGGTGCTATGATAAGGTATAAATCACATACAGTTACAAGGTATTGCTATATAATATCACAAAATCAATATAAAAACT
Organism: Oxyruncus cristatus; assembly: GCA_013399855.1. Classification (NCBI taxonomy): domain Eukaryota; kingdom Metazoa; phylum Chordata; class Aves; order Passeriformes; family Cotingidae; genus Oxyruncus; species Oxyruncus cristatus. Next base: position 784,260 of record VXAY01003299.1, on the reverse strand, counting down.
TTACTTTTTTCAACTACTAAGACCTAATTAAGAGGTTCTTAAATATCCTGAGTAATTACTCCCCCTTGTGAATTAGATATTTAAATGCCCTATTTGTAACTTATTGCTGAAGTTTATTTAAAACATGTTGTCCCTTCCCTTTGCAGTCACTAACTACTTAAACTGAACTTTAATTAAGAATAAAGGAATGTACCAATGGAACTTATATGTGAATCTCAGCATCACTTTCTCCCCCCTACTTAAGGTCAGCAGATGATGACTTAATGCTGCCTCCATGCAGATATGAAAAAACAGAAATAAAACTTATAACTATGCCTCTGAGAATTATATTCTTGAATGATGATGTTAATTGGCTTTGTTTAAAAGAAGGCATCAATATTTTCTATCAAAACAGGCCCAAGACCTGCCCACTGGACTGATTTTAAAGGCTCAATTTACAAAGCTTGTAACAGGAGTTTTCACCCATCATATCTAATACACTAATTATTTTTCTGAATCGTCTATTATTGTATGGTCTTATATTCATGTTTCTGTGCCCACAGAAAGAACTAAAATAGGAACTGCGATAATTCAGAGGTAATTTTTATGTTTCTCTATGTGAGAGATACTACAATAATCAATAATTCAAAGGACTGATAACATGGTTTTTTTTCTTGGAGAACAGTTAGAAATGGAAGTTGTTTTTTATTTTATTGCTGTAATTAATGAAAAAGAAACACAAAACGAATAATTTATTATTCATGGATTAGAAGTCCTGCCACAAAGCCAAAGATGTTGAGAAATCCATGTAAAAAAGCTTGTTCAGATGGATACCGAATTTTGAAATACAAGAGCAGAAAATGTTAACATTATTTGTATTTACATCTTCAATTAATTTTGAAAACACTGATAAAATTTGCAGCACAATAAAATAATAGGGGCAACATAAGAAGACACCGGAGAATTCTTTCTGTGCTCTTTCCAATAAAAATTACATCTTTTTTACTCTGAGAACTTAGGGATTACCAATTCCGGCTTTAAATTGTTCACATACACAAATGCACATCTTCATCATATTCCATTAGTACTAAATTTTTCTTTTGCTGTTTCTTGCATGAGATTAGCAAAGGCTGAAAATCACTGACCCTGTGCTTTTCACTGGTTTGAGATGAGTGCCCACTATTTTACATTGCAACATCTGCTTAGTTCCCATTCTTCTCTCTTTTGAAATTATTAGAAGATGAAGATCAGGAAAATATTTTCTAGCATTTATTCAGTATCTTAATTAACATTCAGGAGTTTCAACAATGGGTGCCAAATAAATGTTTTAAAAGATGTAAATAACATCCTTCTATGTGTAGTTAAAAGAGCATGTATTTAGAAAGAAAAATCAATCTTTTTAGTACAGACAGTATAAGTTTTGTTAGTTCGAAGTCATTATGCCTGGTTTAAAAGACCTGAGGCTGCACCAATACACTTTTCTCTTTCTTGGCATTTGAAAACATAAATAGTAAATAGGAAATGACCTATGAGATTCACTTTAACAAATTAACCTGCTGAGTTCTGTTTCACTTCTAGGTTCTTTGGTTCACTGGACTGGAATCCAGTAGTGAACAATGTAGAGCACTGCTCTTCCACCAAAATGGACCCTGAAGAGTCCCTATTGCTGAATTGATCTCCTTGTACTGTTAGAGTTTTGCTGCCATGTTTAATAGAGCAACTTTATTTCACATAATACGCTTCATTTAGCATCTTATAACTTTTGTTGCTATGAAATATCATTAATGAGTGCTTGGAAAGTATTTTGTCTAGTACCAAAAATCACATTGAGAACATAAGGCAAAATTAACACCATGAAGATGTTGAAGAGCACAGGACCCAAGATGGAGCCCTGTGGAACCCCACTAGTGACAGGTCAGCAGTCTGATGTTACCCCATTCACTATTACTCTCTATGCTTGACCTGTGAACCAATTGCTCACCCACCACATGCTGTTTATCCAGCTGTGTGCTGGACAGTTTGTCCAGACGGATCCTGTGAGAGACAGTATTGAAATTTTCACTGAAATCCCAAAAGATTACATCAACTGGCTTCCCTTGATCAAACAGGTGGGTTATCTTGTCATAAAAGGAAATCAGGATTGATAAGCAGGACTTTCCTCTCATTAAGCTGTGCCAGCTGTGAACAGTGACTGCGTTGTCTTTCAGGTGTTTTTCAATAATTCTCAGAATAATCTTCTTCATAACTTTGTCAGGCACTGAAGTGAGACTGACAGGCCTATAGTTTCTGATGTCCTCCTTCTTGCCCTTCTTGAAAATTGGGACAATGTTCACTCAAGGCGCTAAGACCCCCTGGTCCTTCATCTGTGTTGAAGACACAGTAGTTGCTGAATAGAAAGGGAAGGTCAAAAAAACTCCCTCAATCTCCTGGCTATGCTGTAACTTATACAGTCTAGGATACCACAGACATTCTTAGCTGCCATGTCATCCTACTGCCTAATTTTTAGCTTGTGCTCTGCTGAGAACCCCATATCCTTGTCTGCACAGCTGCTTCCCAGCCAGGCAGTCCCCAGCCTGAATCTCAGACAGGGGTACTTCTTTCCCAGCTGCTGGACTGATAACTCAGGAATTCTTCTAGCTAGTAAAATAACACCAACGAGATTTTTTCTATAACGTCTTTAAATGGAAATAGCTTCACCACAAGTATTTTAAGGAGTGCTATTAAATGTAGCGAGATAGATGCTCAAGCTTCTGTATTTTTTATGCTGTAGCCTCCATGCAGGAGTGTCCTAATCCTGCAAGGTATCCTGTTGGCGGGCTGGATGAACTCAAGGAAGGCAATGCACAGTGGAGGAATACGCCATGTTTTCTTAATAGCAAACAACATCATTGTATTAGCTGCAGATAAGGAAGATATAAAAGCAAGAGAACATGCTTCCGTTTGTTTTCATTCTATAATTTATAACTGAAGGAGAGAGCAGTAACATCATCAATACCAAAACTGATTTTTTTTCCCTTTGTTTCCAGCTAAAATAACTTAGGTATATGCCCCCTTGCCAAACATTTCTAGTACTTTCTCAGCTCAATATGTTCACAGTACTACTTTTTTCTATGAAAAATTAATCATCACCAGCTGTTCTTGCCATTATTTCTCTTGAGTATATTGTGTAAAAGTACAAACTATCTCTACACTAGTATTCAGAGTAGTTCTCATAAGTACATTTCCACTTAAAGGAGAGTATAATTAATAATTTTAAAACACATGACTCACCAAGGCAAGTTTTAAGAATTCCTAATTCAATCCTTTCTCCTTGTCTTGAACTAACAGTGTTAGTTTAATTTCAGTGTTAGTTATGTGAAAGTTTTTAGGGTTCTAAAGTACAAGATGTTGTACATGACAGTATTATCTGCCTTCCAATGTGCAGGCCTCTCCAGTTAGAGACAGGAAATACTTGTTTCCAATTCAATACCTCAAATCATCTCACTCAGATCATTTCACTAAAGGACTGCTATCATCACAAATTTTACTACATATTGCTGCAGAATGTTTGTCTAAATTAAATATTTATTAATAGTGTTAGTTTATTTTCCTCTGGGATATGCACACACTCACATGTGTAACTCATTTTTCTAGTTGCTTCTTTCTGTCAACTTTCTCTTCCTGTAGTCTACCCCAAAGAGGCCTTAGTAATAAGAAAACTTACTGATTCTCTGAGTGAGAAAGAGAAGATGCATAGTGCAAATGCAGGTTGAAATGACTGTGTATATGTGAGGCAGGATCAAGGAAAAGCATCCTATACGTTTGGTAGTTTGTGTATGTGTGTGCCTGGTTTGTGGTGCTTCCAGGTTTCCACCCTGGAAAAAGGAGGACAACTCCTTACTAATGGCCAGTCTTACGGGTTGGCAACTCTCTTCCATCATAGCTGGGAAAGATGCAGTATTCATTTGCATTCCATAAACTTTTTGGCCAAACTTTACTAAGGGGTAACATGTTATTTAGATGGAGATAGTGATATATATCAATCATTTCACATGCGGTACTCTGCAGTCACACTTATCCTTTTCTCCTCTTGCACCTAGTGTTTTCAGCTGAGTGGGAAGAAAAGGGGCAGATTCTGCAGGGTTGGTAAAGTCCTCTTCCAATTCTTCTGCTCTGGTGATTCACTAAAGACAGTGACTTTGTCTCATGAGATTTTTTTACCTTGCTAAGAGGTATGATCTCAGGGCACAGATTTGCTCTATTATTCCTGTATATGTTCCCATTCTTAGCACAACAGATAAGATCTAATGAATAGGAATTTATTCTTTGGTGTCTCAAGGAATGAGAGCAATTGGCAGTGAAAGCTGACAGATATAATAACTATTCTTATGGTTGTGTATTATTGCCTAGTCTTCATCTGGTCTTGATCTATCCAGTATAAGCATGATGTAAAATCACCTTGCATTTTCTCTCTTTCGTATCTCATGCTAGATAGTTTAGTCAGGCCAAAAAATTTAGGCCTAATTTACTTTAAAGGAATTTTCCAACCTGTCAACCTGCAAAGAAGAATGACTACAGAGCAACTTCACTTTTATCTTTCAGAAGAACCTTTCACTCTTAGGATACATAATTGTACTTCCTAAATATATATAGCATATTCGAGTGCGTCCCACTGCTAATTTGGTATTTGAATTTGAGGCTATTTTGTGAGCAAGGTCTAACATTAAAGGAAATTTGAATTAAAAAATTAATCTTGCTTTGGGCAAAATACTACAGAAGCAAAAATGCGTGGAAAATCAAAGAACAAGCTAGGCAAAGCCTTCAAGAAAAAAATTTAATGTAGGTAATCTTCATTTTGCTTTTATGACATAGGCAGGTAGATTGTGTAATCTGAGATCTCTTCCAGCTTTATGTTTCATAAGACATTAAAAATTTTAGAGTAGTGGTCCATAGAAATGACAAGGATCATCAGATGGATAGTAATGGAAAGCTTGTGTATGGAAGCTGTGTATCAGCTTGTGAAATGGAAAGAACAGCTTCAAAGTTCTGTGGCACAATCTCTAGGCTTGTTCCTTCAGGTTGCATGCTTCATTATGCTCAGTGTAGAGCAAAGCTGAAGCTTGATAAATAAGTATCTTTTGCTTTCCTTTGTGCCAAGAGTTTAATGTTTTGCAGAATCCTTTAATGTTTTCCCTCAAAGACTTTCATAGGCAGATATTGGTGGATTTCCACAAAACGTAAGTTATCCTAATGACAACTTTCTGTAGATCATTTCAGGGTAGTTGGAACTAATTTCTTAAATTCTTTTGAGGATTTTTTTGAAGCTCACAGTAAAGTGATTTTCCAGGGCCTCCAAGGCCTTACAGTACTCTTACAGATTTATTTTCTCAAATTGGACCCAGAGCAACAATGATATTACAAAATAAACGTTCTTTCCATTTAAATATGTTTGACATGGGTCTGGTCTCTTTCTTTAACAGTAATCCATTTCCTGTGACCCAGCAATCCAATCAAGTATGAATCAGTCGCAGAGTTCCCTGCAGAGGGAGCATCGGCCTTGGCACCTAAACAGAGCTTCCTGTAATTGTCACTGTAAAAACACACTAATAACAAATAAGTGAACTACACAGACAACTGGGTTCTGTGTTATCAGCAAGTATGTAGGATGGCTCAAAAGAGATCTTTGATAGGGTCATCAAAGATCAGAAACGAAAGATACTTTCAGATTCTCTCTCACAGAACACATTCTATTTATTTCAAAAGTATTTTTTCATATCTATTTGTGGGCTGTTAGCAATTAATATTCTTTTTCCTACTTTAAGAAAAACACTGCAAGTCTGTGAACTAATCACGATGACGTTAATTTGATCAATGGCTGTATTGCACATTAGCTTCTAATATACAGAAATTAGGAAAGTTGCATATTTCAGAAAATTACCTCAGAAACTTTCGAAGTAAACTTATAACACCCTGATAAAAAGAAGAAACTACATTTAGCTACGGCTATTCATGTGCACATAGTGCAGATTTTTCCTCATCGCGCACAGCTGGTCTGTGGTACACATGTACATTTGATATTAGTACTTAAAAAAAAAAAAAAAAAGGAAGGCTCCTTCATCTCATTTCTGGACTGAGGACAGATAATGAACTTAATCCATAAATAGTTGCTAAAAAGAATATAAAATAATAATTTCTGTCAACAGTATGATTGGTGTTAATGAAAGCATTTCTTTAAGCAGGCCATGCAGAGAAGTAACTCAATAAGAAATATGCAAAAGATAAGAAAACCTATCTTTTCCCTTTAACCTTCAATTTTTATTAAAATGAGCTTCTTCATGTGCTACCACTTCTATGTTATAGGCTACTACATGCTGCTACCAGTTGCATCAAGCCATATGGCATCTACCTTATGCTAGTATTTACTGGATCACTTCTGCAAGCCAGGCTGAAACTCATTTCTAAGCTGGCACACAATATACCTTCAATACAATGACTATACAAGGGTATTGGGTGAAGTTTGAATTCTGGCCTGGATTCCTGGCATTTTCAGGTGAGTTCAGGCAAACTCAGTATCAACAGGTAAAGAGAAAGTCCCAAATCACTTAATGAAGTGGGTTGAATTGCCTTCCAGAGGTGTCTCCATCCATTGATTGCAAAGGCAATCTAGTGCTACTAGCCTCCTAATTTAGAAGGTTCAGCCAAGTCAAACATGATGACCCAGACCTCCATTTCCATCAGACTTTTTATTCACTCCTCTTACCTCATTCCCTTGTTCTTCATTTGTTTGCAAAACACATGGTAATTAACACAGAGCTACCAAGTGAAAAGGAGAAGTTATCACACTCCTGTCCTTGTAATTATCTTGTGCAGAAATGAAACATAGTGCAACCCTTACTCTTAAGGACTTATCCCTGGTATAGGTGGTGAGTCATTAAAAGCTGGACTTCATTTTGCTTGCAAGGGAAATCTCTTTTCCACAACTTAAAAGTTATCATACAGTTCCCTGTATTTTACAATACCCTTATTGTCATTACCATTCTTCATACTTCTAAAATATTTCTCTGTACAATTCATGTAAATGCAGTGATAATGCATATATTTGTTAATGCGACTTCCAGTGATTTTTTATTTATTATAAGTTTTATAAAACTGGACATATTTACTTTTGGCAACTAATTTTTTTAAGGGAATACACATTTTTAAATTATCACATATTAACATTTCAATATAATTAAAAAATAGGTTCAAATGAGCAATGTGGGATCCAAGCGGAAAATACTACTTGATGGATTCAGCTGACATCAGGTGGGAAGCAAAGAAGTCTTCTTACTACATTAAAATCTATCAATTGAGGAAAACATCAATTAGTGGTTAAAAATAACAGTTTCCTGGCTTTTTAAGAAAACAGTTTTCATATACATAACACTGTCTACTCAGGACTGTATAGTCCAGTTAAATGAAAGTGCATGCATCTATAAGCAAGTAGAATGCACGTGATTGTTTTAAGAAGTATACCACAATGGCATTCCATGACTTGTGGTCTGAGCCAAGTGAACACTTAAAATTGAACTCTATTTTGAATGTATTATTTCCCTATCAGGAAATATCACTCACCTCAGAACTGGCTTACCACCTTCTCTGTGTGCTGTGCAACCCCCAACTGCAGAGGGACTTTGCCATTTAAGAGCTTTACAACATGCAGAATCATTTTTGAATAACATACATGAACATATGTGAAGTGCATCCTAACCTCAAGGGGAACACAACTGCATCCTGACCAAAAGGTGGAATTGTGTGGTGAAGGACCTAACTGAGGAGGCTGGTAACGGAGTACAGAGCTTTCTGTTCCTTGCCATAGTCAAATATCTTAACTTGCAGCAAGTCTGACACAGGAGAGAGAGAAAGGGCCATCATGTTTACAGACAGATGCAATGGTGGGGATATCATCATTTCCCTAATCTCCCCTCCAAAACTTTGATTAGATTAACATTTTCTCCTGACACTGAGCACTGCAGTCCGAGGAGAAGTGAAGAAAGGTGCAGTTATTTCTGTAGTGTAAGAGTTATGAATATCCATCTCACAAGGGTTGCATTGGCATGCAGAATAAAGTCTTATGTCTACCACAAGGTGTTGAGACAACCTGGTAAAATAGAATGATCTGTACTGGTTTTACAAATAAACTAGATCCTAGTATGTTTCCTGAGTGTCTTAGCTAATTAATATTGCTTAAAGAATCTTAACATCAACTGTACAGGTTAAATAAAATAGATTTTTAAAAAGTAAGAAGAAAATTAAGACAAATATGTTTCTGTCATTTTGTTCCTTACATACAGATGGATTTTATTTGCATTGGTAGGATGGGAGGACTTAATGTAACGTAATGAAATACACAAGTTCTGAAAAACAGCTTAGAAAAGATGTTTATCATGACTGTAAAGCTTTTTAAAAAAGATTTTCACACTGTAGCACAGTCAACACAGTTTTACAAAACATTAACATTACTGCTGAATGATTAATTCTACAGATATCATTTGCACATATGCAAATGTTTTGAGGTACATGTACATTCTTGAAAGCAACCCTTTCTACACTGCACTGTGCAATTTTGTGTTTCCTTGTGCTGTAAGAAAACACACTTTCTTGCTCCATAAACAAAGAGGAAGAAAAATTTTTCACTTCGTCAGAAAATAAATTCAGAGTTCTTTTCTTACTGGCTGACTAATAAACTGTAGTAGAGAATTTCCTATTCAATTAATGATTTCACAAATGATTTGCAAGCAGAATAGAAGCAGATCACTGTCTCACAGTTTTACTGACTTTGCTTGGCAATGGTTTTTGTCATTCAAAGAGGCAAACGTGAATAAACTCACATGACTGAATTCACAGAAAAAGTGCACCTGATGAATAAGATTTCACACAAGATCTTAACCATAATAACTACCTTAAAGATATGTCTGAAGAAATGTTAATTACTGTATGCCTCAGTTATGACTCACTTAGAGCTCTCCTGTTGAATGAGAAATTTATGGAAAGGAGCAGAAAATTTACAGTGAGTATGTCATAAATGAATTCCTTAAAAGGTACTTATAGAATACACATTTTAAAATAAGCCTACATGACCTATGTGCGTAAGTCCAAGTGTTAGTGAGTATCAGGATCATGTTTCTTGTTTGAACTATAAGTAGCTTAGAAGCTTAACTTCCACGAACTTTCAATGGGATGCCTGAAGTGATAGCATTTTTCTTAACTGTCTCTTTCTAAATGACAATGAAATTTCCTGGATAATGCTGCTCTCTTTTTAAATTCCTGCATACCAACTCAATGGAGGTGCACCCTGCTACCCAGGGATACACTAGAGAAATGTATTCATCCAAAGAGCCCTTTGACAGTGTCCTAGCAATGCTGTTTTAATGATTGCTGCATACGAGGAAATGACAAACTTAACTGTATGGCTACATAAGAATGAAATCATATGTATTCTTTGCAAAAAGATTTGTAACAAGAGAAGAAACACTGAAAAATCCTTAAGATCAAATACCTTTTTAAGATCATGCTCTACAGTAAGGATCTTTCTCCCTTTTCAGTTTATGGTAGTGAATAATGAGCAGATCACCCTTGTCCAGAACACTTTTACTACAGCACTTTTCATTTTTCTAAATTGAAATGCTCTCTTCTTGTTTATCTGTCCCTCATTGCTTGTGATTTGATTTTATGATGTTGTATGATCAAAGATTACCTAAACCCATTCTGTCAGATATTTCTTAGTGACACCCTCAATGTATATTTTAAGCTTTAATGTTTCATCTTTAAGCTGTTTTTTCCTCTTTCAGTTGCTGTCCAATTCTCACAACACTTCTGAATCACATATATGTGTAGTAAGGTAACTGTAATAGTTTAATGACAGCTAGCTGTACAACTTAGACATGATGGAGAGAAGAAACTGATGAGCATGACGAAGAGACCTCCCTCCACTTCCTGTTATTTTCAAGAAACTTTCTGGCTGCCCTCATGGTCTCCTGCATAGCACAGGTATGTTGACTTTATAGGTTAGGGCTACACTTGTTTCTAAGCTCGTGTGTAATTTAAAAATTGAATCTTAAACTCTTCTTCTGTACAGCTTGACACTCTGAAGGAAAATGCTGGAAGGAGATGAGCTCTCCAAAGCTGAGCATGGATGTATCCTTGTTAGCAGCCATGACAGTGGGCTGGATGGGAAATCTAACAACTGAAAGGCAGAAAGAAACAGGTTTTTACACTTCCTAGAAAGAGCTGACTCAAGCCTGTTAACTTCAGTCACCATTTAAGATGCTTTTTACTGGCTTCATCTAATAGGCATTTGTTATGTACTACGTGACTATTCTTGAGTTTGGAAACAGCAATGCTGGTTCAGGAAAGTTCCCAGGCCAGACAGGTGGAAACAGACCTGGATCAAGTATGAGAAATGAACATGCTGAGACTTGTGCACAGATATTTTCACTTTCTTGAGTTAAGATCCACCCATTTAATGTATTTAAGCACTTCATATGTGAATGAAATATCTTCACGGCACTAAATCAGGGGCTAAATGAATAGATGGGCTTCCCTGTTTTACATCTAGTGGAAGCCTCTGTCCCAGGCATGCTTTCACCAGGATTTTCAGAATAAGATGCATAGGTGACAGCAACGTGAGCTGAAATGTCCACGTGTGATGCAGAATTGCTTGGCAGGATGGAAAATTTGTGTTTCTGCTCTGTCAGAAATGTAGGCAGAATTGAACAAATATTTCTACTGATAACTTCTAGCATTTGGAAAGCCATATCCAATGTATTACAAGGTATTGGTAGTGTTTGCAAAACAAGTCCTGATATGTCTTCAAATGATGAGCAGTGAATGCCACAACATTTTTGAAAATGTCATTACTTTGGTACCTTTACAGAAATGAACTAAGTAATTTTCAAAAGAAGGATTTATATGCCAAATTCCTGATTGTGGGGTTTTGTTGGGTTTCATTTTGTTACACTACTGCACTGTAGCTGATTTTGATAGAAAGCTGAGAAATATGGAAAGTTGAAAAGTACTGTCAAGGAAAGAACTACGATATTGTAGGGACACTATGTCTGAACCTATATTGGGACAGATAAAAATCATTAATGTGACTAGCCAAGACATACACTTAAGGAGAAGAGACAGAAATCTCTGCCAAGATCTAGCACTTTACCAGCTGGAGGTGACTAAAGAAAAAAAAAGATTTAGTAGATATTCTGTCATAAAAAGGCATTTGAGTAATGTTGTCACGTGTGTATGCATGATGATATATAGTCGATGGCCAATTTAAATAAAAGCAGTAGAATGTGGGATGTGCCACTGTCATGGGTGATTTGGTCATGGTAATGTGACATGTCAAAAAAGATAAATTCAGAGACAAAACTAGAGCTGGAGTATTGGGATGGTCAATGGATTCCAGAGCCTCCTCCTACAAATCAGGAGATAGTTCCTTCTTATTTCTGGCAGAGAAAAGCAGCTGAGAGAAAACACAATGCCACTAAAGACATAATAGGGTAAACACTGGAAATGATAAAAAAATTATTTAAACAAAAGGATAATGCAGGCAAAACCACAAAAGGATATAAGCTGTCTATGACTAAATCTAGTGTTAAAGCTATGTTTCTAGCCATCTAAATAATCAGAATGAATAATCAGGAAAATATGAAACAAACACAAAGCCCAAGCCTCCTACTTTAAAATATAAGCTAATTTGATATCATGATGGTTGGATCTGGGTCCCATAATCAATTCATCCAGTGTTTCTTAATGGGCACTCTGGGCTCTTCTGTGAAACCATCTGACTATCAAATAACCACAGTCAACATCAAACCTGAGTGATCTTAAGCTTCATCAGGCCTTGGATTAAATATTAACTGCAGCATCCTTCTGTAAGGATATAATAGGTCAGATACACTTAAAGATTTAAGTAAGACATGTGGATTCCCTGCTGCAAGAGAGGAGGAAACAAATTTAATCCTTTCAATTGAACATTTGAAGAAAACCAGGCAGATTTACCAGTGCTATAGCACTACCTGTTAAAATCATACATACCTTTGCAACAAATATCTGAAAACTTATATAAAATAGAAGTGCATCTATGTTCTAATACATATGGCCAAACTAAACTTTTACTAAATATTCAGTTTGGTTTACTTTTTCCACGATACTGTTAGCACAAAAAGAAGTCTTTAGAAATGTACAAAGTTTTGATACTGAAATAGCATCACTGTATAATTAGACACAGCTATTACATACTTTGTACCTTATATGGCTGTCTACCATAATTATAAAGTGACTTAACTATTAAGGATTAAACATTAATGGTTATTTTAAGGGCCATATTTCACCATTTCTTCACTGTTTACCAAAACTCTCATTTTTATGAGAATTAAAACATAAAAGTATTGCATTCCCACAAAGAGGAATCAAACATTTACACAACGTCTTTACCTGTGGTTTTGTTTCATATTCTTCTGACAGAAGATTTAAAGTGTGTATATATGCATTACATGTATTGTATCTAAAATATGTATATATTAACATATTAGCAATTTTGCAGGCTGTCAGACAGAAACATTTATCTGATGTTTCTAATTGGCTGCTGCACTGGTTCCCAAGGTGAATTTTTAAAAATATTTACATCCAAATAGAATTTTTAAAAAAGTGGTAAGAAAATGTACTGTACAGAAACAGGTATAAATACAGAGCTACACACTAGAAAATCCCACTTTTTTCATTTCTAGTTGCCTTGGTCATTTTAATAGGCTTGATTAGTCATAGATACTCTTTTTTTTGCTTTTCCATCTGCTCTTCATAGGTTAAAAATAAAGAATCTATATAAAGTCTGGAAATATTTTAGGGATTGTTCGATAAATTAATTTACTTCTTTTAAAGTTTTCTGTCTGGGTTCTAACAACTATTTCTCATTATTCTGTTCCATCTATTTATTCATCAGCCCTGCTTCTTTTTCCAAAACTGCAAAAAATAAAATGACAGTGCCCTATAAAAGGCGACCAGACACGTTACTGCCTGAGCTTTGCACAGCTAGATAAATCTGATGCAAGATTGTTTACCATCCTTCCACAGCAGGCAAGGTACTCACACTGTGTGGCTTATTAAACAATAATGCCATCACTCATGACATTAGAGTGGGCTAACATAAGAAACACTAATGAGGATGAGCCATTGACAGACTTCATGCACAGGCACAAACATAATCTATAAAATCACATCAAAATAAGAAAATAACCAGTATAGTGGAATAAAAACTCTAAGATAGAAATGCTTGGTTGTTACTCCCTTGAGCTCCCTCTATTAGTATTTCTGGAGTGCTCTGATGGCTGAGCAAACTCTCTCTCAATCTATGTCAACATGTCTCTGAAAACTACCACATTAAACTTGCTTATTCCTATCTGTACAGAAGAAGGTATTCTGAAAATGCAAGGGTAAAAGACGTCTCTTTTCCCTTCCATTACCTCATTTTTCTAGTATAAATAATATGCCTACTTCCTTCCTACTTTCTCTCTGAAGCTCAAATTAGGGAAAAACTTAAGCAATTCTGAGATACCATGTTGAATGTCACCGAGGTGGTGATCCATCTGTACCTAGTGTTGTGAAATCCTTGTCTGCAATGTTGATTATTGTTCCACACTGGGGATGAATGCTCCAGGGTCACGTTGAAGGGCATTGACTGTCTGTGGTTCACAGCTCTCTGTTTTAGTCATGATCATTATTGTCAGCTATAATGACACCAGTTGAGTCAAAAGCAGGACTTGGATAGATCTGCCTGTCTTTAGGAAGTATTTTGCACATACCTATGTGTGCCTTCTGAGAATTTGCATATCCATCCCACCAGAAGTCAGCCCATTCTCCTGAGTCTGCTGGAACACGGTTAAAAAATGTGTGTTCCCCTAGGAACATAAGATTTATTGGAGGTAAAGCAGTACCCCTCCTAATTACAAGCATATTTATATATACATATGTATACATATATGTATGGGATGAATTTGGAATAAATAGGTAAAGAAATATGCATAAATATACATATATCATTACAACTTTGATATTCATTAGTACTTTCCTTTTCCCCTGTAAAACTTTTGGTTTGGCCTATTGGGCTCATTTTTAGTTGCAAACAGGAAACAGACAGTAGTTTGGGTCTCTGGTATTATTTTTTTTGCAGTGGTTTTCTCTTCTGAGTAGAAATAATGAGTAAGAGCTCTGCTAAACATCTCAACACAGTGCAGATGAAATAGTTTCTGATGTGCTTATTCCTTCAGCAGCCTATTCACTGTTGTTTACTCTTTTATCATTCTATGCCTTGAGTGATAAGCAACACTGAGACAGCAGAGCCTCACTGCCCTGGGGGAGAACAGGTAGTTTTCTGCTTCCACGAATTCTTCACTGAAGTATACGCATGAGCCCCATTCTGCAGTACAGATTGATTCACAGTGGGATTCCACTATTTCTTTGCGACGCTATTGCAACTCCCTGCGCCGTTCTAGAGGTGATAACTGAAGGCTAAATGCAGTTTTTAATCAGACATGGGGGGAAAAAAAAAAAAGCTCATAATGATATTTTTGTCACAGACAAAAGCTATAAAGTTATGGACACAGAGAACAAGAAAACAATTCCTGGAATAGCAAGATGTTTGTTTTGTTAATAGACCAAGTCACAGCACAAAATATGGAATAAAAGGTGATAAGTTCACACCAAAGTTTTATTGGTGGGTAACTGCGACTGTCTAATCAGTTTTGCTACCTAACTGCAACCCTCTTTATGTATTTTTAAATAGAGTTCACCACCACAAGCTGAGGTTTTCAAACCTCCTTATTAAACTTTGCAAGGACATTTATGAGACTCTATGAAATTAAAAACTAATAAAGTCTGCAGTCCTCCTGGAAAGTACCTGGAGTCCCTAGGCAGTCTTTGCTCCCATGTCCACAGCTCTCCTGGGACAGCCAGGCTGGCCCCAGACACCAGCCAGGGGGACCCCAGCTAAGGATCCACACAGTGTAGAAATGTTAACAAAGGTCTCTGAAGAAGATAGAAAGTCATTCAGTGTTTAGTCATGCTGCACTGTTGAGGAAGATGGAATCAATCACCAGGATTCCTGTACTCTTCACATCTGCTCATTTGCCTATTTTGCTGTCTTCCTAAAGTGTATTTGTTGTACTAAAATCTTACCTTGTAGTCAAAGCAATATGCATTCAGTATATTAAAGGTTAGTATGTAAAATGGTAAACATATGTTATACATGAGAGGTCACTTGGAAATTCCACAGCTTCAAGTGTATAGCTACACCTACACATTAAAATGGTGGTGTAAATCCAGTGACAGCTAGAGGCATAAATATGGAGCCAGTAGTTTTTCTTAAAGGAACTTTGAGATGATATATATTTAAAAAAAAAATGTCTGGAGGTAATTGAAGCTTTTCACAATACAATTATAAGTAATAAACACGTATTTATTCAGATTGTCTTGTTGCGATGTAATTTTGGGGGAGCACATCAGTAAGGAAGTTGGATAGTTCCTTGTGTGTTTTTGAAATGGATGACCCTGAATGATCTTTGAAGCAATGTGAGGCAAAGTAAAGATAAATGGAGTACTATAAACAGGCAGAGTTTCTGTTTTCATATTAAGATACTAGCAGTCTTGTTTCTCCATCACACAGACGCAGAAAGTGTGGGATGCTTAGATGCAACTCAGACAGATGGAGACATTTTTCAGAGTTTAACTTGGTGGAAAGGCTCCTATTTGCAGAAGTAAATTGAAAACCAGAACAGTTACAGGTGTTAATGAATTCCACAGAACAATCTAAAAGGCAAGTTTTCAGCCTTAGAAAGATGAGTACTGGTCTAAATGCAACAAGGGGCACAAAGGGAATTTCAAAGAAAAGTAGAGAGCTTCTCACTGAGGTCTAATAATTACTGATCTCTGTATCGTATAAACCAAATTACTCGACAGAGAAGTTGAGCATTAAAAATGAATGTCTCAGTTAGGGTGTTTTGGCATCTGTTCATAGCTAGACATGTTCCAAGTTATCTCCAGAAATGAAATAGAATAATTGGGTCAGATCTCAGCCATTCACTTACCTAAACCAAATTGGAGGAAAGAACTAGCTAGCATTCTTTATCATCATCCAGAGCAGTTAGACCTTTTCCATCAATTTCCTCTTAATTTAGTCAATAGCTGAAGGTTTTTCTAGTGCAGAATGTTATTACATTTAACACCAACTGTGTTATTGCACAGTTTTCTTTATGCTGGCATTAAAACAGGGAGAGGAGAGTGAATGATTATGTTCTAAGATACAAGCTATACTTCCAAAGATTTACTTCTCAGCAATTAAAAAAAATTAACATATCTGCATGTTTGCCTTTCTCCATACTGAGGTGAGGAATACTCCACTCAGTGTCTTTCTATTTCTTATACTTATTATCTACCTTCAAAACCTGTGGAAGTTCTGCACTGTAAATTCCTTGGGTGAAACAAAAAAAAACACCCAATCATGGTCGTGTTACAGCTGTAATGGCAAGACCTAAAATCATTAGTTATGGGTAACTACTTTAATTACCACATAGGCCTAAACTTGGCAGTATTTTCTAAAAAGGCAATGAAGATCCAGCAGTGGAATAATCTCCCTGTCTGGCTTTGAGAAGCCCTTTTTGGGCCATCACAGGCCCCCAGCTTCTGGGGAACTTGTGGACAGGTGATCTGAACTGTGTGCCAAACCAAGTGAGTGGGCAGAAAGCCATGAGTTCTGTGACAAGAGTGCTGTAAAACATTTCCATTTCACCTAATAGAGGTACAGTTCAGTTTTTCTTACAAGTAGACTTAATGAGACTTAAACCTTCCTCTGAAATACATGTTAGATATTAGTAACTGTACCTACTAATAATGCATTTCTGTCAGGAGGTGTTGAGTAGATGCACCAAATATGTTCACTGTTGGACTGCCAGCAAAGAGGAACATGGATTCTTTCTATTGTGGGCATATAAGGATATGACTTATCTCAGACATTCACCTGCAGAGGACACCAAAGCAGGCAACAGTGAACATTATTGGAACACTGATGAGATGCTCTGAATGCTGCCAGGAGAAGCTGCAATCATAAGAAATTATACCATTAACTGGTGAAATGTAGACTGGTGTGAAATGTGGATGAGGATGCAGACAGCAGGGAGAGGATTTTTCCTGTTGAATCATGTCTGCAATAACATTTTATATAAACACACAGGTGAAAGCTGTAGAGTTAGAGCACATTTTTTCATCAACATAAGGTTGTACATGTGATAGCTGCCACTATTGTCCACCATCAGCAGTTTGAAGATTGAAAGAATCAATTAAAATACTATTTATTTTCAAAACACAATCTTTTGGAAGGTTTTTCTAGGAAGACAGTTGATAGAGAGTCCTTGCTTAGCTATGATGTTCAGTGATTGTCACTAGGTTAATGTTTCAAGTGTAGTCAATCATTTTTCAGTGTTTTAGTTTATTTCTGCTACATATAAATAGGGTTTGCTTACAAGTCTCAATATAACTTTGAGGCAAAAGTGATTATAAGACGTTTGTGTGGTGATGGGGAAAAAAGAAGGAAATGGGAAAACACTCAGGGAAGTTCTCTCACCCTGTCAGAAATATTCTTTTTTTTTAATTAGTCTGAAAAGCTGTTAAGCCTTTTCTTTTTTTTTTTTTTTTTTTTAAGATTATAGAGCTATCAAATGAGCTTGCATTTAATCTTCTATAGTCTATTTATAATCTATCATCTTCTACAGTGAACCTATAAAGTTAATGCTTAGTATTACCTAAAATTCATGTGAATACTTTCAACCAGCTGTAGGATGTAGTAAAGGGATTTATGAATTAAAGCATGATTGACACTATAAGAAGCTCTTGCTGACTTTATAAGACGATTCACTCATTTTTCAGTTAATTTCATAGTTTAATATATCCAAGAGAGGTTAATGGAACATTACATTCCATTTTCTCTTTCCTTTAAGAAAAAGGGGTACTGACACTACAGTGTTAATTGTTTAATGTTATGGAAATATTATTGGTTGATTAAATTGGATTAGTTAGATTATCAGTTCAGAAACATATTATCATGCGTCTTATGTTCTGTCTGCTTTGGACTATTTTAGAGTTTGAAGCACTAATATTTTAGAAACCACAACCATACACAGACATATTTGAAGGTTATTAGAGTAAGCTGAAACTTTAAGTAAATTCCTAGAAGTTTGGACAGAAGGATACAGGAATAATCATTTGGTACAGACAGTATTTTCCCCCCTTTGATTGGAAGTATTTGTTACAAATGAAAATGCAGGGAAAAAAACAAGACTATATTTTTGTCCCATCTTCCCCCCAGAGTAGATTAAGTTGTTTGCAACACGGATCAATAACTTCTGCAGTACCAACACCACCACCTGAGGGAGACCTACCAACAATTCTCTTTCTGTACTGCTAACTGGCCTTTGCTGAATGATGAACCACATGTTCTCCACTGCTCTGTCGTCCCTTTCTGCCCCACACAGAACCAACACCATTGCTAAGAATTAACCTCAAGTTTCTGTGCAAGGTAACAATTTGTAAGTACTACCGTGTCTCACATCCGCTAGTCCTGTTGCACCAGCTCTGAGAAGGTGCTGAGAAGATCAGCTGGAGATCTTCTCAGCACCCAGTCATCCCTTTAGATGCATCTAGCTCTGCGTGGTCTAGGCCACAGTCACAGCAGTCCCTTTTAGTCACAGCAGCTGCTGTCTGGGTTCACACTTGTGAGACACTGGATTATTACATTCTTATATTAATTACTGGCTCAGACCAACTCACGTGTGTGTGTTGTGGGGGGAGGGACAGGTAGAATTTCATGAAGGTGAGGTAATGCCTTATTCGATATCCCAGCGCCTGTGAGCCTGCTGGCGTGATCCCAGAGCAGCTGTCAGTCCCCGGACACTGAGAACACTGCTGCACCCCACGCCTCAGAGCCTCTAACCCCCTCCCAAATGGGCTGATACAATGCAAGTGCTGCCTGGGGGCCAAAGCACATAAAAGTAGCAACATGTGCTCTCCATGGGGTTTGAACCCTGCCACCTGGACATGTGGAACGTGGACTTGGACAGGACTGTCTGGTGGTAGCTACAATTTTATTTCTCTTTCTTTGCCTCTTCTTCTCTTAATCTCCTTTCTTAATATTTTGGATTTTGCTAAGTGGTATGGGTTAGCATGTGCTAAGTCAATGCTTTGTGGAATGCTTTATTTTGGTTGAATGTTACCTTTTAAACTTGTGCCAAGTTCTCTTGTTTCTTAAAGTTTACCGATAAAGTACCCCCTGAGAATTATATGTGCAGCGTTTCTCCTTTATGCTCTCTCTTAAGGTGTTATAAGAACCGAGGGATCTTCTAATATGTCCAGAGGGTGGATATTGTTGGAGCCTTGTATATTTTTAAAGTAAAACCCTGTGGTGAGCTCATAGCTCAGGTGCTGGGATCCTTCTTACATTTTCTGAGCTGTTGAGTTGTAATGGAAAACTGGTCTCCATTCAGTCTTAGTAACTCAAGAAGAAAGAAGATGGGATCTCATACTGCTTCCCAAAGCTGATTCAACTCTTCCTTCAGACATCCTCAGCAAGGTGCTCTTTAACAGTAAGAAAGAGCAAATCAAAACAAAGTAGAAAGATTGTTTCTGTTGCAAGAATTACTATTTCTGTCTATACCTCAAACAGGTGGAAGAGCTTGCACAATTTTTTCTCGGACATATCAGCCTCAGAAGACTTAGTTGTATTAAGCTTTGTCTAACTCTTTAGCTTCAGAGCCCTGTTTCCCATCAAGTGCATTTTTGTGGATGAGGTGTGGAGAAGGTACTGTTAGTGGTTGTCATGGTTTAACCCAGCAAGCAGCTAAACAATACATAGCTGCTCACTCATTCCTCCCCCTTCGCCCACCCGCTCAGTGGTACGGGGGAGAGAATTGGGGAAAAAATGATAAAATTTGATTGAGAAAAAAATCAAATAGGATAGACTACTTTAATAGGATAGAAACAGACGGAATAATAATAATAATAATGATAAAAGAATTAGAATAATCAGAACAAGTGAAACACAATGCAATTGCTCACCACCTGGTGACCGATTCCCAGTCCCTGAGCAGCTGTTCCTGTCCATAATTCCTCCTAGTTTCTGTACTGAGCATGGTATCATATGGTATGGAACATCCCTTTGGCCTGCTTGGGTCATCTCTCCATCTTTGGATCATCCTTCCAGTTTCTTGTGTACCCCCAGCCTCCTCACTAATGGGGTGGTGTGAAAAGCTGAAAATTCCTTGACTTAATGTAGTTGCTGCTCAGCAACAACTCAAACATTAGTTTGTTGGTCCCTTCCAACCTTATCCATTCTGAGATTCTGTAATTCTGTGTTATCAACATTATTGTCATCCGAAATCCAAAGCGCAGCACTCTACCAGATAATAGGAAGAAAATGAACTCTACCCCAGCCAAAGCCTGGATAGTGGTGAAAATTCATTCTTTGCAATAACAGTGTTGTGTATATTTCCTCCTTCTTCTTTTTGTTCACACTAAAACAGAGTGGATTGCTAATGCAAACTATAACTTCATTAGTTAAACAAAAATGCATGTTCTGTCATATGACAGGTTTCTAAGTCTGGAATATATTTTTAACTTAATAAATTGGCTTTGGCTGTGTAACCCCTATTAACATTAATGGCACCCACATGGCTGAAACTCTGAATATGAACTTGAGAATAAATCATTAAAATGCATTTGTTTAACTTTTATTGCTCTGTGTATCAGTGATATCAACTGGAGAGAGAATTGGAGTCTAGCATGCAACTGAACAGGTGATTAAATCTATTTCTTTATATTTTACATTAAGATGAACCTTTTTTTTCTTCAGATTCTTTATATCCTAAATTAGTTTTGCCTTGCAACAAATATGTTAAAGCTTAAAATTAATAGATGTGAATAGATATAAATGCATATACGTGTTCAGATTTTCCACGGTCTTATATCTGAGTTAGCATAAGAACTTTTTTAAAAAATGAAAAGCTCAAAAATCTTAAAATTGTTTCCAGATCTCTAAATGGATTCATAATGAATAAATTAATAAGTACATGTCTTTTTTTTTGAAAGCTTTTTTCACTTGTTGAGAAATAGCCTTTTATTTTCAGAAAACACTTAGTTGCCAAGACTAGAGTAGATTTGCACTTTGCTGAATACGTTTTTGTACCATTGAGCAGTCAAACTGTGTTTATGTATCAGAAAATAGCATTTAATGTAGCTCTGAGTTTAAATCATTCTGTAAATAATAAATTAACTCCATAGGTACAAAACAATTTATAGCAAAGAGCTGGTCAAAGATAAATATTTACAGTTTATGATTTCTTCACATTCATACTAAAATCAAAGAGATTAAAAATTTATTGAAAATGCTACTGAAGTCTGTGGAAGGGTGGCCACTGACATTAGTAGGAGTTAGATAGAGCCCACCATAGGAAAAAAACTCAGTATTCAACTCATAGGCTTTGAATGTACCAAGTTCATACATAGGGCACATCCACATCTTGCAGAACAAGGCATTGACTTTCTCCAGCACATGCAGGAGATGTTTGAATTTTAATTTAATCCCTTGTTGATTATTCATTGGTGTGAGGCTGAAGAGTGGATGGAATACCAAAACAATTACTTTTAAAGCCATACAAAATATGTTAGACACTTTAAATGTGTATTCAAACTTAAATAAAACAAACATACATATAAACACACTGCCCACACACACACTCTTGTTGTCTCTCTGCATTTGTGTACTTTCATATACATATATATCTATAAATGTATCTGAGAAAAAAAGAGACTCTTTAAACCTTGAAAATTTTGTACTAAAGTTTTACATCATAAATTACTCTTTTGTGTGGTTATTTTTGGGTGTATGTATGTGAATGAGTACAACATATAGGTCTGGACAGAAAAACGTGGCAGGCTGGAGAGAGGAAAAATGTACATTGAGAAGGTAGTTTGGGAAGGTTTAGCAAGAACTAATAGCCTCTGTTGAGTCTACAAGAACTGATAAACTGACAACACTGTGAGTTTACCAAACCTATGCAAAGTCACAAATGTACACTGATGTCAACAGCTCCCAGTTATGATCTACATCTGCCTCAACTCTACCCTTAAACAGGAAAAAGAAATTTGCAGCATTTGTGTTGGGAGTTTCCAACCAACACATGATCAGGCCAAAACTGTATTTTTATTATTTTTTTAATAATTGAATACGAAAGCATTCATTTTTCAGTGTTCCAGCAATCCTACTTTCATATTAAAGTGTTTCTGTTTTGCATCCTTTGGTTTTCATATGGAATTTTCATTCTTGTTATGGCTAGACTCAGGCTTTGCTTTCTGTTAAAGGCTTGCCAAGTAGCACTGAAATAAGCAGTTTTGATGTTGATTGACATTTGGTATTTATTTTATATTTGGTCCTGATATCTTCTGGCCACAGAAAACATCAGGATGTATGTGGCATACTCATCAGTGATGTCCTCCACCTTCTACTACTTCTTGAGGAAAGTCATTAGGGCAAGAGAAAATAAGATGCAATCATTCCCTGAGGGGAATAAGCTTTGAATGAGTAAGTTTAACTATAGACAGACTGTAGATACCTTTGTGTGTTATATTTGATCTAAACACAAATCTGTTAGTAGAGTACTCGAGTACTCAAGTCTGAGGTCTTGAGCATCAATGAAGGTGAAGGCTTGAATACACATCAAGCATTGTGTAAAGAGGCAATGCTATAGATTCCTGACACGGGTGTTGACTTTTGTACTACTTGGTTTTCAGAGGATTAAGTTTAGCTATTCATTCACAATGAGAGGGCTTGAGGACTCACTGAGCAACCTGATTTTAATCTGTGCATTAGCTTTTTAGTAAACTTCATAAATATGTGCTTGTAGGGCAAAAGGGGAGAGATTAAAATCACAACAGTAAAGTTAATCTTGGCATTTCGTATCTTCTGAGTATTTTATTTTTTATCATTATTGTTTTCCCAGTATACGAAACACCAGGGAAGTGTTGCATAAAACTGAGAATAAATAAGGGGGAAGCAATTTCAGACAAAGCAGTCTGTCGTCCTTGCCCCAGATGGTACATGGTTTCTCCAAGATGTTAAAAACAATCTGAATCTTGTGTGCTTGAGAACGTGTGGTACAATGAAGACTTTTTATGGCATGCCATTTGCAGTATTTTGTAACAGTTCTGAGAGCAGTGTGACCTCACAGGAAAGCCATTTAAGGCAGGAGGATTACACCAATGAGAAGTGCTATGGGCAAAACAGTAGGAGTGCAAACTAGGAGAAATCCCCTGAATAAGCAGTGGAGAAGAGCATTCACTTATTACATTTGCATTGTACAACAGTTTGAATCCATTCATGAATAGAACCAGGAGGGAAAAAGGGATCTATAATGTGGGGAGGAAACAGTCACCAAGAGCTCCGAAGCTTGGCTATCCCAGCTGGCTGAGCAGGTCATCAGTTCTTGAGGCACAGGTGGATGTCATCTCATAATGATCAGGAAGGGAAAAACTACTGTGTCAGCCCATCAGCTTTCACATCAAAGGCAAACCTCAAAAATCCTACTTGACAACTCAGAAAGAAACTTGATTCCTACTACACTATAAGGCTGGAGTTCATTACTCGATTCCTTTGCCATTTCATGTAAGCAGCAATATACAGTTTTGGTGTTGCCTGTCATCCATTTCTTTTGCATCTTTAAGCTAGTATGATATTAAATATGAATTTAGATGAATTGGACAAGTGTGCATGTGTGTGACCATTTATTCAGAACAACAGATACATTTATAAAAGTTTGTGGTTAGGCAAATCCTGGGAACGATCTGCAGTTTAAGAGCTCAAAGAAGCTGCCTCTTTCCCAAGATCAGCTTGCAGACAGGGTTAGCTCTCAAAGAGAAGCTTTGAGGCACAAACTGGAGCCCTTCTAGCAAGAGGCAGACTGAACTCCTGTGCTGGCCTGGATGCAGCGATGCTCCCTGTCTGTCTGCAGGGATGGAGGGCTGGAATAAATGGTGCTTTGGGAGAAAGTAAGAGTGAAAAACACTACAGGGTGCAAAGTGTGCCACTGACTGGATGGAGAATTATGTGTTTACTGTGGTGGAACACTTTTTCCCTGCTTGTTCTCATCTTAAGTACTCACTAAAGGGAAAAAAAAAAGCTATAACACAGCAGACTACATAGAATGTAATAACAGGGCTGTAGGGTGTGACTGCAGGTGCTGTCATCCTCCACTGGAACTCCCCTTGAGCTTCTCTCTGGCCTCTCCAACTGCAGTCATTCATCTCATTTTTCACTCTGCTATGCCTCTATCTCTTTCTGTAGACCTTCTTCTCTTTTTCTCTTACTCACCCCTGTTTTCTCTGCTCCTTCACTTTCTCATCCACCTTGAACTGCTGCATCTCCCTGTGAGCTTTTCTCACTCTTGCTTCTTTTCTTCCATGGCTCCTACTCTCTTCTCCCTTCTCTCTCTGACTCCTGTTTCCTTCTGTAGCAGAGTGCATCCCACTTCCACAGAAAGTCTTCCTTCTGCCTGATCCTATGCTCAGCACAGAATCTTTTGAAGAGGCCTTGTAGCTGCTGGATGGAGCTGTTCACGTTTTTGGTGGGGCGAGGTATAAAAACTCTTGTCAGGGAAGAGGAGTTCTGACTTGGATCGAATTTGTTTAAAACAAACAGCCTGGGGAGAATTCACCTGATAAACTAAACCCTTCATCCAGCTTATGTAAACAGAGAGGGTTTTTTTCTATTGGTGATAATTGGGCAGCTTGTCACAAGGGCAGTAAAAGACATTGCCGCTTGAGGTAAACCCCCAGCCTTTCTCAATCTCCATTACCTTTTCCCCACATAGAAGTGCTGATTTGACTCCTAAACTTTGGCTGCTCCCAATTTACCATCTGAATTTCCTATTTTCTGAAAACTGATTTTCTATTGCTTACACAGTATTCTTAGTATATATCTGCACAGCATGAAATGCATAGGTATTTACATAGCATGAGACACTGGATTTGAATATCATGGAGGTTTATTTACTTATTGGGTCAGAACCAACTCAAGTGTGTGTGTCCGTGAGGGGAAGGGCCAGGCCGTACCCCCCATGGCAGCCCTGGAGCCCACATGGGAGGAGCAGCTGCCAGTCAAAAGGGCAGCCTGGGAGCCTGTCCACACCATGCCTCCAGAACCCCCAGCCCAGCTTCTCCTTGGCTACACCGCCCCTCACAGTGGCCTGGAGCCACAGAGTGGTCAGTGAGCCAGCAGCACCGCCTGGGAGGGGTGGCCACAGGGCGCCAGACCACATAAAAGCAGCACAAGTGGCCTCCATCTTGTCTTTTCTCTCAGGACCTGCCACCTGCGTCCACCATGTGAAGCTGGACTTCCACAGGACTCTTTTGGTGGTAGCTATTTAATATTCTATTTGTCTCTTATTCTTCTCTCTTCTTTCTCTTCTTCTTTGTCTTTACTCCTTTTTCCTATCTTAATCTCTTTCTTTCTTTACTCTTTTCTTAACATTTTGGGTAACTTAAAACTGGTGGGTTGGATTTTGTTAAGTTGTGTGGGTTGGCATATGCTAAGTCAGTGCTTTGGTGGAATGCTTTGCCTTGGTTGTATGTTACCCCTTTTAAACTTTTGCCAAGATCCTTATTTTCTCCTATATTTTATCAGTAAAAATATCTCCTGAGAAAACGTGTGCAGCATTCTCTCTTTACTCAGGGTACTAAAGAACTGAAGGCTCTGCAAAAATTCAGTGGGCGAATTTTTGGAGTCTTGTGTATATTTTTAAAAGTAATAATCCCAGTTGAGCTTGTGGCTCTGTGGCTGGGGTCTTACAGATAGCATGAAAATATAATTTGAATGCAAAGATAGAAATATCAGGATTTAACTGAGATCTATTATTGCTTCATTTCAGCTCTGCGCCAAAGGGGAATATTCCTAGATTTTACAATGACATGTCGAAATAGTGCTTTAAAACTCTTATTACATGCAGCATCAATCAGAAAATGATTTTCACCTTTTACCTGAGCATCAAAGAGTGGTCAAAAAGGAGAGGAGCACAGATACTCATGTAGTCACTGAAAATGCCCATGATCACTAAGCAAACTAATTTTAAAAGGCAAAAATCTCTTGAAAATTAAAATCTTCTAATAGCATTTGTGTGATTCTGTGTTTTATATGAGAGTTAAGTTAACATGAAGTATAAAATGTCAACCTAACAGTCAATCACTGCTCTGTGATTGCTGTTTGCTAATGCACCAGGTACCACCTGACAAGTCAGTCCCTCACCTGCAGCACCATGTGGCCATAGAAGACTGTTTGGGTCGACAGACCTCCCCAGTGCCAGAAGAGTGTGTTGTGGGCCTGAGAGCTGCCAGCAGGCAGCCATGCTGGGGGACTCTTCGCTGGACAGCCCTCCCCAAGGAGGAGCAGGACAGGGTGGTTAACTGGGATATATGGGAGAGCTGGGGCAGCTCAATGTTGCCTACAGATGTAGGCAAGCTAACTGTTACTACCCAAAAGTGCAGGTGCCCTTATTCTTGCAGGCAGTTTGGGCAGCTGTGTACTGGGCAAAGGGGAGAGGAGAGGTGTTAGGGGTGATCTGGGGCTGTCACCATGGTTTTCCAAGAGTGGAAAAGGGTGTGAGGGGCCTGGCCTGGGTAAGGAGAGGGCATGGAAGGAATACAGTTACTGGAAGTATTTTTGTCAAATTTTGGAGATATTGAGGATGTCTGAGTCAGGTAGGGGACAGAAAGGAGGAGAGTGTATGGTTGAAACTAATCAAGGGCTGGGAAGGATCTGGAAAACTTTGTGAAGACAAGGGGTAGCTGTGTGTTTGAATAGTTATGTTTTTCTTTTTTCTGCCAGAATTGTCTTTTCTTCCTTCATATCCCTTCAGTAGAATACCTTTTTGTGCCCATGGGTCTCCTTTCTCCAACCTCACACAACTATGTACTGCTTTCCAAAAAGCCCTTGTGCCAAATCTCTCCTTACTCATGACATTCCTGCACT
The DNA here is from genome assembly GCA_013399855.1 of Oxyruncus cristatus. Classification (NCBI taxonomy): domain Eukaryota; kingdom Metazoa; phylum Chordata; class Aves; order Passeriformes; family Cotingidae; genus Oxyruncus; species Oxyruncus cristatus. The sequence continues at coordinate 757,208 of VXAY01003299.1, read as the reverse complement.
GGTTAGTGCTGCACGATGGGTGAAGAGGTGCAGTGGCACCAGACCAGGCAGCCCTGGAGACCCTGGCAATGAGTTGGGCAGGCCTCCTTCCTTACTGCTTGGTGAAGGAGCTGTAGGCTGACCCTCTCAACAGCAGCTGGGCATTACTAAATGCATCAGTCATCATCAGTGTGCTCCGGGCAGTGATTCTGCCATCAGGCTTTCAATAAGGGACAGGGATCAGCCATAGAACTTGAGTCCCTACGGCTCTCTTGCTCAAAAGTCCACATGCAGATAATTTTGAAGCATGAGAGTCTTTTCTATCATTCACGACAACCAGCACAATGAGCACTGGGACATCTGAATTAAGTAGCAGAAAATAATAAACCTGCCCACTTCAACACAACAAAACTAGGATGAGGAGCCAGGCACCTGTTGAACTTCTCCTACAGTAGTTTGGAAGCTGGGAAATAGAAGACCGTTTTGAAAGTCCTCTTGAGCCAGAAGAGAGCAGCTGGAGATTGCTATAGGGGACCCATGAGACTGAGGTCCCTCAGGCTGAACACCTAGAACCGAAATGTGCCAGATGATTGGAAATATATTTTTGCTGCTGGGAATTTGTGCCTGATGTCATCATTACCAAGAGAGAGACTGGCACAAGTCCCAGATAAGGCCTCCTGCATAATTGGAGGAACACACATGACATCACCTTAAGTGAAAGAAATCTAATTTTTTTAATTCCAAAAACCCAAAAAGCTTTAGACTGCAGACTGTCCTGCCCAGAAACAGCAATATCTTTATTTTGCTCTTGTTGTGCTAGCTTTTAGGAGATTTAGAGAAATTTGTTATAAACATTTTTTGCCTATACTGTGTTTTCAGTGGTTCTCAAACTAAACAAATCTCAGATCATTAAAGAACAATTTTGTCCCCAAAGTATTTTTTCTGCCTTAAAGTTTTAAAAGAAAGCTATAAGGAAATCTGAATTAAATACATAACCACACTTAACTTGTATTCCATCTATTATAAGTCATGACCAGGCCTAAATACACAAACTAATAACATTAGTTTTTTCTATCAAAAATATATTTATTCTGAAAGAGGGAAGACAAAAGTTATCCATCTTTCATCTAATAAAATAAATGATAAACCAAACAAACATTAAAAAAAGGAAGCAAAATCAAAATATGGGCTGCTGAATATAAAGTAAACCAGCGGCATTTGTTCATTGTGCCTATCCATAGGAAAGTGATACCTCTGCATACACATGTGGTACCTCCTCCCAGAAAAAGGCTGAAAATGAATGCAACAATCCATCCTGTTTAAGATGTGACCAATAACTACTGGTTATCTGTACATATATTAAAATAGTATTTATGCTTCTCAGGAAGCCTTGTGGAATTTCTTGCAAGCCATGGACACAGACCCTTAGGCTGTAAGAATGTGTGTGGGTACTCTACTGATCCGGACAGCAAATCCAGCAGCTGGGGGCAGTGGCTAATCCATAAATAAATCTCCATAAGTACTTCAGTCACCAGAGAGAAATAAAGAGGCATATTGTCTTAGCAATGTTTAAAAAAAACCAAAGCAAAAAAACCCCAACAAAGTATGATATTCAGGGTCAATTGTTAAAAAAAGAGTATCTTTCCAAAATGAAAGTAATTGCTAATTATTTTGTTTCTGGGACCAATTTCATAAGTGAGGTCCTAAAAGAGATATTTTACATGTATTGGCTTGGAGTCTCAATTCTTGGGATGAGCCTACAAAATGCCAAGAGTGAATTTTTCTTTGCTGATCAGAAAATTTTAAAAATTATTATATCTTGAAATGTGCATTTGTGTGCAATCTAACCTGTCACTAAATGGAATTACTTTTTCAAACACCAAAGTATGGGTATGTAATTACATGGTGTGAAGCAGTCATATCATGCAAGGGCAATTTACAGTTTTTGAGCGTGTTATCTAACCATAGAAAGAATTTTAAAATGTAATTTTTTTGTGACAGATTTCCTTTAAGCTGGAATAGTGGGTTTGCTTTAGCCTTCTAAATAGCATTTGCTCTACATCCATGTGTGCCAGGACCTTGCAATAAAATTTAGATTCTTAAACATTAATCTGACAATTATTTCAGTTGCACTTATCTTCTGCACTGCATTTAAATGAAAAGTGGAGTCTCAGGGCTTAATATCAAAAATACCACAAAATTCTCCAATGTTTCCCAGAAAAATACAGTTCCAAGGCTTCTTGCCTAGGACTCTTTTTCAAAATACAGTCTTTATTGGTAGTGGCATTAAATAATTTTCCTATTATAATTCTTGCAGTAAGAGGTAACAACAATCAAATTCCTAGTGAACATATGTTATGAAAGTGTAGACAATACTAGCACCACTGATGAATCCCAGAATGCCTTCATTTATGATATCCACCCAAAGTATTAATAAACTTGATTTTCCACAGTTTTCTGTACATCCCAAGTCATAAACAAGAAATCTACTTTGATTCTCATCCCACACCTATGCTGTTTTAACATTCATCTAAATAGATTTATAGCAAAAATATCTGAAAGTTTCATAGTTTTTTTTCTCTCTGTTGAAATAGATGAGAACAAACATGAAGAATTCAGAGGAAAGAGTACTACAGCTTCAGAGGTATAGCAGTACACAAAGCAGAATATAGTACAAAGCAATGGTATTGTGAATATTATAAAAAGATCACGACTAATGCTATGAAGTCATTAAGTAATACAAAACGATTTTTTTTGCATCCTGCCTAGACTAAAATTCCAAAATAAACAAAAAGGAAAATGCCTGTGGGGAATAATAAAAGGTACAATATTCAATGAAATGCTAATAATCTATGAAATGGAAGTAAACCAGAAGCAAGCAAAACTGAAAGTTTAAAACTGACACTTCAAAAGAAAGCTGAATACAGATGTTGGTCTGGGAATATGTGCCAAAGCAGGTTGGAATTATTGGCAAGAGCATTTTGAAGTAATAGAATCACTTGCTTGTCACAGTCTGGGGTGTCATGTGATAAAGCAGATGAAAAATTACCCATAATCCGTCTAAATGTCGACAAACCAAAAAGATACTGCAGATAAGCAGCTGAAGAGATGAGTATCCAATAATTAACTCAGTCTGACATTAAAGCCTGAAGAGCTTAGAAGGCATTAGGTAGTGTACAACTGTAATTTCCTTTTCATTCCAGAAAAACATCCTAAAGAAAAGGTCCATCACACCTCCACTCACACATCCCATGTAATTATCAGAAAAAGTGGAAGCAATAAGAAAGCAAAGGCTTCATGCAGTCTCTGTGGCATGCAGTTCTCTTCTGGCAGGAGGAATAGCACAAAGGGAAAAGAAATCCTCACCAGACTCAGAGAAAATTACTGTAGCAACCTGGAAGAGGAGCTAAACCATTATCATGTCTATACACCAATATTAACAGTTCTGTGAATGTGCCACTGGGATCATTCTGTACATGCAGAACAACCAAATTCATCAAGTCATGCTTCTTTCTTCAACAAAAAGCAACACTCAGTGGAACATTTAATCATAAAAAAAGTTAAGTAAACCCATGTCCAGCACTTCTGGAGATAAGAAGAAAGCTTTTGCTCTTGGTGTAGAGCAATCACTGATAGCGTTGACATTTCACTTTAGAAAAACTGTTCCATCCCTTCAACCAGTGCAATTGTTTCTCTTTTGACAAGGTCCTTCAGCATCAAAGTAAAATAATATACACACGACCCTTCCTAGTTCAAACTTTCTGCCTGAAATAAGTCCTTTTCACGACTGAAAAGTCATGACATTATTTGGTCTTCTTAAACAGATTAAGAACTTTCCTACTACTGATATAATTAATGAGAAAGAATTTCATGTTTTATTTTACACACAGCAATATGGGCCCTGAAGCAACGGAAAGTCATATGCTAAAGTTTGTTAACTAACCACTGAATTCTGGTCAGCAGCTTTTACAGAAAGATTCAAGATAACAGGAGACATGAAAAACTAAGAAAAAGAAATATAAGTTTACACTGCAACCTTGTCACGGAAAGGGAAACCTGATTTTTGCTTGAAAGAGGGGATCCCACATCCTGTGGCTGAGTGTGTATACTCAGCACTTAATAAGAGACACACAGTTGGGAATATGAATTGAGTTTATGTAAATACTGAGTCAGAGTCTTGCTAACTCTCCTAGATGTGATTGTTGCATTACTGTCTGCAAGGTGGGCTTCTCTGGAGAGAAGGGGAGACACACATTCACGCCTCAGAATTATCAGCAGATTTAATCCCTAAATCACTACAGCAATAACACTGTACATTAATTCAGGTTTATCCACTCTGTGTCCTGCAGGCTACATCTTTCCCTTCAGAATAACTTATCCAGGGCACTTTCTAAACTAGTTTAGGAATATCCTTTCTCACACTAGAACTGGATGGGTTGTTTTGGTGCTTTGCACTTCATCTTTCTCTTTTTCTTTCTCTCCCATCATACAAAAACTGTGGAAAGAGAATTTTCATCACATAACCTTGTGCTGTCACATATACAGGAGAGCTCCTACCATTTGGCAGGAATGCCTGTATTTTTGCTGTATGCTAGTAACATCTCCAGATACACAGTAAGAAAGAGGATATGGACTATTGATTTGTATCCAGACTAGTTTACATGGTGTTCGAAACATAAGATCTTGTTCAGGCTCAGAATATGCTCAATGCCTTTCAAAGTAGCTTTTTGAAAAAAGAAGTAGATACTGTTGGTTTTGGGTTTTTTTCAAGTTTTAGGTTGAATTTAATGAGACAGTGTTGAAAGTGATGGTTTATGTGAAGACAGAAAAATGTAAGCAGAAAAGTAGCTAGTGCTTTTCAGTCTCAGGAGGCTGACTCTTTTGCCCAAGTGTTCATTCCACTGGAAACGATGACCTAAATGGTATATCAGAAATTATGTAGGTTCCAACATCCAAAGGAGATTCTCTAACAGTGCATTTCATTTAAACGAATGTTCTTCAATATGCAGAGAAATCATGATGACCTTTACAAGTATCACTATTTCTAGAGTCTTCTTTACCCTTTACTACATCCATTGATATAGACTGTCTGGAATAGCCTGAATGAGAAACTATAAACCACCAAATGTCAAGTGAAATGTCATCATTAACTTTAATGCATCACTGTTCATCATAATAAGTCTGATCTTGAAACAACTTGCAAACTTGTGTAGTTGCAGTGGCAGTGAAATTTCTCCTAATTTACACAGATCACAGGAAGACCAGAATTGTATTGTGTGTCCTAGGGGGAGCAAAATTTGCCTTTTGTATGAAGTTTCCTATTAGCTGTGAGTAGATAACCTAATTTTTACTGTATTATTCCTTAAAATGAAATCCTTTTGTAAGGGCTTTTCTTTTTTTGAACTGAACAATCAGTATGAAATATTCCAGTGGAAATGAGAGCAGTGCCCTGCCAGGAGATAGAGCAGTCAGGAAGGATTAAAAGTCCGAAGTATGATTTGTTTTAGGGCCTTCAAAACAAGAATAAATCACATCAGAGCCTCACAATAAGAACATGGTTTTGTATTAGAGCTTTCCATAAAGTTATTATGATCTAAACTCTCTTCATTGTATATTCAAAACAATAAGCTTATTCATTTATATTACTAAAACATAAATGTACATATATTAAATGTACATATAATAAAAATAAAAGGAATTTGTAGTTTGAGATGCATTTTACATTTTTTTTTCTATAAAACTTAAAATAAAAAAATAATATGTAGGTATCTTCAACATTAGAAAAAAAAAAAAAAAAAAAAGACCCCCCCCCAAGATTTTAGGATACTTTTTCAGAATCTATTTGACCTTTTGCATTATAGGTTTAAACATTTTGCTAGAATCTCTTCTGAATTGTTAGCCTTAGCAGGATGGACACTGCACAGATAATGTGCAAGCAGCATTTAATTATAAAGCTGTGTTCTCAATACCCAAATAACAGGGCTTCAGCAGACTGTTCTTTTTGATAATAATTTCTTAATTGCCTTGTATAATCTTGAACATGATAAAGATTCTGAGGCACAGCAAAGAGCTGGATTAGAATACCTTGCTGAAAGCAACAGATTTTATTTCAGTTCTCCTATATCTTCTTCACAGGGCTAAAATACACACTACTATTCCATTAACATATTTTAGACTAATGCATCTTACACAGAAAAAATCAGCTTTAGTCTGCAAACTGATAATCCATGAATAAAATAGAACAACTCAAAGAAAATGGTGAACTTTGGTCCATCAAGATTATGCTTTATTCTTTCCCCATCTCTTCAGATATCATTATAGCTGATGAAAGGATGTACTGGGGCCACTGCTTGCCTTGCATCTCTGTAACCTTGATTACAAACATGCTTAAACTCATAATAAGATGGTGTGGATAAATGTCAAAATTCTTCTTTTAATTTTCCTGAAATTCAGAGTCTTAGTTACCAAAATAAAAACTGATGAAGAATACTCCTCCTATAAAGTCTTTCCACAAATCTTGTTATGATTAAATACTTTTTTCTTATCAGCTCCTCTGTCTAAAATAGCCTAAAAACAAAGGAAAGAGAACTGTGATACACTTAGAGGGCGGCAGAAGTACTTACTCCTCTTCAAATGTTCTGTTTGGTCCTAAGAGAATACACCTGCCTTTCTGAAGCAGTTCCATCCACTCCCCAAAGAAGAACCTGAAGAATGTGGCTGCAGTTATATTTAAACATCATATGTAGGTTCTCCTGGTCCCCGAAGAGCATCGCAAACTGAAACAGGCTTCAGGGAAAACAGCATATTTGATAATTAGTCCCTTTGAAACAGCCTCCGTTCCTCTAAATACAGCATACTTCAGAATATTTTAATGACTGTAAAAAGAATCTGAAGATCCTGAAGTGACAAAAATTGTCTCATGGAACCACTCAGCCTTTTTGAGGACCTTCAGAGTATATCAGCTGTCTTCAGGTGACACAGCAGCCTCCCTGTACTCATGCCCCAGACTTCCCATGCTCCAGCTATTAAAAAAGATGCCATGTTCAGTTTCAGGTTGGAAATTATAGCAGCTTACTCTGCTAACAGTGCTTATTCCTCAATGCAGGAGACTTCTCTACCCATTTTTAAACACTAACTCCCATAACTTCCTTGAAAAGTAAGTTTCCAGCTATACATTAAACCCTTGAGCTCAGTGTGTGGATCAACAAGCTCAAGACTGCTGTGTTCCACACAATCAGCCACAAATCTCGGCATGGGTCTTGCAGCTATTCACAGCCTGGAGCAGGTGAGCTCTGATCCTGGCAGCCTTCTATTCCTCTGCATCTATCCTGGGAAGACAGATGTGGGACTGACTGGTTTGTAATGCTGTTAGTTGCTCCCATTCAACTCACCCTTGGAAACTGCCCTCCAGAAATAGATGGCAGAGTAGGTTCTGAAATTATGACTTGAGCTGACTGGGATTTTTCCTCCATTTCTAAGGTCTAAGGTCTTTCTCAACTGAGCTGCAATGCTCTTAGAATGACTTTTCTACCTTCTTGCCAATCATATCGCAGGCTGATCAACTCTGTCCTGGACTGTTTCAAAAGAAGTGGGACCAGCAGTTTGAGGGAGGTGATTCTGCCCCTCTACTTTGCCCTGCTGAGACCCCACCTGGAGCACTGTGTCCAGTTCTGGGGCCCACAACATAACAAGGATATGGACCTATTGGATCAAGTCCAGAGGAGAGCCACAAAGATGATCTGAGGGATAGGACACCTCTCCTATTAATACAGGCTGAGAGAGCTGTGGCTGTTCAGCCGGGAGAAGAGAAGGCTCTGGGGAGCCCTTAGAGCAGTCTTCCAGTACCTAAGGGGGGCCTAAAAGAAAGCTGGAGGGAGACTTTTTACAAGGGCAAGTAGTGATAGAACAAGGGGGAATGGCTTTAAACTGAAAGAGGGTAGATTTAGATTAGATATTAGGAAGAAATTCTTTACTGTGTGGCTAGTGAGGCACTGGAACAGGTTGCCTAGGGAAGGTGTGGCTGCCCCATCCCTGGAAGTGTTCAAGGCCAGGTTGGATGGGGTTCTGAGCAACCTGGTCTTGTGGAAGGTGTCTCTGCCCATGGTAGAGGAGTTGGAAGGAGATGGTCTTTAAGATCCCTGCTAATCCAGACCGTTCTGTGACTCTTCTGTTCCTGGGAGGTTGATGTCAGACCTGCCCACCCTGCATACAGACCCAAATGCACCAACATGCACAGCACCATGTTAAAAGGGCTGCAGGCTTTTGGCTGGAGGAAAGTGAGAGCAGCTCATATTTTCTTATTTGCTGGAGAAAACAAGCATGCTTTTGAAGAATTGTGTTTTCATGTTTTCAAAAGTTTTCCCATTTTTTGCGTTAAAAATAATCAGCCTTAGCAGCAGATTCTGCTAGAAGAGAAATATCCAACCTCAAAAAATGCAAAAATAGCCTTAGATCTTCAGTGGATTTGCATTTTTCTTACCAGTATTTTGCTTGGTGTTATTAATTTGGATGTGAATGAGTTCTATTTAGGTGTACTGAAAATCTGAAAAGTTCCTTTTTAGTACTAGTTCAATTATCATCATGGCACATCCCAGCACTCTGAGACTAGGGAAGCAAAATTTACTGGCCTTTTGCCATCCCTAGCCATCTTCCAGTTATATTTATAGCCTAGGGAGGTCCCAATGCTACTTTTACCACATATGTGCAGTACAGGTGAGAATCTTTTGTTGCTGGGCTTCTCTTCAAAGCTCTTAGCTTAGGACACTACAGCAGGCACTGTCTGGGAGGTCACCTACCAAATAAAAATTCCAGTGACAGCAGAAAAATCTAATAGAAATTCCACTGAATGCATTGCACCGGTTTTCTGTTTAAATTATGGTACGATTTGACTGGAGCAGAAAGTGCAAGTTAGACTAGAGCTTTCATTATAGGTTTTATTTTATAGTTTGCAGTTTGCCACAAATTGCTCAGCATTTCAATATAAAATATGTATTTACTTTTCTTTAATCATTTCTAATACATGCAACTCTCTAAGGTGCACAGGCAATGTGTGTGTGTCTCTAATACAAAGTTTTTGCCTAGTAAGCTGTAAAATAAGTATTCTAGGCATTCACTATATAATATCCTGTGCTTAACTATAGAAAGGTACAAGGTAATTCAGAGACTATTGTTAGAAGCATCATAATGAATTATTTTATGTCAACAGATTTCTGAAAACTATTAAAACATTTTAACAGTGAGCAAACAAGTAAAAAACCCCCATTCCTAGGACTACTATTGTAATTTACTTTGATATGTTCTTAAAACTAATCTGGACCTTGACAGATTAGAAACCACAGCACAATACACATCATTAAGCTCTTGCTTACAGACCGGATGCTGTGGTTTTGCTGTCATGCAAGGCTGTTATTTGAGCAAGGACAGAACAAGAACTGTCTTTCAAAACCTAATAACAGCATGCACCTTGGGCTTTGCTATGTTTTGCTGGGAGAAAAGTCCAAAACATATACTGTAATTGTTTTTTTATTGCATTTTTTTTTTACTTTTCATTTTTACAGAGCTAATGTAGGCAAGACATTTGTCTCCTATATAGATATTTTCCTGGTAGCTGAAATGCTGGAGGAGTTCTATATGACGTTGAGAAGCATGTTAAATTGTGCTTATCACAAAGGCCCAATACAGAAGTCTGCAAAAGGATCCCTGGCTGTCATTAAGACAAATGGGGAAAAAAGGAAGCAATAGAAGGTAACAGTGACACCAGTGATGTAGCTGTAATGTAACTGAATTTAAGTGAAAAATTAACTACTGCAAATTAGAAGGGATTGCACTAGGCACTACATTCATGTAGGTGTGTGTGCTGGTGCATCATACAGCAAGAGTGAAGTTAATATTTCTTATATGCTCCAGTGTTTCAAGAACCCACAACCAGAAAAATAACAGTGCCATTGAAACTGGGACTGAGTAATGCTGTGTCAGTTTTTCTAGCAGCCCTAATGACACATAAAAAGCAAAAGTGAGAGGGATTTCCATACCTATCATATTCATTAGGAAAACAATTATCTGTTTATGTGCCTGCATTCTGAAGTATGGAACTGTACAAAGTGTACAAAGTATACAAAGTCCTTTGGAAACGCACTATTATACAGAGTATGGAAAGATGTTGTACAAAGTTGCATTTTGCTAAACAAAGTTCAGCTCTCTAAATAAAACTCATTTTTCTTTGAGGATAATTTTCAAGATAATAAATTAAGCAAACCATAAAAAGAGGCAGAAAGATTGTTCAGAAGTTATTAGCACTAGAAATATTTTTAAAGAATCAACTTCCAGATCTCTGCAAAGAAAACTGAAGGAAAATGGAAATGGTTCTCTATGTTCAAATCCAAGAGGGTTCAGATATAGGATTCTGAGCTGTATTCCTGTGTTGAATCAAATGAAATGTTTCCAATTTACTAGATTTCTGCTTTTCTGTTCAGAAATTTCAGTTTTGTGCTATTAAGGTGTAACATTAATTAATCTGTTGTATACTTAGGATTCTTGGATGGAAGGTCCTATGCTACTGCACACATAATTACTGAAAATATGATACCTCTTAAATAGAAAAAAGAATCAGCCCAAAAACATACAGATTTAGAATTGCCATAAATTAAAAATTGTTTACTGATCCTTCTCCATCCACAGCTTGATTTTTCAATGTTTCTCCTCTCTCATTCACTAATCAGATATTTCTTACTAAGCCAAGTAACTATAATTTTCAAATATTTTTGTGGATCCTTAGCAAATTTAGTCTTTGTCAAACTTGAGGGTAGTACCTTTCTTCAAGAATCCTAAATTAGTTTCAAACAATGTTGTAAGCCCATCTGACTTTAAAAGCAGAAGTCTTCTGTTATCAAGCACTGTACTTGAGGAACTGCCCTTGAGGAGGGTTCAACTTCCAAATTCATTGCCTTTTTTAGTTCACTGTTAGATTCAAGGTGTATCACAAGGCCTACATTTTTATACCAGCTTTTTGGATACACAGGGTAAAGGGGAAAATATTTTTATTTATAATTTTTCATGAGTGCTTTTGGTGTATTTCAGAGGTTGTCTTTTATTGCTGTCCTTAAGAGCAGCTGAAATCAAAAACAGGCATTTCTTTTTTGAAGCTCAAGAAATACTTTTCGTAATGTGTATGTAAAAAAAAATTAATAATTTTGCTATTAAAATTCATTGCAACATCTTTTCAGTAGAGCAATACTCTGTAACATTGAGTTCTCAGAATTTCTACAAACTCCAAGTATAAAAGACTAGAAAACTAGAAAATTCTTTTTCTGATACGCAACAAACAAATTCTGAAAAAATAAGTTTCCAGTCATTCTTGAGGCAAGTAACTGGGCTGAGCTTTTAAGCACCTCAGTTTCATATTCTAATTCTCTAGACTTTCACTAAAGAGATTGCATCAAAACACCAAAATCTGATTAAAATGGAAAACATCTGGATATTAAAGTAATAATGCATGTGTACTGGCTTTGAACTTAAAGACAGATCAGGGTTCCCCTCTTTTTAAATTGCAATATTTGCAGTAGTTTTTCAGAAAATACCACATAGTGTTTTGCTGTTGTGTGCTTCTGTTCACTCATACAAGGTGTCTTTTGCTCTTTGATGCTTCTCAAGAAAAACTGCTATGACACTATTTTTTAATGCCAAACCACTATAATGGGAGCTTAATGTGAGTATGCCAAGGAAACCTGATATAGTTACAAAGAAAAATTGCTATAAAATTCCCCTCCAGCTAAATTATTTCTTTCTCTAAAGAGACAAGGACTTGAGTACTTGTGGCACAGCGTTTTATACCTGGATGCCTTGTCTTGATCTTGTGAAAAATGTTGCTGTCCTTCCATCTCTTTCACCATCCCAGACTCTTTCTCACCAACACCCAACTACATCCAAACCAGCTAGTGGAAAAAACTGCACACATTACCATTTGCAACTTGCTTTTGCAATTTTGGTTCCCCTTTATTCTCTCTTGATTTAGGGTCAGCCTTTAAGAAAGGTGAATGAAACAGCATTCATTCTTAATCAAATGCTCTGCTTCCTTTTAGTAAGTGCCATACTAACAAATAACTGGGGAAAGAGAAGGGAGAGGGGAGAAGATATTGAAGATTCAGTTAGTTTTGAAATGCTGATGAATCTAAAAGAATTTAAAGTATTCCTCTTATAGAGCAAATTGCTAATGTTTTATACCTGCTACACATAGAATTAATTTCCAAATAATTAACCTGTTACTTCCGGGATGCAGACCTGCAGTTGAAAACTTGAAGAATATTATTAATACATTACATCAGGAAAAGGTGTGGTCTGTAAAATTAGACTATTTTCAAAGAAAGGGAATATTGTTAGTGGTTGGTTGTGGTTTAAAAATGAGAAAATTATAGACATATTTTAGAGAGAACAATTAAAGATCATTTATGACATAATTGAAGAGCTGAAAGTACTCACTCTTTTCTGTTATTCAGTTAATATCAATTATGCTGAATTATTTGCAAATTTTCTTTATATTCTAAAATAACAATTCTTGCTTCTGAATACAGATAGATTTTTTAATAATGAAAATAATTTCAATTTAAATTAAATGCCAAGTAAATATTATATACATTTTGGTAAGATTGGTGATCTGAAAAGTGGGGTAACAAAATCCTCTTTTTCTATGGAAAAATATCAGAAACAATTTCTCTTTCCCCAGACAGTACTTTAACACATTGGTCCTCAGCCACATTTGCAAAATGAATGTGTGGTTTATTTTAGGAATCAGTCAAGCACTTAGAAATTCATTAGTTGTAGTGGAAAAAAAATACCTGGGGAAATAGATTTGTGATTAAGAACTGGATTAGGCTTAGGAAAGAAGGGTTCAGTCATTGGGTCTTTCGCAGATTCCCTCTGGGCCTTTTCTAAATTTCATTGCTTTAATCAGCAGTGCCCTGACACCTAAGAACTGCAGTCAGGGGGCCACACTGCACTAAATGCTGTTCAGCTACATAAAGGAAACTTAATGGAGAAGAGTTTAGTTACTCTGTGTTTTAGTCACCTACCAGTAATATGAGAACTTCTAATTTTCTTTCTCATCTGTCCTCTGAGTCAGGGAGTTTCTGCTACTGTTTCTTTGTATAACAGTACAGTGGGGCTCCAAGCTATATTATATAAATAATAATAATAACAACAATAAAAATACTAATAAGCCAGTTGCAGATAGTGACACGTGATGAAATTCATCGCATCTGGATTAAAACATCCACAGTGTAGATGTCTGCACCAGAACTAGCCATGATAGGTACTTTTTATAGTCAAGGAAAAGGACACTTCAGATACAATTTGTCTCACCTATTTTAGAGGAGATACATCATCTCTTTAGGATGAGAAGGATCATGATTGAAAGATACCTCTTTCTCAATTTGGCTACAGTGAGAGTTTTAGGTGAGCAGCTGAGACATAGTCAGTTGCCCCTCACAATACCTGCAGCCTCGCAGATAGGTGGCTGGGTAGATTTTAAGATTTCCTGATATATACGAACCACAAGACACAGGAAAGTGTGTTTAAAAACTTCTGTGGAAGGGCAATAAATCCACTCCCTAATAAGATCTAACAGTGACAGATTTAAGACAGACAAAGTTTGAAATAGGATTTATTTTCAATTTTATTTACTTATTTTTTTTAATTTTAATAATGACTGCATCTTTGTGTGTATGAGAGCTCCTTAGGCATTTTTTAAAGGTTTTAATACTACTACAGGTTCTTCACCAGGTCTGGACCACTTCTGACAAATACAATAATACAAAAATAGACATAGCAAGATAAAAGTCTAATACCTTTGAAAAAAAAATATTTTTTTTGCTATGACATGTAGTGACACATAGAGAGTACCAATGAATACAGTAGCATCCAAAGGTTTTATCACAGTCATTGTGAACAGTATGGATTACTCACCTCTGTTTTTTTTTGTTCACAAGGAAGTGAACCATACAAACTGGATTATATTTCTACAGCACTTTCAAAATTATTTGATGTGGTATCCTATTCCATGAATTTTAACTATCTCAGTGGGCACTGAGTTTTGATGGCCAATGCTGCGATGGTGTCTCTCAGTGAGGATGGCCTACCAACAGATTGGACAACTCATTTTAATGCTGGGGAAGTAGTTAAAAATTTATTTTGGGAAGTAGTTGAAAATTAATTTTGCAAAGTAGGAATCTATTTTTTCTGACACTAGATATTGACAGAGGCCTAATCTGTGCTGCAAATAGAGAACTAACTGTACTAGCTAGGACCCTAAGAAGAGATATTACTAAGATTATAATTAAACAGCAGAGAGAGGTCTAAGATAGAGTAATGCTACGTATGATACAAGATACAGGTGTATGCAGATGCAATGACTGAGAAATAAAAAAGGTTCTTGTTGATAGGATGCATTTTCCCAGTCTGGTTTTGTTATTCACTTTTTTTTTTTTTTTCCCTGTTAATTCCCATCTCTTTCCCTATTCTTCTCTAGTATCCATATTATTTTTTTTTTCACTCTTTCCCTTTGCAATTTTCTTACACTGAGCTTCTTTTTCTTTCAATACGGTGTTTCTCTCTTATTCAACTGGTAGTTCCTCCCCTTATTCTTTATGAACTTATTAGCAAGTTAAGTTTTTTTTAACTGCCTTCGAAAATCACTTTGACATCAGGGATATTGTATTGACTGTATAAGAAAATGGAGTTTAGTCTGCAGTATCTTCCTGATCCTAGGACACAATTCCCCTTGATCTCAATAGTGCATGTTTGGTAGAACTGTGGAATTCAGATTATTTTCTTGGAGCTCCATAGTTAGTTTGCTAAAAGCTCTGTAGTGTACATTGTACAAACCCATATAATTTACAAAAATTTGCTATACTCTTCAGTTAACAGCATGCTGCCAGTTTAAAACTGCTCCCTGAAATCTTGGAGGCACCAGGAAAGACAAACACCTGAAATATAAAGAAAAGGCACTGATGGAGAGAAGTAAGGGGATGACATCAGCCCTGGTGGACAGTGTTCACTAGATCTTCTTCCAAACTAACTAGGGAGAGAGCTATTAATACAAACATGTAAGCAGTTAAAAAAACTCTGGAAAAGATTGGACAAACAAAGTTCCAGGACTCCTTTGTCATTAAAGGACTAAAAACTATTTTAAACACTGGTACATTCACAATAATAAGAAATATTTCCTTCAAGTTTTTACATGCTGGTTCTCCAAGTGTGTTCAGCTATTATTCTGTAACTGTGATTTGCAACAAATTATTTCCTATTAACTACTTGAGGTTCAACTGATAAGTTGATGAAGCTTTGTGATAAACATACAATAATTTGAAACCTGAATAATTTCCATTGTCTGAGCAAGGTTAGGAAGCATTTCAGTGTTCCTTTTAGAATGAAGAAGACCTAAATTCTTCAGATTGATTAATCTGTTACAAGTTTTATGTAATGAAACATTCTACAGTGTCATTCCAGGGCCTCAGAAGTCAGCTAGGGCCTCTGTGGAAATCAGCCATTTTTATATCAACATTGAATCATTTATGAACATGCTTTAGGGCAGAAGATAATTTTGAGAACCCAGAAAAGTATCTAGCCAAGATCTGGGGGTGTATATTAAAATGTTCGCCTTCAATCAATCACATCCTCATTTTCCTAATAAAAGTAGATCAGATATTCAAGTCTAATCATGTGCTATGAAAAATTAATTTAAACCTAATGCCTCGTAGTTTTTTTTCACCTTAAATTTCCCCTTTACTCTAGCACTGTTTTTTTTCCTTAGATCTGGATTACACAGTGCAGTGCCCATTTTCACAGCAGTCTCAATATCTACAGTGGCTTTATTTGGGCTTTTTCAAAAAACCTTTTTAAAAACTATTTTTCTTGCAGGGATTGAAACATTTTCTTGTGATCAAATTACTGCTAACCTCCAGATTACTATGTCATAAAGAAACAGATGATATTCAAATGGACTCTGCTTTAACTTTGAGAAATATAGACTGTAGTCAATGTATTTTTTTTTAGTTAGGATTGTATGAGTGGGCTTGTGTAATCTTTACCTTACTGAAATAATACTAAATGGATCTTAACGTGATAAAAAGTGGAGAATGCTCTGTAAGCAAAGCTGCAAGTTCCCATTTCTCTTCAGTGACTTTAAAGAAACCCCAAGTTCAGTAATTGTGGTACTACAGCTACTATAGTTACTGTACTACACTTGTGATGTGTAGAGACAAATTGTTAACTGAAGCAAAGTCCACCCTGTTGCACCGGCAGGGGAACGAAGTGGAGTTAAAGACAGCAGGTCACAGATCCCACAGCTGTCCACAGGGGGAGGATGAGTCAACAGACAGAAAACAGCAGGAGGCTTAAGGAACAGAAGGCCTTTCAGACGATCTGTGCTTCCAGTGGCTTCCAGAGGCTGCCTCAATTTTTGCTGCTGGGAGAATATGGAAGGTTCATCTCAGTTTTTAGATGCAGGGATCCCTAAATTTTTAAGGGAATGAGAGCTTCTATTTTGCAGTTTTTTTCTTGTTATTTGAGTTGCCAAAGACTTTTGATTCCAACAAAACATCTTTGCCTTGTGATCAGTCTTTAAACTCTATAGAACTAGAGTAACTAAACTCTGCTTGAGGTCTAAGGAAACAAGATTTCATACTGTTCACTTTCAACTACACTAAAATGGTACTAAAAACCCCATAGTAATAGCACAGAAAGTACTATGTGTTTCTATGCTTTAATGTTATTTGTATAAGTGCTGGTTTGGATTTTTTTTCCTGCGTTGTGAAGTTACTTAAACTCATATTCATTTTTCTTCATAGAAAACAAGGTGTTTAAAAACCCTTATCTACCCTTTTTCTGGAGATTTTTCTCCTGCTTTTTATTTTTACTTTGGATGCTTTGTGTTTGGTCTTTTTTTTTTTTTTTCTTGAAATCATTCCTTTTCTTTCTTTTTTAGAAGCCAAAACCTTCAAAATGAAACCTGTATTAGCGAAATTGCAACTAAAAGAGTCCTTAAATATAAATATCGATTTAAGGCATCCTCATACAAGTAAAGGAAAACAGACTATTGCAGCTTCACAAAATCCATCGCTTTAACTGACCCAAGAAGAAAAAGATTGATTACTTTCTTTAGTCTCCTTAATAAAGGAACTCAACATGTACTTTTCCAAATATTCTGTTTCTGAGGACCTGATGACCACTTCCATCTCCATTTATCATGTAGAACAAGTGGCTAAATGTTAAACTTCAGAGTGAACTTAACATCTTGGTAAGAATGCCTTGAGGAAATAGAAACGTGCTTCTGACAATGTAATGTGATTTTAAAATTTCAGTGTATTAGATTAACTCTTCCCCCTCAGGGATTAAAAGGACAAAAATATTGCAACAGCTATACTTTAAAAAGTTTTCTGAACAGCATCACCTCTGAAGTTAAAACCTGGTATGGGCTATTGGGAGTGCTGCCAATTCCTAATTTCATTGTAGGAGCTGAAGTTCTTATAGTGAAGTGGCAATATGAAGAAAAAAAATTAAAATTCAAATATGTGAGAAACAAGGCTTAAGTAATTCTATTTTAGGTGCTTCATTTAAGAAGACAGACTCTGTTGGTTTTCCCAATAGCCTACAGGTAGAAATAAACTTCTCCTGAGCTAGACGGAGAACATTTTTACTAGCTTTCTCTTTACTTGGACTTATAGAGCCAGTCTTTTTCCTTTGGTGACAGTGGGACTGCAAACAAGGAGCCCCTGCTTCTAGGGCAACATGTCATGGCTTTGAAGAAAACATTCAAGGTTAAATCTGAGTACAACTGAAAAGCTAAAAAATTTGACTTCCGTAAAACCTCCTATCTTCATTAAAAAACATGTGCCTTCCACAGAAATGAGAAGAATAATAAGAAGAAAAGTGAATTAGTATATATATACTGTGCCTTTATGGATAATCTCAGCTTCTAGATTGTAGTTTCATATTGGTAAACTCTAGACCACATTGCAACATTATTTGCTGACTGAATAATGTCATAACATTATGTTATGGAAGTTAATGATTTAAGCCAGCCATTCATGTAAAATAATCTGTTTCTCTCACCACCATATTGATATTTTTGACTGTTCCACTGCCAGAAAATTGATACATTCAGTGCAGTTGTGGAAGTTAAACATGTAAATTACATATTACACATAAAATGAATCCTAAAGCTTAAAACATTCCTTTTATATTGCAGTGATAAGGCCAAATGTCTTTAAAATAAGAATGAGATGACCAATATTGTCATCTCTTATTCAACAACCATTTTTCTTTCAGTCACCATTATGATTAAGAGTTCCATTTGCAAATAGTGTGACTTCCTTGAGAATTTAATCTAGCACCTGATTGGATAAATAAGGTCAATTTAGGATGAAGCAAATGAATACTATTAGACTGAACATCTGTCACTCTCTTGCAGGGCAATTCATCTGATAAAATGGTTACCTCTTCATCAATTTCTTGACATAATAGGAATGAAGTCATCATAATAGAGCACTGTCATAAGATCAATGTTTTCAACTTTGAAAATAAATGTCTTGGCTCTGCCTCAGCATTAATGTGGCAGCTGGAGACAAATAACCCAGACAAATTTTGTTTCCATTGACATTATCTCTTAGTTAAGAACATACTTCTGAGCACTTTTTGGGGTGTATAAAGTTTTTCAAATTAGTTTTAGGATTATAAACCCCTGTGTTTTACAGTAATTATGTTAGTTGAAGGAAGAAACTGCAAATGAAAGGGAGATTTACAATAAGTGCAACCATATATACAAAATTAAATTACAAGAAATCACAATATAAAATATGAAATATTTTTAATAAAATATGCTGAATGATAATTAGTACCAGTAACAGTAATGTTTTAGAAATATAATATTCTAGACATGATATCACATTGCTTAAATTGTGTATGCAAAATTGGTATTACTATATTCATTGAAGATATTTACATTATTAATATTAATTATTTAATACATATGCATCACTAAAGTTAATGCAGTTTTTATATTCTGAATTTTATTCCTTCTTCTAGTTAAGCCTAATTTCTGAGGTAATCACAAATTATGACAACAAATCTGTTGATAGTTATGCAGTCCTGTTTTACATTCCCTGATTCCAAGAGGGCTATATGACTTAACATAAACAGTACCATATGACTACTGTAACTAACCAACACACTGGAGACTGCCAATAGTACCAGCGGAAATTAATTTTTAGAAGGTATCCAGTGTTTTGTTGAAAATTTGCATGTGGAAAAATCTGAGCGTTGAATACTAGTGGAAAATGAGTAAGAACCCACCACAAAGATAGTCGTTGGGTTTTTTTTTCTTACACGATTCAAATACCTCTTAAAAACTGGAAGCAAAAATTAATACACCCAGCAACAATTATCTGCTTCAGAAGAAAAAGTGTATTATCAGAATAACTGGGAAATTTATGATCTTTACAGGGGGTGAAATTCTTTAAATATTCAAGGAAAAGACCAACTTGCCTTTGAGCTTAAGGGACCCAAGGGACCACTTAATTCTAATGGATTAGGATTCTCCAAGATGTGTGAAAATGTTGCTTCGTGTTGTGAGAAAGGTAGTTCACAAATTATGACACAGTAGGGTATGCTCATCACTTTAATGTACACAAAAACTAATCCTGACTGAATACCTTTATAGTTGCATACTGCTCTTAATGACAACTCTTTCTTTGTATGGTCTGTATGGGATAGCCCAGCCATCTAATCAGGATTCTTAATTCATATGCTTAATTTAAACTCGCACATTACTGGAATGAGCATGTCTTTAATCTCTGACCAGATGGCCCAGCTGTCAGAGACTTCTCCCTTCCTCTGCACGTCTTCTAAAAATGCCTGGACAATACCCTCTCCAAGTATTCCATCAGTTTTAAAGACGCACTCAAAAGTGACTGTGCAGAACATGAGTGAAAAAGTCTTGACTTGTAGCCCTCTCATGACACTTCTGCCGTAAATAACTTGAAGGGGAACAGTGCAAACATGTAGCTGTTGCTGGTCAAGACTGTGCTGAATACAACTATACTGTAAAAAAATCATTAGAATTTACCTTAGTTCAAAACTGCACTCAGCCATATGATGCAGGTTTGATGGTTGGGCTACTATATTCATAATAATCAAAAGATCCATCATAACAATGTGAGGAAGTGTATTTGGGAAAAAAAAACAAAACCAAAACCAAATGTATACACCAAAACATAACTCCTCATCTTTCTTATTATTTTTACTAGAAGAATATGGGACAAGCCTTCCAAATGAAAAGCCCACAGTACAGGGAATGGTGTGTTCCACACACTCTTTCCACCACTCTATAAGGGAGATAAAATTAAGTCGTGTGAATGCACGCTGCACCGTGCCTTAAAATTTTAAGGCCACAGAATGGTTACAGTTCTGCAATTTTTAATATTATACACACAGACACAAGATGATGTTTGCATAACACTTCTTCTAGAAATATGTCACCATATGCTTAGGGCATAAGTGGCTGCATACTTCCAATCAAAACTATCATTAACTCAGCAATTTTTTTTCTCCAGTTTAAACATCCTTACACAATCTTTAAAAATACTAGGAAGTCACTGGTTATTCATACTTTTTCTTAATGCTAACTTGTTTCCATTACAAGGTTGACATAAAAAAACCTCCCACAATTCTAATTAAGTTTTTTCCCCTTAAAACATGTATATATTCTAAAATATTTCATATTTCATAAAAGTACTTCATAACAATTGAATTCAGGTGGGACCACAGATACACTTTTTATTTTCTGAAGCATTTTAAGTCACCTTATAAGGCTGATGAAAACTGTAGCACAAAGAACTTTCAGAAAATCTTGATTCCAAGAATGCCTCAAGAACTTTGGTTGTGGATACTTCTTCTTCAAGAGTAAGAAGAAATATTATGGAACTGCTATATTTCTGAGATGGCAATTGCCAGGAGTCTTGTCTTATTCCAGTGAGAAATGAATTGTACACAGTTCTACAAAGGAATTTGTTAAACAGAGCAATTTCCTATGTGTATCCCTATTGCAAACACCTAAATCCAGAGGGAACATGCATGGTGGTTTAAAAGAGAAAAAAAGCAGTGCTAATTGATTTTGACAATTTCTTTTGTCACAGGGAGATTTTTAACAGTTTAAAGAGAACAAACAAGGCTTTCATATATTGACGCTGCAGTTGCTTCCTTTATCAGCTCTTTGTAAACCTCAGGAATCAACTTACAGTGACATGGAAAAATGGATTCAGTTTTAGATTAGAGCTATGAGGTTAGGATTTGCACAGCAGCTTAGATCCCAAATGTCATTTTGACAACCAAGCACAAAGAGTGTACCTTAAAAACACTGCTCCAGCTCTGGCACTTAAATATCTACTAGCAAAACTCTCAAGAAGCCATGTTTCTGTGGCTGGCCCTACACATCGCTTGTTTCAATGGTTTTGGTAGCAAATCATTTGGCATCAGCCCCAGTGGAAATACAGATTAGGTTATCTCTCACTTGGAATTGTTGCTGGGTTAGATCATTCTCAAAACACTGCATAAAATCTATTTATTTATAAAATGTATAGCATTTTTAAATAATACCGGAAGTGCGCCAGCTCCTATTGCCTTTTAGTCCAGTGGGTAGAGATTAACTTAGATATGGGGAAATATGGCTTGGGTCTTCTCCCTGTCTGGGCTAAGCAAAGATTTGAGGCAAGATACACCAGTTACTAGGTGAATATTCTATGTATGAGAAGGGCTTGGGAGGGGAAGACAGCATGACTATCCTTCTGATGGCCCCATGCTGGTAGAAGAGCCAGGGGGATTCTCTAGTATATAAATATCACTGGGGATTAGAAACAAGATATTCAGTAACTGAAAAACGTATCCAGCACTTGAACAGAAGGTTCTGCAAAACTTCTTTGGTAGGATTCAAAATAATTCAGAAATGAATTATTAGATCACAGAAGAGTTTTTGAATTTTTGTGAATAACTGTCATTTTGGTATCCTAGCCTCAAATGTAAAGAAACTTAATATTATGAGATGAATTTGAAATAGACTGAGAAGTAACTTCTTGCTAGTAATCATAATGTAGTTTCGTTGTTTCTGATTTTTTTAAGTTCCTCAATTATTTAATTAAAACAGCCCTTAAGGTTCATTTATACTTCATGTAAATCAAATATAAATGAGCTGGAGATATTACCATGGGAAATGAAATGAAACTAATTAATATATTACT
The DNA here is from genome assembly GCA_013399855.1 of Oxyruncus cristatus. Taxonomy (NCBI): domain Eukaryota; kingdom Metazoa; phylum Chordata; class Aves; order Passeriformes; family Cotingidae; genus Oxyruncus; species Oxyruncus cristatus. The sequence continues at coordinate 734,949 of VXAY01003299.1, read as the reverse complement.
TGATTAGTTCTTATCATTAGTTAATAATAATTAGTTTCTTTCCTTCCTGTACAATGCAATGACCCTTATGAGATGCCTGTACTATAGGAAAAGCTATAAAAACTTAGTGTGTTTTCTTAAACATCATTCTTGGTCTCCAGATACCCAAACTAACAGCAATTATAGAAGGATTCACATTCTGAAACAGCCATGAATTGGTACTATTGGTCATATGCCCTTGCTAGGCTGTTATTTCTCAATGGTATATTGATTACCAGGGAGAATCAGTACAATCACAGATTTTTGGGATGCTAAACAGATGCAGTTTGTGCACAAACCTAGCCTGGTAGTTAAACACAAGTTCTGAGGACAATATGTCATCTGCTGGAAGTATTCCTGTGGAATTTTCTTCTCCCATCATTCATGCTTATTTGTCTCATTTATCTTCCTTCTCTCAGATAAGGTCTGAAAACAAAAGTGGCAATACATAGTATGACAGCCAACGATGCAAAATCAATCTTTTGAAGGCTGCATACCCCAAATACTATTGTTACACGGAACCAATACAGAACATCATAAAGCCATGTGTTGGCTTCACGCCAACTGTCTGAGCCCACAGGGAAAGCCTCCCCCTCTCTTCTTTCCCTGGGGCAAAGTAAAAAAAATTATAGAAACTTAAGAACCCGAAACCAACCAAATCATATCAAAATATATATATTTGCATATATTTAGAGTTATATACAGCTCGAATACTATGTACAATATTAGGGATCCTGAGCACCCCCTCCCCCAAAGGGAGAGGGAAAAGGAAAAAAGAAAAAGAAAAAAAAGGGAAAAGGGGAAAATGTTCTAGAGAGCAAACTTAGACAATTTAGAAATCTCATGTAGGAAAATTAGAGCTATGTATGTTAAATAGACTCTTAATGGAAGACTTTTTGAATCAGCATCTTAACGACTTTTAAAATTATATTACTAACCCTACTGAATCAGTTAATTTCCTCTCATGAAAAGTTCGGTTTTATAGGGAGTGACATTTGCATTAGTCTCCAATCATTACAAGCACTGTAGAAAAATGGGAAATATATTTTAAAATAGCTCAACACTGCTATCACTTCATCCAGAAAAATTCACCATGAAATATGCTGTTCCCAATGGAGATCTAGTACAAGAAAAACCCTACTCCGTCCTTGCAAGTGTCATGTTTAATGAATGTATTTGACAAATTCTGAAATCTTTAGTAATACATAATGACACAGAATGATTGAAGCAGACTATTAAATATATTCTTACAGTTCAGCTTCAAATTAAATTTCATGAACATACAGAACAGGTACACCCTTCATTTTAACTGGTGATATGAAAATCCCAAAGCAACGTGTTTATCAATTTATACATGGTGCAATTACACAATCTGTTACTCTGTCTTATCAAAGATGAAAATTCAGGAGAAAATTAAAGAAACTCCTTTTCTGGCTGTGTATATGAAATTAAAAACTATGTGTTCATGATGTAAACACACACATTGTCAACTATATCTTAACTGTGTCACACAGTTCGTGAATAACAGAGAAACAACCACCATCTTTCGGAAGGACTTGGCATTTGCCATTTCTGGTCATTGACTGAGAAGAACAAAAATATTCCATTACGTATTTACATAAATGATTTGCACTCAGACTTCTATATAAACTTAATGGTTTTAACTTTTTCTACATTAAATGCTGACAACATAGATACTCAACCTGTAAATTTTCATTGACTTAATGTAAGTTTAGTGTAGGTTAATAATTTAACAAATGGAAAATGCAATTTTTGATTAGCATAAAAATTTGAGCTGATGGCTTTTTACAAGATGCAAATACCAAAATAGCAAATTAAACTGTGTTGAGCTTTGACTTGGTGATTTTTCTTCTTCATTTGCACCTTGGGTAGGGTGATCAGCTGAGCTGATACCACTGAAAATAAAGTTAGGCCAAAGATGAATGCTTTTGAAATGCTTTCCAATACCATTTGGATCCAAAAGAACAAAATGGGTCTTTGCTAACTGAATAATTTTCTGTTTTTCTTACCTCATTTATGTTTACTACATTTAGGATTTGGAGTAATTTCTGTGTATTTTTCATACAGAATAGATATGATGAAAAGCCTGTTGACACCTCGCACAATTGTGACAATAATAATGTAAAAAAAAAATTAACATGCAAAAGAAATTTGTTGCCAACTTGAAGAATTTTGTTTAAGTAAATCCTCAATATAAAGGCATGGCCTTTACTTTCTGAATGTATTCTGAACCTTTGCTGTAAAATCCCTGACTATAATGTGCTTCAGTATTTGCATTTTTGCAAAGCAAAGCATTGTTGTTATTAGTATACCCAAACGTATTAAAATACATAGTTCAAATAAGTCAGAAAAAAACTCTACTGTAAGCAATCTAATTTCCATATGGATTATTAATAATACAAGAATGATGCTTGTCAGTGATTAAATGTTGCACTATACTATTTTTCAGAGTAGCAAGCAGAACACTTAATATGCTGCACATTATTTTTCCTTTTCATTGTTTAAATCTTCTAGTAAGCCCACACCATGACAGCAGGAAACACTACAATGACTGAATGTGCACAGATACCACTACATCATTCTCCCTCTATTAAAACTGAATTGAATGTAGCAACGATGTTCTGGCTGCTCAGTGTTATTTCTGGGTCAACATCATATCTCTCCAGGAAAGGTGTTTTTGTTGTTGGCCTGACTCTCCCTCTTTCTGATTTAACTGACATAGTTGAAACCATGCCAAGGTGAGAGAGCATTTCAAGTTCAGCAATGAGGAAAGCAGCTTGGGTAAGTGCCATGAACAAGCAGCTTTCGGAGAGAGATGTGGAGCGGAGATTCAGTGCATGATATTTTTGAAATGAGGAAGACACGCACACCTCCACAGTGAATACTGCTCTACCCCTTTCCTCCTCTTTTTATTCCAGAGAAAACTGAGGTCAAAGACCATGTATTATGTTATATTTCATTCCTCCCAAAACACTACACTAAGTTTTGAATTAAAATCTAAAAGTATTTAAGTAAAGAAATTTTGGTAGTAAATCCTATCTATAAACAAACTTCTGAAAAAAAAGAACTGATTTGTTTCAAGGTAAAATGAGATTTTCTTCAGACAAGCCAAGAAAAGAAAGAACTATCATACCATTTAAGAAGAAAACAGTGTTGTTCCAACCATACCTCCTTCTGTTTCCCTTATTAGCAAGATAATCTAAGTACTAGGTACTCTTCAGTAATTATTGTTGTTTATAGTAGGTATAAAACCTCAAAGCATCACAGGCAGAGTTTGTCTGTGCACTGCACTAGGGACTGTGCAAATAGAAGAACAGCAGCAGGCAATTTAGATTTAAGACAGCTCATCGACAAGTGCAGGCAGAGAGTCTGCAAAGGCACACCGAGGAGCATTAGTCAGTGTGAGTGACAACAGTTTTGTCAGGGCATGTAAGCATTTCAGAAAAGAAAGGCAGAATTTGTGATTTGAAGGAAAACAGCGAGGCAGGTTAGCATGTACTTATGGGATGTACCTTTAGGTTATGGATGAAATCATGAAACTGCATATTGGAAAAGCCTGCTGAAAGCATGAAGGAACTAGCTGGGGATATACATGTGTGGGTTACTCTGTGCTTCCGAACACTCCTAAAGCCACAGAGATGTCTGCAATATATATGGAGGTCAATAAAGTGGTCCAGCAACAAAACATAGTATAATAGAGTAAATGACGTTGTCATTTCCAAGGCTATATAAAAAGGGTGTTTTAGCCATAGAGGCATAAATGGAACCATTTAATGGGTGTGTGTATATGTAGAAAAAAACACAATATGACTTACATTTTCATTTGAAAAGAAGTTCCGCCAAACATTTCCTCCAGTAAAAAGGGTAACAGGCCTTGACAGAGATCCACACATGAATGAATTTTATTGTGTGCTTAGTAAATTAGTCAAAAGAAAAAAGCAATACCCAAAACTCCCAAAGCTTCCAATGTGATATTAAAATCTTGTATGTGAAACAGCAGCAGCCTGTGATTCATGATTTCCCTAACAATAAATAAATATTTTATTGCCAAAGATCTTTGGCTAAAAAGGAAGGAGACAAGCCAGAAAGTCAGAGCAGTGGCCAGTGGGCATGCTCCAGGACAGTGGCTGCCCAGCAAGAATTTCAAAACAGTTGGGAAAGGCAGTAATTTTTTTAGAGGAAGGAAGGAAAAGAGTGGGAGGGGGAGGGACAAGGAAAAGCAGGAAGACAGAATGTTTGGACTAAAAAATAGGTTGCAGACTGGCTATGGGAATTTCCTTAAAAGCTTTTTGCCTGTCACTTTTTTCTTTTCCTTTTTTTTTTTTTTTTTTAACAAAAGTAATCATTGTGTAGCTGAGATTATTTCTGAGTTCTTCACTTCACCAGTTACAAAGGGTATGATCTCTTTAGTACAACTTGTTCAGTGTTGACTGGCACAATTCCCAAACTAGTCTCCCAGTCAAGATCAAATATAGTTGTGATTTGCAGTCTGTATTGACTGACGAGCCAGCTGACTGAGACAGCTGGTAGATGATAGTCAGGCTTTAAGGCATCCCATAATTTCAATTTAATTTCAAAGGTTACACTATAAGTCTGCACAAAATAAATAATTTGCTTGAGGACAAAGATAATCTCCTGAAATAACTATGGTATTCATAAATTACACAGTTATAGAACAGCCTCTTGTTATTTTTTTTGTCTGAGCACAGTAGAGTTGGTGTCAGCATAATACTGTAATATACATAAGAAGCATTACAAATGCATGTGCTGAAGGTTTGCTGGTAGTATTACTGGTACAAATGAGGAAAAAACACTATGTTGTGTCTGCGTACATGGTTATGTAGATGTATAAACCACATCTACCAACTCCACAGAATTTAAGAAGCCCATTTGACCATTACCATTACGAAATATCTTAAAATATGCCAACATTACGAGACCCCCTTCATGGAAACTAAGCTGTTAAGAATTCATTAACTAAACATGAAATCCAAAGCCTATTTCAATGGCCACTACTTTTGAGGCATGCCACTTAGTCTAGTCCTAAGGCCATCTCTCTTCTGCACAAATCTTGATTAAAAATATTCACAGCTAATAATTGTTTCTGTCTGTGACATGGAGCTATGAGCAAAGCTACTCGTTGTTCTGAACGGTTAAGCCCCCAAAACTCAGGCAAACATCTCTTTGATATTTGGTGAGGTTTTGAGGGACCTCAGTTCTAAATAATTCTAGTACAGGTGGAGGATATTTGGAATGTTTAAGAAGTAGGCTTTTCGGACAAATCCAAAAGGCAATTAGAATAAGCTGGAGCATAATTAATAGAAATAATGAGGGAAAATTAAAGTGTTCTTCTATAGTCACAAACTGAGAATGGATAAATGGTCTCTGAGCTTCTTACAAAGGAAAACAAACCCTTATTTTTCCGATATTCTAAATCTCACATACAAGTTTGGAATACAAAACTTTTGCAAAGTGAGATTTCACTTTCGTGGCTTCTTCCCCACTTGTATTTCAGAACTGAACAAAGCCTGATTATATATCCTTGCCATGTGAGTGCAAGAGGAGAGAATAACATGAGAAAAATGCCTCTCCTTTTCTGCCGGCATTTAAAGCTGGGCACAATGACATCTCTGTTTTCCAAGTGACAGGGGACCTTCATGCCTGGCCCTGACAGGAGGAGCACAGCCCTCCCTGATGTTTGCTGTCTCAGGAGCTGAGAAAGTCTACCCAGAGCACAGGGAGAGGAAGATCCACCATGGACCTTGGCTCTGGGGAAGTCGCATACAGCTCCCTGAGGCTTTTTGACTCCATTTTTTTTCACTCAGACAAGGCAACTTCATAAAATGCATCAATAGATATAAACTTAAAGGCAAGACGACAATTAAGTGTTCCTGTTCAGTTTAATGACCTAGGTGCATTGGACTCAAGATTTGAGAAGGAATCACTGAAGAAAAAACTGTTCATGTATTTAAACATTATTCTGTTAAAAATAAATTCACCCCATTCTTACTGCCGCCATATCCAAAAAATCAGTCAAAAAAGTCAGATCATAAGCTGACATATGGAAGCTTTCTCATAAAATAAATAACACATGGAATCTTCTTAGAGATAATGAGACAAACTATTACTATTGAAAAAACATTTTTTCTCCATGCAAATATTATGATCTTTAATAATTATGTTAATTTGTCATTTATATTCACAGCTCATCTTGTGAAATCATTATATATCTTAACATTAACTTTGATTGCATAAATATTACATTAACTTTGATCACGTAAGTATTGCACAATCACCATTTTAAATAGTTATAAAGGTGACTGAATAGGTTCCAATTGAGTTTAATTTAACTGAAGTAGGAAATATTTTTGCTTTGATTTTTAAGCAGTGCTTTTGATTTAGTTATTTTATATACCGACCACTGAAATTCTTGTTCTTTTATTAACTCATATAAAAATGCTCGCAGGAGCATTTCCACAAGCAAGTGAGAGTTTGAGGCTGACTACTGCATAAATATCAAAACAAAACTATATCCCTTCTTTGGGATAACCCAGAAACAATCTCAGGTTCTGATACAGCAGTAATTTTAACATTTGTATATTATAAGCTTGTGATTAATTGCCACAATTAAATTCACTGGTAGGTTTAACCATGTCTTTAATACCTTACTGGATCCCAGCTGCAGGAACCTCTTGATAGCATTTCCAGCCAATTCCTCTATGGCATGGAGGGTTTTGATGCCTCTAAACAACGAGTGGGATATTGATTCACAGAAAATGAGGCCTTTTATCCTATGTGACCACCGAAGGAAGATGTCAACAGCTGTCGTGAATGTGTATTACCAGAGCCACGGGGTATATAGGAAATTCCTGTAAAGTAATGCTGATGTTAGGAATGGCAGTTTGTTCCCTCACTACTTTGAGGAGAGAGAACGTAGCTACCAGAGTGGGATATACTCTTCTACAGTACTTGTCTGGCTCACTTACCCAGCCTTTTGTAACTATTTGGGTGACTGTTCCTTGCTAAGGTAATTTTCACCCTTCAAGAGTGACTTCTCCAGGGTATCCATGGTGGGACATCACACTTCCGGAGAAAAAGCAGCTCATCCTGTTCCTTATTTCCGGAGGTGCTATCCCCCACTTAGGTGGGAAAGGGACAAAGAACCCTCAGTATCTGTCAGCTGTATTTAAGAACATAACCTGTTTTTTACATAGTTATATATCATTGTGGCAAACCTCCCCTAGGACAGCAAACATTCAAAGCTAACACACTCTTCTACTGTATCTGGGAATTTTTTTCTCTGCTATGTATTATTTTCTAGCCCCTTCAGGAGGGGTACCATAAACTCCTCCTCTCCTTTGTAGGACAGCCTCATATTAGCAAGTCCCAAACAGCTCTAATGAGGCTCAGATCTCTCAAGACAGCACAGTTCTGATCTGAGCACAGAGAAGACTGAATGAAAAGCAGTAGTCCCAGATTTATTAAACATTGTCCTTGGTTTCTCTGTGATCTGTATCCCTGCTCAGAGGTGCTCCATACCACTTCTGTACCATTATCTTTTACTCACATCTGGCTTCTGGATACTTTCTCAATTTGCAAAGCTGCTTTCTGCAAGAACAATTGGTTGGAGTTCCCCCTGCTCTATCTTTTTTTTTTTTTTTTTCTTCCAGAACGAGAACTGGAATCCCCTCAGATTGCTGCCTCCTCCCCCTCCTTCCAGTCCTTCTTTCCTCTATGTGGCAGCCTGAGTGTGGAAGTCGGTCAACCACAAGAGGCTGGGATATATCAAACAGGGTTTTCCACTGCAACTAGCTAGCAGGGCTGAGATTTTGGCTGAAGCCATAGCAGCTAATCTAGAGGTGCAAAATGCTGCCCTTAGAGATGATCTAATTCACTGGGATAAGGGCCTTCTGTGCATGTATATTGGGATGAAATCTACTGCAGGCTTTTTAAAGTAAAGAAGAATGGAGGTGTTTTTTTACATTTTACTTATGTTCATTTTAGAGAGAAATGCATGTTTTAAATTCTTGAGTTGTAAATTCTGTTCCTGAGGCAAAAATAAAAAAGGAACAATTAAAAAATACTTCAGTGGCTCTAACTGGCAAACATTAACACATAATATTTCTGCTAACATATTTTTTTTCCTATCTCCTTCTCTTTCTTTGGGGTAATTATATCTCCCTTAAATTTAGACAGTGTTTTCAAAACACAGATTAATATATCCAATAACTTTGACTTCATATCGTATTTTTGAAGCCTTTAGAACATTAGCATATAAAACTGGAATAGTGCTACTTAACTGCATTCATGCATTAGTCTGTTTACAATATGTATTTTATTTTAGTTCTTACATTGCAGAGTTCCTTCAGGAAGCATGAATAACTCAAGTAGACAGAACAGCAATTGAAAAACAAAGCTAAAGAGCAAATGGGAACAGATTTCAATGTAGCAAGACAAAAGATCCCTTTCTCTGGAGGATATAATTTTGAAAGAGATACTGTATTAACAGCTTCTTTTACAATATTTAAATGTACAGATGCTTTAAATAAGCTCTTTACCTTGCTACCTTTCAACTAAAAAACACATTCACAGAGATGTCAGTCATAATTGATCATAACAAGCATGTATTATCTATAAATAACCTAATCAACATTCCACAAGGGGTTGCATAAATGAGCCCTTCTACATATTGCACCTTATAATGAGCCACTACACAACTAACGACTTATTAGTGCCACGGGCAATGAATGATTAATTAGTTAATTCAAAAGTGACTTTTTAAGGGTATAATTTTAATTTCTGAAGGTTATTATGCCATTATGCCAGAATTATGCCATGTTGGCATACTACACCTGATACAGTAACAACTTTGTTTGTCAACAATGCACTAAGAGCAGGGGCGGCTCCTGAGACCTGATTGCACTAAACTGAGTGCGTGCTCTGGTTATGGGTTCCTCAGTACTTTACAGTGAATCTGGGGGAAATTTAGAACACCAGCTAGCAAGTGAGAGCTGGAAGTGCCAGAGAAGATAAAGCACTCTGATCCTGCATGGCTGCTGCTGTGCCCAGAGTGTACTGTTAGCTTTGATTCTAGCACATAACTCATTTTCTCCTCCAGCTGCTGCTCTCCCCCACCTCTTCTAGCTTCTCATCTTCCCTTTGACATTTATGTGTCAGCTTTGGGAGGGGTATGGATGAGATATTGCTCAGACCCTGAGTGGACAGTACCCCATTGCACAAATATCTGTAGGAATGGGTGATGTAGGATGGAGATGAAGAAAATCTTGATTACAGTGACCTTTGTATGTGAACAGAAAGCTCTAGTTATGAAAGGATCAGATTTCTCTGCAACATTTCTGTTTTCATATAGGGGAGCTAGTAGAGGGACCAAAAGAGGCAACATAAAAAATCTATAAAGGTATGTTCATTTGGCCCTAATTCAAGGTTATGGGGCAGGAGCTTGACCAGCACACGATCTGTTCTGCAATTCAGCAGTCTCACAGGGCTAATGAGAGCAAAGTGTCACTTCTAACACCCATCTAATGCCCTCTTTCAAAAATCTTCAGGTACAATTGCTGACATGACATCAGTTAATGAAGTAATGTCTTCAGTTAAGCAAAGTTGCTGCATATATGAAAATGAAAAAAAAAAAAGTGTGCTTGTTAAGTCACATAGAACTTTAATAGAACTTTATTAGAGGTTTTTGCTTGACCAAAGCTGAGTTGGAACATTATTCCTACTACAACACTATTCCTACTACTGTTAGTGCAAAGACTAAAACAATTGCTTCTCAGAGTAACAAATCTAAGATCTGTGCCCTCAGCTTGTTCAGATCACTTGCCAAAGAAAGTACTGAAATTATCACTGGATAAGCATGAAACAGAAATACATCAATAAGCAACACATAAAGGGATCACATATCTTTAACACTCATATGCTTTATTTAAGGTTACTGAAAAATACCTTGGTGGTGGGACACAGCCGCTCAGCTGACAGTGTTTGGCTTTCTCACATCCCTGGATCTGCTGCACTGCTGGCTGCAGGAAGCTGGGAAGTAGCCACTGCATTGCATGTTTCAGTCTAAAGGGAAGTCTGGGCAGAAATTAATAGTAATCTGAATGGCATTATCTCCTTGCAGCTTTAGGGTTTGAAGATAATAATTTTATTTCATTTTGCACCTTTGGTTGGAGGATCTCGTTACCATGTAAGTTATTGTCAGATAGCATCAGTAATGCTATTGCCTATATCAGAATGAAAGGCTCTTTTCAAGGGCTGAATGGCATTAAGGATCTGGATGCAGTGATGAAAAGATAGAGCTATATAAAGTGGAAAATTAATCCTAATTTCTCATCTCTTTCCTGTTTCTGAGATCACTTAAGTATCACTCTCAATTTTTCCCTCCAGTTGTCAATCAGCTTCTTCTAAGAACCAAAGATTAGTTACTATACACTACTAATTTCTAAAACATATAAAAAATCCCATTCTGCCAGGAATGGGAATGGGAACAGTTCTCTTAAAAGGGAAGCTTCAGATTTTGTTTTAAAGTATGTAGAAATACAAGTTTATTTATAATTGCAGTCCAATATAAGCTGTAAAGTAAGATTTATTAGTCACCTAAAAATTCTGTCCTCTGTTCCATGCTTTTATTCTGCCTAAAGCTTGGGTGATATTTAGGTTCCCTCCACATTTTTTTCTAATTTATGATGCCAATTCCTATGGCCTTTCTTCGTATTTCTTACAGTTTCCAAACAGGTGTGGTACTTACGTGCAAAATTACCTGCATAAGAAGCTGTTTCACCTATTGTCTTGTGTATGTGTTTTTTAACTATGCCTCTGACTCTTTATTCTTTGCATAGAAGTTTACTTTTTCCCCACCTCCTCAATATTTGGTTGTGTCAGAGATATGTTTTTTATATTATTTTACTATTTTTGACATACAGAACTGCACTACAAAGCGGTTAGCTGATACAGTATTATCTCCTTCCCTACACTCTCTCTTGAATTGTTGCTGGAAATAAAGGACCTGCACTGGCAACAGAATTACAACGAGAGAATTTTATCTCATGCATATTACAATGTCATGTCCCCTGAATATACAAAATAAAAGTGGTAAAGGATTGTCTAAATATGATCCATCTAACTATAACATGGTTCAATAGCTGTGGTCCTTACTTGTAGCCACTGGCCATTCATTGCCTGAGAGGTTTATTAGAATGCTACTACATTTGCTGAAGGAAATGTAAATGTAAATTTTGCTACTGAGACCAACAAGGACATAAAAATTTCATGTTGTTCTCACAGTGTTTTCCCCTTTCTGTTGCTGCCCATGAGTTGGCAGAGGCTGTGACAATGGCTGTGCTCTAACTTGCCTTTTTGACAAAACTCAAGTCCTTATAAACATAAAAAAAACTGCAAGAGCAAAACCTCTGCAATAAGGCATATGCATTTTAAAGTAATTAAAAAAGCATTTGTCTTGCTCTTTGATAATCATTAGAAACAATATTGTTCAAAATTTTAATTATGACATAGGTTGCTTTTATGTTTGTTTTTCTTGAATAAAACTCTAATTAGTAGCTAATACACAGTTGCATTATACTTTGCATATAAGTGAATAGACAATAAAAACACTGAGGTTCATTAAAGTGATCAAAGAGAATTGCATACTCTCCACTCCTTTCAATAACTGTTCTACAGAGAGCTCGAAGGTTTTTAAAAAGCCTGAGCAGTCTTTGCTATTAATGTACTAAGTGAGTATAATTACCCAAATCAAGAGAACACAACTTATTTGCAATGAACTTTCCAAATTAAAATCAATGTTTGACTACTAACACAAATGAGATTCTGTTCATGAAACGATCATTATAATTAAGCAAAAACTATTACTTTAAACTCCCATGAACCCTTATGACAATGACCTGAGCTTATAAGAACTGTTCTTTGTAATATTGAAACTGTGGCACTAACTCCGACTAGATGGGTTTCAGTTTAGAAAGATGCTACTTAGTAGCATGGATCTAAATCCACGTTATATTCACTGTGAAATTTATTGGGTGCAAAGAGATTGAGAAATCTTTATGGGTTGCCACTGAACTGAATAAAAAAATGTTAATCACATTTTATCTACAGATAAAAATTGCTGGGAAATCATTCTCTCCTGAAAATTATGCATAAAGAGTCAAAACCAGAGAAGTGGGAAATAGTATCGGCAGAAGGAGACAAAGCATAAAGTGAGGTGCTGTCAAAATCAAAAGAGAGAAAAACCTATGAGAGCCACATCTAGATCACTAAAAAACAAAGGACAGAATCACAGTAAATAAGAAACTACCCCTAAGTTGGTTTTCTCATGGGCTTGTTAGTGTAAAATGCTGGTTTGGCTTTAAAAGAGAAAATCAAAAAGAGACACTCCCATTAGTATTTAGTTGAGTAAGAATGGTTTAAGACCACGTTTAACTGCTTTGTTAAATCCAGATAAACTTCTAGCAGGTGAAATCCCTAAGAATAAAGTTAGCCCTTAAAACTGAGAATTTGTTTTACAGTGGTTTAATGAAGTAGAACACTGAGGGAAAAAACTGTGAAAAAAATACTGCAGTTCTAAAGGGAGAAGCTGAGTAGTTTAAACTCTTAAAATATTAACTGTGTAATAAATAAAATCAAAAATTTGTTGAAAAGCTAACATAAGTAACAAAATGCCAAATTGCAATTGACACTGCTGGCTAAATTCAGGATCAAGATTGCTACATTAAAGGCCTATTATAAGGACCGGTTTTGCTTTTGTTTCTGAAGGAAAAAATAGTGTATATTTTATTAAAATTGTTTTCTGAACATATAAGAGCAATGCTGGACATTTTCAAATTTTGGCTAACATTTAGTAAGAAATAACAAGGAAAAGACTTAAAGTTCGTAAATCACAGACGTATGCAAAGAGAACTTGGTTTAAGTCAATAGCTTTATGGTTTGCTGGAGGGGGACTTTATTAATTAGAAATAATATCTTTTGTGTTCATATTAAAACACATTTCAATAATACAACTATGTCAAATTGTCTTATTTTTAATATATTGATTATGGTGTGGTATATTGGAGTACTGCACAAGCCAAATGAAAGTATTTTGTTCCAACTATAGGTTTGTTGAATGCACTTTAAAATGAGCAAAAACACCGTTAGAAGTATTAGATCATTTTCCATTACAGCACAAAATTGCACAAAGCCAGCAGTGGGACAACTCAGGAGACTAAAATTATTCATTCAGCAAGTCTTTGTGGGATCAGTCTCTGAGTCAGTTTTTCTCATTCTCTACATGGCTGCTCCTGCAAATAATATGATTTAAAAATACTTACAAAAACATAGTTGGAAAATCATAAAATGTTCCCAAAAGTTTTCAATTAACTTACGTTATATCTGTGTGTAAATACATAGACATTTATTGCCTTTGTACATATTTGATTGCATCTGCAAGCTGCCTCCAAAACCAAATGTTAGAATGTAGTTGTGGCAGCTATGCACAAGGAACTGTGGTTATCCAAGCATTTCAGCATGGTCTAGGAGCTCAAGGGTTTACCTGGCTCTACCAGTAGTTCTTCACTGATGTCACTGACCTGTGTGAGAACCTCTGCAAGTTTTACTTCATCTCAACTGTTTGAATCACTCAGCTGAGAAGTAATGTTGTTCTAAGGACAAATCCTGCCTAACAGCTGCTTCCAAAGCAGTGGGGTGAGATTTTTTTACACCTACACATGAACTTAAAATAGATTGAGAAAGATAAGAAACCATTGTGCTTTCTGCCAGCAAATGGAGCAACGGAACTGACACACTGCTGTTCTCAGTGCTCTTAATTTTGAAGTTGTTAGGAATTACAGCAAAAGCCAAACCAAATTAATAGCACTCCATGGAATAATGTCAACCATTTCTCTCCCAGTATTTATAATCTAAATATGCATACTAATATTTTTCTAATTTTAATAACAATTATTTCACATGGTCTTGAGGATGGCATAATGCCTGGAAACTGTTTCACTAAATTGCGTACCATGATGATTTGCTCTTTGGATAGTCTCCAGGACAAAGGCCATGAAGTATAATTAAAAGGAACTAATAATTAACACCAATAAAATGTAAGATCAAGGAAAGGACTGATAAATTCAGTTTTATACTATAAGTAGCTTTAGCATTCTTCTCTGATGGGCTAAAATAGCTACCTGTTCTGGTGAGTACTGGTGTATGGAAACATGCTAAGATAAAACCTGAGAAATGTGGCTCATTCTATATTTCACTACATCAAAACAATGAAATCAGTACATCCTAATTAGCACTTAACTGTTCCGTATTTTTTGCTACATGCAACCTATTATCAGAACTGTAACAGTGCATTTTACATGGAGACATGTCAGAGACTGGTGTCACAGAAGGACTGAACCACAGAATAGCTGAGGTTGGATGGTTCGATCAGCTATAGGGCTGCCTATAGCCAGCTGCCCAGGACTATGTCCAGACAGCTTTTGAATATTGCCAAGGATGGAATCTACACAATCTCTCTGAACAACCTGCTTTATTGCTCAAAAAATTTCAAAAATTTTACTTCAGTGTAAGCAAAATTTTTTGTAATGCTGCAATACAAAGAGAAGAAAAGGAAGCTTAAATCAACTAAACATGCTCCTGTTTAATAGATTTCTCATAAATTAAATATATTTACTGTACTCTGTACAGCTGTTACCATTCTACTCGTACTATATAGGAACTTTCACTATACATAAGTATATATGAGGTAGGGTTTTGGGTGTGCATATATGCCTTCAGTTACTACATGCAGCAGCAGGTCAGCCAAGAGGTTTTGCTTTCACTTGCACCTAAGTAAATTAAGAGTAATACTGAACTGCTTTCTTTAATAGAGGCATGTGATGTGGTGAAACAGAATAATTCCAGGTCTGCTTGTATTTAAATTACTGCCTTAATGACCATCTATTTTTAATGACTCTAAATATCTGAAATACTAGCATATCATTTACTAAAGGTTACTTAGTCATTAACGTATCTACACAACATGGTAAATAGTGCAGTAGAAAACTCCAGTGTCCAGAATCACAAATAACAAACTATGTACATTCCTTAAAGTCTGTGTTACAAACCTTGAGAAACAGATAAGCATCAATATATTTATTCTAGCACATCTTTATGAATATACTTTATACCTAAAAATATTTTTATAAGCAGGGATTTATAACTGTAAAAATTAAACTTAACTGCTTTTGAAATATGTGAATGACATCATCTGCACTATAATTTTTTTGGGGCCTACAAGCCATTTTGAAAACATTCATGGTACATTTGTGAAACAAGACAAACATGAAGAAAATAATTAAAGATATTGCAAAAGAAGTACAAGCTCTGATTCCATAAATATAGAAACTGTTGTCTTCTTGACATGCATTTAATCTTTCCTTCGCATCTTCCACTACCTTAAAGGATCTGCCATATAAATATTTCTAATGATCAGTCAATACTGCCAGTGTTGTCATCAATCACTACAGAGCAAGTACTCTTTTACACAGTAATCACATAAATCATCTTCCGAGAAATTGTAATTCTTCAAGACACACCTCCTGATCTTTGGCAAGGTCACCTCAGCTCTTGAAGCCTTCATGCAAATACAGCATATGTCAAAACTCAAAGATGGATGAAAGGAAGAAAAAAAGTAGATTCAGTTTAAAAAACTGTCAGAGTAAACCAGCCTATCTCTTTAACAAGCAATGTATTAAAAACATTTGTAAGAAGTCTGATATTTGCTGATAATATCTAGTAGTACTAATGCTTCCTCTACACAGAAATAAATCACAAATGGTCATTTGGAATACTGCCAGGAATTACTCAAAATTTTGCCAATCTCTGGAATGAGATTTTAACTTTTAAAAATAATTCTTGGGAGAAGCGTGTGTGCCTGTTTAACAGAAGTATCCGTGCAATATTTCTGACTACATGAAGGAAGGAAATATGTTCAAACTAACTTAAATTTACATCTGCTGCTTCAATGTCTAAGACATGATTAGAAGTATTAGAGAATCACAGAATGGTTGGAAGGGACCACAGTGGGTCATACGGTCCAACCTCCCTGCTCAAAGAGGGTTGTCCTAGAGCATATGGCACAGGATTGCATCCAGGCAGCTCTTGAATATCTCCAGTAAGGGAGACTCCATAACCTCTCTGGGCAACCTGTTCCAGTGCATGGTCACCCGCATAGTAAAGAAGTTCTTCCTCATAGTCAGGTGAAACTTTCTCTGTATCAGTTTCTGCCCATTTCTTCTTGTCCTATTGTTTGCACCACGAAGAAGAGCCTGGCTCCATCCTCTTGACACCCTTCCTTCAGATAGTTTTATACATTGATGAGGTCCTCTCTCATTGTCTCTTCTTGAGACTGAACAGGCCAACCTCCCATTGTCTGTTATTAGCAACAGACAAAACTTTAGGGCATTTAAAAAAATACTGAAAGCAAAACAGAACAAAAATCTTTCATTGATTGCTGTTGTTTGTCTTCCTTAAAAGTCGAGAGAAAAGCCTATAAAACTTATGGAGAAATTATTTTTGAAGCAACATCATTATATACCAATTGCTAAGAAATGACTTTATGTAAAACTGCTTTACAAGAGAAATGATCCACCAATGAGAATTATTTCAGCTGATGAAAAATCAGGGATATTAAAAAGACACTGATTTATGAAATAACACCTCATACAGAAGAACAATTTTCCTCCTAACATGTTATGTGCATTACTGAATTTGCAGGTCACCCCAGTTTATTAATAAAGAGCAAATCTACAGAGACATAAAGAGACATGAGTGAGTAGGAATACCCATCTTGGAAAAACAGTTGTTACTTGAATAAAGTTTAGTGGCCAAATCTTGTCCTGGGGAAGGAGCTGTTGGTTCCTTGAAAAGATGCTGAAGTGATGCAGATTAGAGTCCCTCAGAGCAGAAGATGTTAGGAACCAGAAAAGGAGTGACCTTGAAAATTATATCTAAGGGGCCAAGTGTCTGACTGACAACTACTTTTTACCTTTACCCATAACATGAAAGGTTTAAAAATTGTCACAAGTTCTAACAAACAAATCAAAAGAATAGCTGTTCTTCACATAAGGAAACTAAGTTAGATTTAGAAAAATGTTGGCGCAAACCACAGGAATGTAATAATCCTCATATTTCCTTATGACAACTAAATATATGACAATAATTCACAAGAGGTTTTGCAGCATACCTGAAAGATGTTACTGGTAATCAACAGGACAAGGTTATTCTCTGGAGAAATAGCCACTAGTTAATAGCCTGGAAATAAAGCCCATATACTTAAAGTGTTTACTGTGTGATAACACAAAATAAAAAATATGCATAAAGCACATATATAAGATGAACAGGAACACCTGGGATCCTGGTATATGAGAGGTGTTCTGGAACATTTAAGTGCCTTCACTGCAATATTTCTGTCATAATATTATATCTTATCTGTACTGCAATAGCAAAGAGATATTCACTGTCAGTGAGCTTGATTCAAATTAGGAATGCAGTAAGGCAAACTCATCTGAATTCCAAATAGTTTAAATTGATATATACAAGACAAGGTTGGATCTGTGGCTGTGTCATGAGACAGAAATCAAGAAAACAGATTCAGTCCTTTTCTCCACCACAGCCTTTCTCTGTGACCTTGAGGAAAGTCTGTTACAACTGACTGTTAAAGGTAAAGAGATGAAGAATATCAAACATAATTTTTAGACAGGTCAAAATAAACAAAATAAGTTTTATTTTTTTCCAGACAGAATGTTGTTAAAACCACTGCTGCATGACAACGTGTATGCAGAAGGTGACACCAGATCAAAAACTAAGTAGGTGAATTCCAGTTAGAAGTATGTGACAAAGACTACAAAAACCTGGAACTAGAAGTCCATGACACTCAGACTGCTGCTATTTTTGAAGGTATCCCATGAAAGATACTACAGCATGTTGACCCTACTCTGATGCTCTGCTCTAAGTCATAGGAGTAAGTAAGATGGATCTACATGAATCTTTGGTGTGGCCATTTTTTGGTTTTACATCAACTTTTAACTTTCTATCTTGGGAAGTACTTTTACTGTACCTACTACAAAATGAAAATCCTCTGTTTGAGAAGCTGGATAAATACCAATGTAGTTGCCTCACAGTGAATATTATGTCGCCACATTTTCATTTTTGCTACTGCAGTTAATGTAAAACTGGCTTATATATATATTAATTGTTATTCAGGATAGAGATAGCTTCAGATATCCAAGATGTACTTGCACAAAATAATTACGGATTTTAATGTATTAACATAAAATACATTTTGGAATGAGTTACAGATGCTGTACCTCTCAGTACAAACACAGCTGCCTCATATGAGTAGATGCCATAACATAGTGAAGGGGATACTCTGCCACCTTGTGCCAAAGGGCTGGAGCAAAGACAGGGACTGTCAGTGTTAAAAAGCTTCTGCAGCACAAAATATATTGCCACAGAAAATCATTATTCTATCAATGTTCCAAATTCCACTGATTTTCAAATAGAAAACTCCTCTGGGAACATTGTCATATTACCATGATTTAACAAGATATACTGAATTAGCTGAACAATTTCAAATGTTTGTGCACTCAGTCTTAGCCAGTGGCAAATATAATATAATGTTGTTTAGCCTAGCCTAAAATGATTGAAGTTCAAGCTAAGATGATAAATGGTAACATGTTGAGCAGTAGTAAACTAATTGTGTATCTGAGTTCTCAGGTTCCTAAGTCTGCTTAAGTCACTTTGGAAAATTGGATTTTGCTAGTCATTTATAACAAGATTTTTCAAGGTATTTAGACATTTTGCTCTCATCAAAATCAGTGGGGGATAGATGTCACAGTGCCTTTAAAAATCTTGTTTTTAAAGCCCTGTACTGCTGAGCAGAGAAAATAGAAAATTAGACCTGCACCTGCAAGTTGTTTTTGGACAATGACTGATTCCTGAGCTCAAGAACACAGTGATGACTAATTGAGAATGGACAGACACAAAAGGACTCACCGTGCACTCATACAGGACCTCAGAGCAGGATCAGGCCTCAAATACATGTGTTAGGGGAAAGATTGGGTGGAAGAGGCTGAATTGCAATAATAAGACAACTCTTTGCTTAGGCTGATTCTGACTAAAATTTTAATGGAAAAGCACTTGAAAGTTAAAACACTGAAACACTTGAAAGTTAAAACACAGCAATAATTATGTATGCCACCATTTTTTCAAGGGAAGTATAGCTAGTTGGTTTCTTGGCATCATAGTAGACGTGAATAAACGAGATGATATTTCCTGCATTTTGGGTTTCAGTATTTATGGAAAGTCCAAAGTCATGACAGAGGTGATCTGTGGTCCCTTTTCTCCCTGTTAAGATGGTGAGTGGAGAGTCTGACAGTGCTTGGAAGGATGAAGGAGTCTGTGTCATTCCTGGTCCTTAGAGGTCAAAGAGGGAAAATGAAGCTCAGGGAAGGGCTGGGTGACTATACTGGCCGGTGTCTGCAGCAAATAAAAGCTAAAATGAACAAATCCAAGAAATAAAACAGTGATCAAGATATTTCCTAATGTGCTATATGATGAAAACAGACCTGAATTTTTCATGTACTGACCTCTACCATTAAAAATTATCCTTTACTCTTCTTGGTGGTTTAACTTAGAAATGAGTAGGAGTTATACACCTGTTGTGTGAGAAAAGAGGGTGACTGTAAAGCACCTCTCCTTTGAGTTAGTTTTAAAATATTATCTGAGATGCAAAATGTAACCCTGCTTGTTCACATGCTTAGTGTGCTTACAGATGTCTACATTATATTCCCTTTCTTAGCTACTTAGTAGCAATTGCATTGAAATAATCTAATAAAGCTATATATAAAAAGTTGGACTATTTAACCCATAAATGAAGATGAGTGTGCCAGAATTATTCCCTTCATAATATTTGCTACCCTTCCCACTCTTTCAGAAGAAAGGAGAGAACAGCAGGGAACAATGGCTGAGCCTCGCTGCAAAAGTGACACCCTAGCTAGTGTTACACAGCATCCCAACATAAACTTTGAACTAACCCCAACATTTTTGAAAGGCAGAACACTCATAAAGGGGTAAAAAACATTGGCATTTCTTTTATCTCCACGGTTGTGTGTTTCAGGTTTGAGAAACTCCACATAATAAAAATATAACCGTAATTCCTCAACGGTGTAATTAATTCCTATCTAGGATGAACTGAAAAAGTTGCACATCTCAAAATACTCAACTAATGATACTAAAAAAATTATGAAAAGGTAAAGATTACAGAGTGTTCAGAAATTAAACTATGATCTACACGAGATGTGTTATTCTTTTTATCCCCACAGTATCTAAAAAAATCTTGCAACCTGTAATAGAACCTCAATTATTCTATTTTTAAAAAGTAACTCTGATGCGTGACTGATGCAGGAATCATAATAAATCAGAAAAAAGACAATCTCAGAAAAATTTAAAAGGAAATTAAAATATTTTTACTCAGCTATTTAATACTTAAAATAGTCAATGAGGAGACAAACTCCCACTGATTTACAGATCTTTTATCTGTTTCAGTGTTACAAGGTTTAGAAATAGTAATTCAGAAATAGCAATAAAATAAATGTTTTTCAACCTTTCCTATATCCTTATAGATGAAAATTCTTAGGGAAAGTGAACATTATAATGCTTACATACATGCTAGGTATCAATTTCCTTGTGTCAATGGGATGTCTTGCGTGTAGTGGGTGTGACTCATTGGATGGTCCTTATGAGGAAGTGGCATTCACTATGATAAAGTTATAGAAATCACCACATAATGTAGCACATCATCTCCTAAGTCAGATACTAATGTTTGGCAGCCACAATTTGGAAAAGAATTTCAGATTTCAACTCCCCTTTAGGAGCTTGCATGCACAATTCCTTAGAAAACCTGATTGTTCCTAACAGACTGTCAAATATCAGAATTACAAGAAGTAGAAAAAGCAAGGAAACTCCTCAGAGTATCCACAGCTTTTCACAACTGTATCATTTTCTTGTGGTCCACTAATAATGACTCTAAGTGTTGCTATCACTTCAATTTTTATCACACAGCAAAGTTGAATAGTGAGATGGCAAATAAAAGTCATGAACCATCTTATGGATTGTAGATTTTTTTACTATAAGGTCCTCAGGCTGGTTCTTGAAATTACCACAAAAACAAGCATTCTTCTTAGAGGTATTTGCAGATGAGTAAAATGCTGCTTATCTCTGGGGTTCAGCTGATGTCCTCAGCAGTGCTGCTTATGAAACTCTTTTCTGCCAGGCAGAATTCTTTGGAATTCAGGATGTTCTGATACCCTTAATTTCTCCAGCTCTCCTGGTACAGCACATAATAGCTGTGGCTTTCTCTTTTTCATGAAACCAGCAATATTCAAAATTTGTTGAGTAAGTATAATGGGACTGTTTTGAATGAAGTTGCAGGGTTTCCATTAAGCAAATGAAGACATTTAGTCCTACTTTCCAATGTCCTATGCTTTCACACAAACATCTATCTATCTATCTAATCTATCTATCTATCTATCTATCTATCTATCTATCTATCTATCTATCTATCTATCTATCTATCTATCTATCTATCTATCTATCTATCTATCTATCTATCTATCCATTCATCCTTTTATTCTGTTTCATTAAGAGGCAGATGTTAATATAAGACTAAGTTGGGACTTGTGAAAACACTAAAGAGGTGTTTAAGGTATTTATGCCTGTTTTAGAGGCACTTGGGAGAAGTCTTCTCATTTCATACTTCTAGAAGTTGATGGATATTATGTGGCATGAAGTGCACTTAGCTTGCGACTCATACTGCGACCTGCAATACAGGCACAGTTCTGAGGTATGATGCAAAAGAAATGCAATGTAATTTTAAGAAAAAAGTTTGAAACTATCACACTGAAGTATTTTAGCTATCACTGACTGTATGTAACATGATTTCCATAAAGTTTCATGGAATCTAAAACAGTCTAATGATGATTGCATCAATTTACACTAATTATGTAATTATACCAGTTGCACAAATAGAAGGCAATACATATTGACTGTAGCCAACAAGTAATTATCAAAATAAAACCAACATGAAACCAAACTGGGAGTAAAACTGAATGAATTTAGGTGTTTATTCTTCAAGTATGTGCAACAAACAAGTACAATTTCTCTACTTCTTTTCCCTTTCTATCTTCTACCCAAAAGAGAACTCCCACATTAACATACCACCTCAGGAGATTCTCCTTACAAGGCTCCCTAGGGCTTGTTCCATATACCAAAGCTGAATTTGAAGATATGCCTAAATGTTGACCCAAATAAGAGTTCAAATACATCCAGTAATTACCTTCAGTTTAATTACATGAGTGCAATATCGTTTAGCAAATATCCTAGAACACAAGCCAAAAATCCTTCCAGAGAAGCAGGGATATCTGTTGCTGGGATATGGGTCAGTGTGAGACAAGAACCCCTGATTGTGAAGATTTATCAATTCAGCAGGACCTGGAAGCTACACTTCCCCGGATTTTTTTAGGTGCTATCTGTACCATGAATACGTAAGACTGTTGTCACCTTCTTAAGAATATTCAGTGAAATCTTAGAATCATAGAATCAACAGGGTTGGAAAAGACCTCTGAAATCATCAAGTCCAAGCCTTATCTTATCCAGTTTGTTGTTGTAACATCTCTTGCTATTGTATGTGGGATATAATATATATATAATAACATACAAGTAAACATTTAAATTAAAAAAAAATGACTAATTAATTACTTCAATTATACCTTAATTCACCATTCAACTAAGGAACATACTTTCTACATAAAATCAACCTCAGAAATATTTCACTGTATGTAGGTAATTTAATTTAATTTATGATCCTTCCAATATGTTTTCCCCCTGGTAGATCCTATTTTTGGGGAGGGATTACAAAAGAAGAATGTGTATTTCAAGCATGTCATAAATCAACTCTAAAACTAAATAACTCATCCGACAGCAAAAAAAAAAAGTGTCTAAAAATCATCAAGCTGGTTTGGAAGACTGCTAGCACTGTGCTTGATAGACTTAGAACATTTGCTTCTGTAAGAAAAAAAAAAAAAAGTTATTTTCAGAAAGAAAGTATGTCAGAGCTGTCATGATGCGTATATTTCAGTCTCATTACAACCAAAATTTCAGCTTAATGTGTCCTATTCAAGAAATTACTTGTAGTGAGTTAAACATTCTTTTTCTTCTCTTTTTCCAGAACAAATTCTACTACTGAATTTGGGTTGATGTAGGGAAATGAAAATTACTCTCTCTTCACTAAGTCATCTCTCTGCCTTAAAAGCTTACAGATTGTTCTAATAAAAATTGGTGACACTTATTTGGGACCATGTTAGGCAGAATCACTGAAGTCTGTGGACCTCTCATGCGGAACATTGTTTCCCATGCCAGCCTAAGACAGTGACTCTCCTTCCACATTTGCTTGGCTGGATATGCAACACAGGGCACAAAGAGACCACCTGTAAGCTATATCATCCATAACAGTTTAAAAGAAGTGACTGCAATTCATGGTACAATATGGTTTATCTATTCCAAATTACTTGTTTATAGTTTCAATTTTTTTCCGATGGAATTTCATGAATATATGTGTCATGACAGTGAGTCCTTAAAATACAGATTCACACTTTCACGGGGGTTTTTTTGGTTTTTTTTGTCAGTACCAAGAGATATTAGCATACACTGCTAAGGACAGATATTGTTACCTTTTAAAAGAACTGTGATAGTTTCAATTAGGGCACTTAATGACATTTGCTAGCAACATTTAACTGTAATTGACAACTTGTCAACATGATCTACCATTTCCTATTTTCAAATGATTATGAGAGAAAAAAGTGAAAACACCACTAATGAAACTTCTAAAGGACTTGCAAATAGTTCATGAAGCTAAAGAAACCAGTTTAATGAGCAACTAGATTTTCAGATTTCCTTTGACTTCATTTTATAATCTGTATTTTTAAGAAGTGAGAATGGATTTCTAAACTTCAGGGTTTGCACAAGGGCCTTTTTCTGTCTTTTCTGCAGAACTTTGGAACATATTTAAATTAATTCTTGAAAAAAATACAGTTTTATTGACTAATTTAGGTTTTGCAGTAGAAACAATTGTGATGTACATTAACAACTTTTAAAAATTATCATTATTATTTCATTATCTTTATTCCTGGAATGCTTGGGGTTTCTAACTGACCTTAGTCAGATCCATTTTGTGTGTCATTTTTTTGAAATCTTTGCCTGCATTCATTTAAGATATGTTATCTCCTTCTCTGCTTTCTGTAAAGTCCACTGAGGGAAAAGAGATTATCGCAAGAAGAAAATTCAAAAGAGAAGGAATGGAACTATAAATTGAGCAATTAAGGAAAGATCATTATCAAGTGTTTATTACAGCAGCTGAATATGAATTAAGTTGTCTAGCAATTTTAAATAGTTGCAAACTAATGGTGACATCCTCATATTGTAGCATATTATCAAAGTCAAGATAGAGCAGTATATTAGGGTATATAATATAAACATAATCAAAAATGGGGAATAGCTGAGTTCAAACCATCATCAGAGACAAATAAATTGGATAATGTCTTAGGTAATTTCTGCTGCTGAATGAAAAAATGAGTTTGATGTTCATAAAAAAATATTAAATTGACTACTTTAAAGCATGGAGTTTTTTAGGGAACAAAACACTATCTATGCATGTACAGATGAATTCCATTTGCAAGTGTCAAGAACTTTTCTTGAGATTTTAAGCTGTTGCTAAAGGTCAAGTCATAGTATAGTCCCTAACCAACTTTCTCAATCCATGTTATAACATGAAGGCTCAGATTCACCCTATTTGCACTAAATGAAGAACATTTCTTTGTATTTTCTGTTTCTAGCCAAAGTAAAGAAATAGGAATCCCTAGATGACTATGCCATCTAGGCTCCACTGTGTATCAGTGTAGCTAAACAGAAAAAATCTAGATACAGGGAATTTTCCTGCTTTGAAATACAGTTTGACATAGCTATGCTTCAGTTGCCTTTCTACTTGCAAAACTATGAGATGTTCTCATCCCTCATTGACAAGAAATAACCATACACTTTAGAAGTGGATTAAGGTAAAACACCTTAAGAACTTGAAGTCAAGGTTTTAAGCAATAGTTGCCCTAAAGAGCTTCAAGAAACAAGTTTACACTAATGCAAAGATTTTACCAAGACCTCAAATGATCTGATTGCCCAAATTACCATGCATCAGCTGATTTGGATAGCTGTCAATGCATATGGTCTTACCTCAGGACACAGTATGGCAAACTTCTTGACATAAGTTATCACAAGCAGAATTTTAAGCACATGCTTAAATCCTTCTGAGACTCAATACAATTTGAAGTTCAAAGTTAAGCATATGCTTAAATATTTTCTTGAATATGCATGAGCTGCTCAGCTGGGCCATTCACTGAACATGCCTCCTCTTAAATTTGTTTGCTAGAGTATTTGCAGAAAGTGAATCCACTGGGGCCACAGACACAGTCAAGTTTGTGTGGTTGGTTTTTTTTTTTTTTTTAGTTCAAATAAATGCTCATGAATAAATTTTGCTGTATTTGCTAAGCATTTCTTAAGGGAATAATGCCTGCCAACTGGCCTTGCCATCAATAAGGAAGTAACTAGATGTTAAATGTCAATATATATCGTTCTCTCCAGACTAGACATGTCAATGAAACTAAAAGGTAAATTACTGAACATCTGGCTAGCACTATATTTTTAAGAAGTCTGTTCTAGTTCAAGTCAGAAAACTGGAGAAGAACATCTCACCTCTGCCTAGATGTCTGCTGTATTTAACAGCTGCCTATTCCCGAAAACTTTGATTGAGCTGGGAGCTTAAGAGGACATTTGAAGATTCAGCTTGTGTGAAAAGAGTGGTTGCAGGGCTACAAGTCACAGCCATGAATGAGGGTTTCCATGGTTCAGCAGCTGCACATGCTGATTGCAATGACCTGTGCCTGTGCTACAGAGATCAAGTGACCTTGAAAAAGTAAATCACAGTGTGGCTTCAAATCTGAAGCAACAATAGAGCAGACACACATCCCAACAGGATTCTCTTATGGAATCCAAAGATAAAAAATTATTTAGTACTTCGTTAAATATTTCTTTCTTTTTTATATACTGTAAGGTAAGAGTATGTAATACAAGACCAGAGATAGTATGTCAATGTCATGTCTTTTGCATTAGGGCCACAGTTACGAAATTAGGTTGGGCTGGTGTTTGTGAAAAGTCTTTACTAAGAAGTACCTGTACATTGATAGGATAGAAAAAAGTCAGATACTTAACATGTACCATAATATTGGAATGATTTATATAACTCAATAAACATAGTTTTGAAAAAGTAGTTTCCATTAAAAGAGTGATCTATTAATTTCAAGTACATCTAAAACTCCTGGATTTTCCCAGAATACCAAATCCCAGGACCGACAAATCTACACTGGGAGAAAATACGATCAATTTGTACTGAAGTGTTGCGCAATTCATTGTGCATTAACTATTACTGATTGCTATACATGAATCTGGTTATTCTTGATCTTAATATTCTGCCTAGAATATACTGATTAATTATCCAAAACCCAGTAAGGAACACTGTTCATCATACTTAAAATAAAATTATATGAAGAATATGATAAGGTTTAAGATCCTTAGGGTAGGACTTGAATGCCAGTGTAGCTAATGTGCAAAAGGTGAACAGGGAACCAGAAATTCTAGCCTGAGTTTGCTCCTAAACTTCAGTACATAATGCCGTAATCAGTGTTAAGATGAAGTAGAAGAGAGTGATTTATTCTTACTTGTTAGTAAACTATTCTGACATTAAGTATAAAGGTAAAACATTTATGAGACCTACTGATATGCACTGCTAGTCATGTGAGTTTATGATCTACCCGGAAAGTATCTTTATGAGTAAACAAATCTGCTAAATAGAGCTAATTGTGTCGGATAACTGGCCAACAAACATACTTAATATAAGCTCTCTGATTCCTTTGGGGAAAACATATTGCTGCATGCATGAGGTAAACAACTTAAATAAACCTCAGAGTGGAAGGCAAATAAGCAGTAAGTGTGAAGAAGCATTCAACTTCAACATGGTTGAAAGCACGTAACATTAGAGATTTGACAGAAAGTTAGGTGATAGAGAAATACAGTGGCAGATGAATGCAGTGAGGGAGAAAGTGTGCTAGTTGATCTGTGGTAATATAGGTAAAAATGACCGATTTACAATTTTTACATCAAAAAAATTGTGACATTGTTATGAATATTACATTTGCAAACTTCTGACATCAGAACATAGTAATAGCTACTCAAAATACCTACATTTAGACATAAATAAGTAAAAGGGGTACATATTCTTTTTGTGGATGAAGAAATATAAATGGTTCTGAAAATCCTGCTGTCTGCTATCACTGCAGGTAGGGAAAGATTACTGTCGTAAGGCAGCGATCAAATGCCTACCCAATTAATTTGAGGGGCTTCCAAACCATGCTTGCTTATTGATATTCATGCTCTGAATTGCAACAAAGAGCCTAGAAGGCTGTTAAAAAATTGAAAGGAATGTTTACAGCCCTATGATTCAGACTCCTTTTCCTGAGAATAAACAGGCCATTCTGTGGAGAGCAAAGCCATCAGCAAACACTTGAAATTTATTAAATACTTTTCTACAGCATTACTCCTCCACCTCACTAATTGCTGCAGCTGCTGCTACAAAAGCATTTCAATTACAGCTGAAAGGAGAGGTGGCCCATGCAAATCTTAGAGGGGAAAAAGACCCTTATGATACTCATCTGTGATGTGGTCCAACACATACAATGTTTGTGTGACTCTCTGACTCTTCTGCTTTCCACAGTCATTGGCTGGGTGAATTCTGGCTGTTGTGGTACAAATGGAAAACCTCCCATTACCCTTAAAGAATATGATTTCACCTTTAGCTTTTTTACATTATACAACTGCAGAGCTTCATTGTAGGAGTGAGATATAATCTTTTTCTTCGCTGTTACAATACATTTAAACTCAAACACGGTAACCATGGCCTTAATTCTAAGTGTCACTTGAAAACAGAAACCAAAACGCAATGGGGACAGTTTCAGTTGAAGGAGTCAATAAGCATACATAACAAACCGAGAATGTGCTGTGTGCTGCCTCATTTATTCTATGCCGGGGGGGAGTCAGTCTCCTGGACATTTTGATCAGATCACACATTCTAGGTGGTTCATGGAATTTCAAAAGTTTCTCTTTGCAATGGTCCAGGTGCCACAACAAATTTCAGAAGCATGAAGAAACCTATACTATCTCAGGTCCAAACTGTTTTCTGCATTTCAAATCTCAGGAATATTTCTAGTCAGATGGGAGGTAGACGAGATCTCTGATATTTTTTTATTCTCTGTTTACCATATATGTGCCATGCACAGTGTTTTCTAAAAGAATCAACAGCAGGTAGAAGACAGCTACCCATATTCTTTGTCCTAGGTTAGGAAGAAGAAACTAAAACATGCAAGGGATTGTTCATTTCCTGGAGGTAACCATGAGAAGCTTTGGGAGTGCTCACTGTCATGCATGGGGCCTACAGCACAGGATCTCTCAGGACTCTACAGTGAGGAAAGTCTCTCTAGAGCCTCTATGGAGGTGGTGTGAAAGTTTTTGCTGTCCAAGCAGTCAGTGGGCATTGGTGGCTAGAAAGCAAGGCTTCAAGACAGGTTTAAAGAGGAAGCAGGTTTCATAAACATTTTATTTCAGACTTACTCACTTAGCACTTTCCATATTTCAGTTACCTCATTGTAGTTTATTTTCTAATTGAACATGACTTTAAGGAATGCTTCTACTCGGTTTTGTTTGCCAGTGTTAAAATAAGATAGATATTTGTACCACAAGGCCATCGTTATCCAAGAGTTGTCAAAAGATCCCTTTTTCATATATGTTACTGGATGAAATAAAAATGTTGGGACCTTTCATTTCCCTTGTCAGCCACCAGGAGCAAGAATCTGTGGCCTGCTGTACCCATATGAGTGCCCTGGTGGCTGCCTTTTCTACATTTTGTCCTGCATCACAATCTTTGCATTTTATGTGCCTCTGCAGGGTAACCTTAGGAATGAAAGTACCATATGGTTGAGATTCATCTTAGACCTCTTTAAGCCTGGTTCCTGGGCACAGGAAGGAGCAACTATATAGCTTGTATTTTAAACTCATCCAGACTTGGATTAGTCTCTTTTATAACCTCCAAATAAAATCTTGTAACTTTTTTTTTTACAAATTTTGGATAGAAACATCTGAAAATGGTCTCAGGTTTCACTAAAATGTTTTAAGACTTCTAAAAAAAATTTCTATGCATTCTGTAAATTGGATGGAAGTTTTGAGAGACTTCTCGAAAATGTTTTCTCAATTCTAAACATGATTATAATTTCATGTCAAGATAATTCCTCTCCTTTCCTCTCCTTTCCCTTCCCCTTGCCTTTGTTGTCTTCTTCTTCTTTAAAAAAACAACCCCTTCAAAGACCCCCAAAGCAACACTTTTCCACACTTTCAGTATGTCATAATTTATATTCCAGTCAAGAAAAATAGCACTTATTTGTCCATCTGCCAAGATCAAATACCTTTATCTCATTTTAAATCAGACTGTCACAGGAAAATAAAGATGTCTTTCTTCAGGAACATGGGCAGGTAGATTGACAAAGGATTGTGAGGCACTGAAGTGCTGTATTGATCCTTCAACAGTACTGATTAGGGAGAGATAATTCAGTTTGTCTTCAGATGAAATCGAAGAACAAAATTGGTAAAGGGGTCTGCTTTTTTATCTGGAATAACATAATTAAAAATTTCCTGGCTAATTCTATTAGTCTCCTTTTCCCTCTTTCTATTTGTAGCTTTACTACTTGGAAAATAATATTAGGGATATGTAAAAACTGACATAGAACTCAGATGAAATCAGGTAGTTACCAGGAGTCTCTGGATAGTTGCCGCACTCAACAAATTGATTTTTTTCTGAATAAAAGTCTAATCCGAAACACCTTAAGGTGAATGGAAAGTCAGTGACCTCTTTAGTACATGGAGAACAGAATTTAGTTTTCTAACATTTTAAAACTATGTCATACTGTTGTTTGCCTGTTTCTCCTTCTACCATCCAGACTCAAAAATACTTTTAAAATAAAATAAAATACAATAAGTAAAAAAATCCCCAAACCAACTACAACTATATTTGTTTATGGAGATCAATATTCAAACTCAAACTTGTGAAATTCCAATAGCAGTAAAGAAATGAAATTAGATACTGAGCTACAATTTATAAACATAAATAAACATTAGGCCTTGCTGTGAATATGTTAATTATATAAGAAATTTCTGTATGCTGTGCACTTATTTGTGAGAGGTTCACCTTATTTTTATACCATTTTATTTTATCCTCTGGCTATTTATCTAATATCTAGTGCTTTATTTAATTTATTTAAGTCTATGGAACACTTTCATGAACTGTGTTCCATAAATAGATTAAAACCTCTGTAAATAATGCCTGAAGCAGAGAGATCTGTTCCTCACATCAGACAACTAATGAGACACCCTGACTGAAAAACTGCCACTATCTTTCAGAAGAGTTGGACTGGGCCCTTTTTCTTCTACAAATCATGTACTTAAAAAAGAGAGAAATTATGATGTCTGTAACAGGAGCTGTTAACAGAACTGAAATAAAACATCTCCTATTCATGCAATAATGAAACCACAATGTGATTATACAGCAGTTGAATTGTATTTTAATGTGTAACACACATCTGATAAATTATTTGAAGATTAATAACCAGGTCTTCTTTATAAGAGTGGTATGACAGAGATGAAACACTGGGCTACACAAATGAAAGGTTATAATTCATTTACTTCTATGCTTCATACCTGCTCAATATCTAAAGGATTTACAGAGTGAAATGCAGAATGGTTCAAAGCTGAACAAATTTGTGAAGTATTCCTAAAACCAAGTGCTATATTTGCTCCTAAAGTTTGTACATAGATAATTACAGAAGACAGAATACAACACAGTGGGGTACAGATTGAGTTCTGAATCTTCTGTGATCTGCAGCTAGGTCAAAGTACCATGACTTTGGAAAAGGATTGCAGAATTATTGTACTCTAAAATAGAAATAGTTCAAATAATACCATTATCTAATATAGCTTATTATATGTAAAGCTCATTGCTTCATCCCAAATGTACTGATCACATTTGCTAGTTTCCTTTTCCCTTCACTTAAATAATTAGCGGAACTTAAATGATATCAATATGTTTAAAATATTGAGTGATAGAATCATAAAATACAAGTTGGAAGGGACTTCAAGGATCCTCTGGTTCAGCCTTTCTTAGCAAAAGAACAGTCTAGAAAAGATGGCCCAGCACCCTGTACAGCTGAATCTTAGAAGTGTCCGATGTTGGGGAATCCACTACATGTAACTGTGAACATGTTCATGCCAGGTAAAGAAATTTTTGTATAAAAATATTCAGTAACACACAATAATGTACAGAACCATTTTGCAAAGCTAATCCAGTATCATTAATCACCTTTCCTGATGCAGTTACAGAATACATTGAACCTTTGTGCAATAACAAACTCTCACTCCTTTGCTGAGGTTTTACTGCTTCACATTTGAGATCTGACAATGAACATGAGCATCTGGGTCTGTAACAGACATGTTGTGCTATTTATTTGTACTATAAAATCTCTAGCATATTTCTCAGGTATCAGAGTGCAAAATCAATATCAGATGTTAAGAAAATATATGATAAGAAATAGTGTTTATCAGAGATTAAAAGAGAGGATAAATAGCAAAATATTACAATTAAGTAGAATCTGAATATATAACACTTTGCCAGTGTAGAAGCCTGTGCGGTAAGGAGTTAATGAGTTGCTATGCCTCCAACACCGATAGCCATTCAAGCAGGCAAGTTAAAACAGGATGTGGCCGTATGGAGGTAGGGCAGCACCCTTCCAAGGCCCACTCCCCATTCTGGTCCGTGGTGGCCACACAACACAAAGGACAGCACAAGCACGGAGGTGGTGTCGAAAAGCAGGAATGAACTGTCAACTAAGGGTCAATCCAACAGTGGGGGATCCAGACCACCAAAGACCCCCAAAGCCCTCTGACCCATTTCTAGAATGATCCAGGGGAATGGACTGTGTATGCTAACTCATTTGCACGAGACGCAATAAAATTTACCCCAGGGTAGGGAGAACTTCTTTTATTTCTTTTACTATTAGAAGATAGGGGCAAAACATATATCAGTTTCCATGCCAAGTGCACAGTTTGCTATTAAAACTCTGCGAGCTTTTTTGGACCCATCTGGCTTTTGTCATTCTTTTTCGACCATGGGCATCTACAAATCTTGGGTGTTCCCTTCTATTTAGGAGTGGGACACAACACTTTTAACACAACACAACTAATTTAACACTTTTAATGGTGTCATGGAGAGGATGCTGCTGTGGGAAGTGCCCCTTAACTGTTAAGGTTAACCGTGAGGAGGGATTCGAGCAGTGGTGAGTCATGGCAACCTGGGAGAAATCACCCCATTTTGGAGAGATTGAGAGAATATGATGCCTGCCTGACATCGCCGAGCACACATTCGGCAAATGGAAGATCAATAATGAAATGGGATCTGTATTTCTGTCTTTGCTACTTTTTGCTTAACTCACAGAAGAATGCATTTGTCGATGACTGCTATGATATATTTCTATTTTAAAAACACACTTTTCCAAAAGACCTTCCCTGAAGTTTCCTCTTGGTAAGAGAGGTTGCAGTTAAGGGCAAATTTCAGAGTTGCAGTTTCACTGACCATGACATCTTTATCTCCAAGGTAATACCTTTACAGAAGGTCAATTTCCATCTAAGATTTCTTTATATTTTGTAGGAACCTTGTGATCATTTCTGCATTAAAGCAACCTTTAAAGGACATGTAGGTTTCTTCATCTGCTTAAGGGGATTCAAAGCCTTTTTTTATAGCCTATTTTCCTAGTTCTTTTTTCTAGTTTTGTTACTGAGTATTAATGTTCTCAATTCAGCTTGTTGTATTCAAGTACAGTCATATAGAAAGTGAAATCAATTTTTCTTTGTATATTTCCACTTCAGATGTCAAGTCTTAAGTCTTCTTGCAACTCTTGGGCACTAAAATTAAGCTTTTTCTCCTTGACACCTGCAGAAGTAGTAGAAACTGAATCAGCAACAAAGAAAGAATAAACGATTTTATCAGCTAGTAAAGAATAAAGAGCAGCATCAGCAATGCTACAATAGTAGAATCTTCTTTGTTACAATATCATTATGAGAATTCACTTAATAACATGATTGTGAGCAATATAGTATTTCATAGCCAAACAAAGAAGAACATTAAAGATCTTTAAAAACTCTTAAAATATTAACTTATTCAGAATTAAATTTTGTGCTGATTTTCTAACTGTTTAGAAACTAAATTTCTAAATTATTTGAAATTATAACACATACACTACCTAATTTGCCAAGTCATTCTAAAGTTACTTTCTAGACTATTTGAAAAAATGTCTGTGCAAAATTATCTAGAAAACACTGCTTAGTTAAAATAATAAGCAGACAGGCTCCCTATCAACTCTCCTCACTTATGACCACCTTTACAATTTGAAACCTAAAAATCTTGATTGAAGTGCAACCTCCCGTGGCTTTGTGCCTCCATCAGCACAGTGAGAATCAAAAAACCTCTGGGGAGTTGCTTGATTTAGCACTTGCAAGGTGTCAGGTGAATTTCCAACCAGCCCCCCAACCTCACATTCCAAAATGAGATAAATAAGCAAACAAATGAAAAATACAAACCCCAGGTAGTCTTATTCGGTATTTAAATTTGAGCCTTCGCTTCTCAGACTGTAATCTGTTATATTTTTTTCTACTGGACTGAAATACTCCTTGCTATCAAATTTCTTTGAATTTCTCTTACAAGCTATGATCAAAGTATTTCTTTTCATAACATGAATGGACTAAGACCCATCATGTTCTTTCTGTGCATGTTTTCTGTTAATTTAATTGTGCCTTTATCATTTAAGTGAAGCTGATTCATTTTTGAAATCCCTTCTGGAATTTTGGTAACCCAATAGAAATGTCTCAGTACAAGTACAGACATGCATTATTCAGTATATTTTCTCAAAAAAATGTATATACTGTACATATATACATAGTGTTTGTGTCTTCATTCTCATTTGCAGTAAGAATAGCATGAACACTGGTTGTAGAAAATTTATACAGAAAACACAGGATCTAAATGTTGAACTAGTCTTGGTCCATGTGATGCTCCTTGCAGAGTCAGCAAGAGGAAATTTGATCAAGTGTTAGAAATTAAAAATATTTGCTGTACAGGTATCAGCTTATAACTTCTAAAGTTAGTGTTTTATGTGGTTTCAGCAAATTCCATCAAATGGTGAGGAAAACCATATTAAACCAATTGTAATTTGACTTTGTGGCCATATTCTTTCCGCTGAGTTTGCACTGAAAAAGGACCATTAGATCCCTTCATATGTTTACATACCAGTATATGCTGAAGCCAATGATTTCTGCTTTGCTGAAATACAAATTGAAATACAAATCTGGCCACTGAGACTCTAGTGGGTTCCCATAGTTTTCTCCAGCAATTAGTTAATCTCGCAGTTGCAAATTCTGGACCAGTTTCCTACTCAGTTTAACTGCCTTCCAGTTGAGAGTTCCAATTAGGGTTTTTTTTTCATGTTAAAAAGATATTTAACACTCTATAGTTTCTTTGTAGGAAGCAACTAATCCTCTGGTCCCCAAGTCACCTCTCAATCTGCTTGTGACAAGCTAAATGGCTCACTTTTAAGTGTTTAACCAAATTTCTGTTTATTCACACTTAAATGATTTTCAACATGCTGCTGCAAACATTCTGTACACATAATGAACTTCTGATGTGTGAACACCATCTACTTCTTCAGCTAGAAAATGCTACTTATTCCATTTGCAGTACTCCCATGGAGATGTGTTCCATTCCAAGATGTCATATAGCTGTGGTGAAACATGTCATCTAAGATGAAGCCATGGAGTTTCTGAAGTGGCAAAATTCCCACCAATATTGATAGGGGCAGAATTTCCTTCAAGAGGAACTACAATCACACATGTAGAGAGAAACAAACACTCAAAGCAACAGGAAGTGAAAGTGAATTGCTGAGACATCTAATATTAGGCCTGTAAACAAAATACAAGACAGAGCCTCTGTAACCTATACTGCATGTAGTTACATTGATGTTCTGTAGTAAAAAATTATGATCAGGTTCTTAATGAAGCAGAACTTTTGTCTTTTGATAGAAAACACTTTCTGGGGAATTTTACTGAGAAAATTTTGAACTCTTCCAGCACCATCAAAATAAAAAAAAAAACTGATTAAAAAGCATTAAGGTGTGGGAACTTAAGCAAATAAACAAATCTATCAGTGTGCAAATTCAATTTTGTAACAATAAAAACTTCAATGTTAGCAGCACAAATGCTGCATTTCAGGTATGTTTTATGAGCGATCATATGTATGTCTACTATAAGCAAAAGATCCCATATTGCATCTATAAACTAACTGTTCACTTAAATGATTTTTTTCTGCTTCCCAGACCACAGAGATTTAAATAATTTTAGACAGGAAGGATGAGATCCCTCCCACCTAAATTTATACATTTACTACATGGATGATCTACAACAGACAAAGCCATCTAAACTCCTTGCAGGGGGTGAGAGGAATGTCACCCAGACATAGAGCCGTGATTAACGCAGGACAGAGGGACTGGCAAAGAAATCCATTGCTGAATACTCTTTCCTCTTGACTAAAAATAATGTCTAAGCTGGATATAAACATGCATGTTACATTTACCAAAATTGGTGAGATGCTTTCCGTCCGTATTGAGAGTCACCCCCAAGAATTTTAATTGGTGCAAGGAAGTAATGGAATGTCCTGTGACTGGACTGGGGGCATGGGGGGAAATGTGTATTTAGGAAATATGATGAAAGAGGAAATACTCATCAGCCTTCTCTCTGCTTGAAAATGAAAATTCCCTTCAAAACATCTCCACCACCCCTAACTGTGTGAACTAGATATAGAATCAAGGTAAAGTAGACAGATGTTGAAGTGACTTCAGGAGAAAAAATTACAGATTGTGAAATTCTTTTTCCTTTTTGACAGCTGCTAAGTGTTTTTACTGTGGGTGGTTTCCAAGAGGGTGCAAGGAAAGAGGTAAATATAAAGTATAATGGTAAACTCCCCTCAGGGCATAGTAGATTACAGTCAAGAATTCACAGCTGTATAAGAGTGTGCAGAAGGTGTGCAAGCTGAGGTGAAGATGGAAGGTTAAAACTGGCTTAATGAAGAAAATCTATTATCTTGTCCATGAAGAGTGCCCAGTTTATGTTCCGCTTTCTGACAACTGGAGTTGATCTGACTCACGTGGGAACAACATTTCCCTGCATTGGAAGAAATGTTCACAAACTCCATTTTCTGTCAAATTATGGCAGTCCAATAATGGTCTGCTTTGGAAACAAAGTGGTAGCACTTAACTGTTTTCAAGACAAAATATGAGTGTTGGTTTGCCTACCTGTCCAGGGAGTAGAGCAAGGGCTAGGGATCTTTCATTACCAGACCCCTGGCTGCAGCATGGGCAGGCTGCCTTGCATGCAAATATGTGAAGGTTATCAATAAAACTGCAGATTACCAACTCCTTACACTTGCTTAGTGTTTGTGTTTGCAGTGGAAATGCAGTTAAAGTTCTCCTAACAAGCATGATGGTTGACAAAAAGCATTGCTGCCAGTTGTCAGAAGACAAAATGCGCAAACATCCTGGTAATTAGAGGCTGATCAGCTGAGATGGCTAGAACTCTAATATTCTGAATTAGCAAGGGATTGACTGGAATTTGACTAATTATAATTAGAATGCAAGCACTTAACTGAGAGAATACGTCCTCAGCTGAAGCTGACATAGTTGAAAAGTAGGGTTTAAAAATTATAAAGGTAAGAAGGAAAATGGCTTGCTCCAATAAAACAGCAAGGAATATTTGCACTGAATTGAGACAGGCTTAAGAAGCTACTGTTTCCACATAAGAAGACAAGTATCCTATATTCAACTCAAATTCCATTAAAATGCAGCTTTTTATGCTGGGTCTGAACAATTGCATATCATCCAGAGTGGTGGCCAATGGGTACTTTGGAAAAGCAAGAAGTTTTTTGCTTTTGTAAGAGTAAATTGAAAATCCTTAATGTTTAACAGCCCTGCAGCAAGTCATATAATGTAATTATTAAAAATTCCTTACTTTGTTGTCTGTCTACTTGTTCTTCTATTGTGCTAGAATTTGGAAATCTATAGTATGAAATATAAATTAATGGTTGCACCTTTCAAGTTCCTTGAAACACACTGCTCTAAGGAGAGCTGATCTAAGATGAGTATATGAATTGTCATAATGGGACAGATTGAAGGCCTTTTAGCCCATTAGCCTGCCTCTGATAGCTGCCAAGAATACAGGCTTAAGTAAAAGAACAGATAGACAATAAGAATAGCTTATGAATAGAGTATTCTTCCTTCTGGTATATCCTTTCAGATTCCAGCAATAAGTAGCAATAGCCTGAACCACAAATTGCATCTAAACTATTAATATCCAAGCTAAGAAATGTTCTCCATGAATTTAATTATTATTTCAACTTATGTGTATGAACAATCTCCTAATCAAACAACTTAAACTACATACTGGATAAAACCAGTTTTTTTAAAAAATCTGTTTAGATCTGTTGTCTGATGTTTCGATTCAGTTTTTCCATAGTTCCTCTGTTGCAAGAAATTTTGAGAAATCTTTCTGCCTCACCATCATACCATTTACAATTTTAAAGATAACTATTGTGCCTCTTTTCCAAGATGAATAGCCACAATCTACTTTGTTTTCATTCAAAATCCTCTCCTTGTCCCTGATAAAACTTGTTGACCTCCCAGGTAGTTTTGTACTGCCCTCTTTGTGCTAGGTCCCAGAACTTCTCCAAGACTTTCTGTGTCCAGCTCAAAATATCAAGCCAAATTAATGATATGTTTTATGAACTGTAATACTGATTTCAAGTGAAATAATGTTAATTTTTATATGAACATCTTTTGGAGATATATAAGTACTTGCAGTATTCATAATAAAGACGCACTACAGGTATGTATGATGTTACGTATTTCTTCTCGAATTCTACCTAAATACATAGCATTACTTCTACATAAATACATGATAACACTTTGGTTTTGGTGACTTCTAATCACTGAGTTATATTTTTATAAATTTGTTCATGATGACACTTTTATGAGTGGCAAAAGTTAATTTAGAGCACATCACAATATAATTGTTCTTAGATGTTTGGGAATAGTTCTGTTAGTATCACTTTGCACCTATCACCACTTAATTGAATCTTTGTTTTTACTGTCTAGTCACTCAGTGCTTGGGAATTCTTCTGCAACTCTTCAGTTGTAATTTTAGTGACCTTGAGTAGTTTAAAGAGTAAACATTCCCCTATTATTATTTTCCTTCTTTTTTTCTACTCATTTATTATAGTGTTAAATAGCACATTTCTGGCAGAAATCCCTATGGCACCTACAGAAGAAAATTTAAACAAGCCCACTTGTGCATCTGGTGAAATAAAAAAATAAGCTGTGGATATAATGATTATTATTCATACTGATTTAGTCTTTTTGTGTACATTAAAAAAAAAATCAGAAAGAAAAACATTCCAGTAATTTTTTCTGTTCTGTTTCCCCTTCTGTAAACACTGTGTACTGCTTAAAGGGCTGTTTGCAGACACTGCTGTCATATGCTTTCTACAAAATGCGCATTCAGTATTACAAAGTCAATTTCTTGAAGATTAAAGCCAAAACAACTGCATGAAAGAAGCAAGAACAGTAGCTATTTAAATTTTCCTAATTTTCCTAACACAACATTATTTAATAGACATTTATATTTTTGACAATCAAATAATTTCTCCATTTGTAGTGAGGAGGAACAACTTTATCTCACAGTATTTCCTATGTTCTGATATCTACATGTTTCATGAGCATGACAGGGATTATCATAATTTGTTACTCAATCAGATATGACATCTTTGAAAGGATGAAGTGTGGTTAATAAAATTGCTACTTAATTTTTCAGTTTATTGTCTTTTTTATGTCTAAGTTTTATTTTCCCTTTCTGCTCCTACTTCTGTCTTTCACAAAGATTTCCATTGTACAGAGATGCCTCTGCCCTTCCCAAATAAGGGAATCGAACTAGATATTCAATGAGTCTTGCTATCAAGATCTCTTTCACTTCAGCTCAACAGCAAATACCTAAAGGAACTGGAATGGTCATGATTTTTCCATGATCATTTGTTTAGTGGAAACCACCAACTCCCAGTCTATCATGACTTCCTTGCCACCTGACAGAACAGAGGAATCATTTTCCTTACACCTTTAGATTTTCATATCCTAGGGTAGTATGGTGAAATGTTAGGATTAACCCCATGCAAATACAATGCTTTTATTTCAAAACAATCCTTTTCATCCATCCTTTACTAACACTTTCTGTCTTTCCTTATCATGTCCAGATAAAGCAGTCACAGCTTTTACATATACTTTAACATAAGTAACTCTGACCACATAAAAAGAGTAATTACCCAGATTATTGAGACGATATAATGTCCTGTTGTTATTTTAGCTTTTTAAATACTCTTCAAAAGTTTAAGCAGCAGCAAAAAAAAAAAAAAAAAAAAAAAAAAAAACCAACTANAAAAAAAAAAGGAGACACATTTTATTACTATTTTTTTACTATTTTCGTTTTAACAGCTTGCAAATCCAGACATCTTGTACTGCAGGGTCTGGCTAAGTATGTATTACCTCCAATCATTTCCTGGATGGTTGATTTCCTAATT
Organism: Oxyruncus cristatus; assembly: GCA_013399855.1. NCBI lineage: Eukaryota > Metazoa > Chordata > Aves > Passeriformes > Cotingidae > Oxyruncus > Oxyruncus cristatus. Next base: position 694,931 of record VXAY01003299.1, on the reverse strand, counting down.
CCTTTAAATTTCAACACTGAACATCATTCATCTTAGCCTAATCTTTAACTGCTTACAAAATACTCAGAGACAGCTATAATTACACCACTTAGTCTAACTTTAAGTTCTTACCTGAAATAGGCCTGAGGCCTAAACTTCTACAAATTCATACTTGCATTTTGAAAGGTGAGACTATGCTTTCTAAATGTTTAAATGTAGAGAATATTATGAGGAGTCAGAAGGGAGAATGATGATTTTGGTACTTTTAGAAACCATTATTTTAAGATACAACACAGAATTTTTAGTTGGACATTTTCTTCATTCAGAGTATTGATAAACTTCCTACAAACCTCACATATTGAGAGATTGTGCAAGAAAGGATAGCCACAATGCAAATTTAGGAGGCACTAAGTTTGTAGAAAATGCAATATTACAACAGATATTGTTAACATTCTGGGACACCCAGTTTGTGCCCTAATTTAAAATAGAATATTTTTGATGTATATGTGAGTTAAAGGGCAGGATTTTATAATTTTTTTGTTTATTAAAGACTCCCTTTAACTGGTCACTAATAGGAGGTCAGTGGAGGCTTTGAATTAAGTATCCTTGAATCCTACCTTGGATGTTTCCATGAGGGCAAACTCATCTGCTTTATAATGAGCACTTACTGAGTTAATAAAAGTGCTTTTTACTCTTGTACAGACTACCTGGGTCCCGAACGCTTTACCATATGCACCTGTCTATGGGGGTGATACCTGAAAATGCTGCTGGCCCATCCAAATCAGATTCAATTCTGTTCCCTGAATCTGGAGCAGCTGAAGATCATAGGAGACCAAATGTGAAAGAAAGGTAAGAATTGTCTTATAGTGTGAGAAGAAAGACAGTATGTTGCCACCTCTGCTCCAAGTAGAATTTACTGAGGAGCCTAAGGCAGGTGTGCAGACAGCCCTCCTCTTCCTTCTTACATTCATTCAATCGAGTGAGGAACACACTATGTGTCAAAAGATACAGTAAATACATGGCTGCACAGTTGTTCCTTAAGAAGAGAGGCAAGACCCATTCTGTTCCTTGATTCCAGCTAAGAACATCACAGCCATCACCAGTTTCCTGTTAATCTCTGCAGGACTGCATTTATCATAACATTTTTCACCTTTCCCAACTCTTTGGGAGGATGACTCCCCTACACCTACTTCCATCCGTGGATGCCAAGAAACAAGGGTATGTGTGAAACACAACCTGCCTCGTGGAGGTTCCAGCCTTACTCTCACAAAGGTAGAAAATCCCACCCTCTTCCTTTGCTGACAAAACTAAAAACCTAGTCCTGTCCTTTAAAGGTGTGATAGATTTAAGAGAGTGTAAAACCCTGACCCATGCCAAAGGGAGGCTGGAGCTGCTAATCTGCTAGTGATGAATCTGGGTATATCAGGGCTGCATAACCTCATTCAGTTTTCTGGGTGTCAATTGCTTAGTTAAGCCACACTGGCCCATAAACTCGCTCATGTGTACTTCAGCTTTCCTCACTTGGTAACTCTCCATTTTCACTCCTCACACATAGCAGAATTAATAACTGTGTGTTTTGTTGTTTTTTCTTTACTTTCTGTTTGGCCTCCTACTTTGAGTTAATCAGATCATCAGGTTGAATTGAGAACCTAGACAGACTTCTCAGTGCATCATGGATTTTATCTCCTCCCATATAGTCTGACATTGCAGGGAAAGTGTGGAGGGCTGCATAATGTGACAGAACATTTTGCTGAAATTAGTACACATGCTGGGCATTACTGTATGGAGTAAATTTAACATTACTGTATGGAGTAAATGTAACAGTATTACAGGGGTATAAGGGATGACAGTCTTTGTTATAAGAATGTTATGGCAATTTCTTTTATTAAATGCTTCATTATGTTTTCCAGCTTCCAAAATCCATTTTGAAATCTAATATATTAATGTGCTAAAGAGGTTTGGAGAACAATACGGGTTAGCTGGCTGTGCTTTCATCTGGCCAGCCAATTCTATTTCTCCTCTTGTGGATGTTCCTGGTTTTATAAGGTAATGTATCACGAGAGTGTCAGCTGCATCATGCTACAGCTGTGCTAAATCCTTCTTCACACAATGATGTCCATTATGGTGTCCTGATACTAGCAGGCTGAATTATGAGCTGGACATGGAGTGTTGTGGAGTGCTGAAGCAGTCTGGCAGCCAGCCACGGACATGGTACACCAGTGTGTGCTTCGCAGAGTGAAGCAGATGATAGCCTGTTGCTAGAAATTGTAGTTCTCCCATGCTGTGCAGTTATGATAGGGTGGGATGAGTTGGCAAGTGGTGGCTATGATTTTATGGTACAATTGAACAGCAGTACGAAGCAGGATGAAATTCCTTAACAGCTTTAGTTTGTCAGTATTTGACTTAAGCTATTCTTTTTTCTAGTAATGAACTAGGTCAGAGTTGTAAATGTGGCCATTTACCACTTCAGTAGCAAGTCTAGAGGTGCCTAGGTATTTTTAGTTTACTTTTGCCTGTTTTTAGTTTGAAGAAATAGCAGGAATTTATAGCCAATATTATCATGGGACTATCTAGTGTATGATACTTTAGTTCAGGAGAAAGAATATTAGTGTTCACACAATTAACTATCTGTAAGTGCCTTCTGTGGGCTTTCAGCATTTAATACTGACTCCTCACTAGGTTATTGCTGTATGTATGACCATGTCCTAATGAAGTATTTAGGCTTCACTGATCATTTCATACAAATGCCTTTACTATTACTGGATCACAATTCTTTTGATGAATTTCTTGAATTGCTATCTGGGCTTAAACCATGACAATGGGGAAAAAAATTCTCACATGAATCCTAAGAGCTGTGAAAGACCTTCAGATGGCCCAGATCCTCTTTCCCTATTCCTTATTTTACTATTTTACTATTCGACTGTTCTCAGTGAAGATGGTATTAGCTGTTTCCAGGATAGCTCATGCATTTTGCACTGGTGAATCCCCAGACAAAGTGTACTGGGGACAAAAAGTGATCCAGAACTCATCATCCACAGCCACACCCAGCAGCTGCATTTTCCCCACTGTACTGACCTCATGTCCCTTTGCAGAGGGCAAAGGAGCAGGGCAAAGAGTGTAAATCCTGTTCCTGACCCACATTTCCTATTTCCCTCTTCTCAGGGCATGTCCCTAGGGTGTTGTGAGCCCCCTCAGGTCGGGGAAGTGATTGGAGGAGTCCAGATTTGCCCTCTGGCAGAGGCTCTAGCTGAGGGCAGCACCACCACTCACATGGCAGAGCCCAACTGTGTAATCCTAACTGTTCACAATACACCAAAGGCAGTCAGCTTTACAGCTTTGCAGCCTTAAATTAATCCGGGACAAGCAGGGTTTCCAGGCAGGAAATTTCCTTTCCCTGTTCTCTCTTTCCTATTCGAGTGGCTCTGTGACTTTTCTTGTTGCCTCCTGTAGTGGAGTATAAGTAAACCCATGGCTTCACCTACAGAGCTCAAAATCACATTACATCAGCAACAGATCGCTGAGAACAGTGATCACTGAAAATGGGGGATAATTTCATTAGGGGTATGAATAGAGCTCAGGATTTGCCCAAATGGCCCCAGCACATATCCCTGCTGTTTTGCTGGCTGTCTATCCCATCTGATCAGCTCCTGATTGTTTCCTCTGCCTTGCTTTGGGATGCTCTTTCCCAGATCCTCTTTCCCTATTCCTTATTTTACTATTTTGCAATTAAGAAAATAAGGATCCTGTTTATACAGAATTAATATTTCCTTGAATGTAGTTAAAGTTTAAGAAGATGATGTTTCTATGGCTTTGGTTGGTTTTTTTTTGGATTTTTCCTTTTTTTTTTTTAGATTGTTTGTTTCTTTGTGTGCTTGTTTTATTAAAAAGGATTTGAAGAAAACTACTGTAATAGTCAATTATTTTACATATTAGAGAATAATCCCCTTAACCACAGAACATGCCTGTACCTGTATCCTTTAATGCAGAAGGGAACAAAAAATTAAAATTGGGGCAGCAATTTTAAAAAGAAGAAAGTCTTCTTCCAAGTAGGAGAGACTACTTAGTTCTTTAGTGATCAAAGACAACATTATCATTCAATATGTTAATTTTGGAGTTTTATTGTCTAATATTTTCAATAACAAGTAGTCACTGAGTTCTCCACAAATTAGCTCTTTGTTTTACCCCACAATAAGAATATTTATCTAGTCTTGTCTAAAGATAGAAAAACTAGAGGCTATGCTACTAAGTTTAATATCTGAAAAGACATGAAAAGTATATGGTATTTCATGAGAGGATCTTTAGACTTTATCTTTCCATCAGATTTTCTCGAAACACCTAAAAATAAAGGAAAACATAATTTATTTCATTTTTTATTGTCCAAATGTCTGGCGAAAGTTCTTGATTAGGAAGACTGCCAAAATACCTACATGCCACCATTATCTCCTCACTTTTTATCTCTTTCAGACATGAAAAGGCAATTTGCTTTCATCAGTGTCTTGACTGATGTCAGTAGAATATTTAATATAACAGAAAGATGTAAAACTATGCATCATCAAGATGCTACTCATATTTTAGCTGACATCTCCATACCAAATCCTAGCAATCTAATATACTGTTAGATTTAAAAGAGATGACAGAAGCTTGAATCTTCTTTAGTGTGAAGAAATTGCCCAAATCTAATGTCCCTTAGTCTGGAGAGAAATAATGAAAAAATCAGTAGGATAAACTTGTCTGCTCTCAAATGTATGACCAGACTACCATGTATGAGCCAGCCTACCAAAAGTACATAAGGGTTCCATAACAGCATGAACATTAATATTTATATGGCATCAAGAAATCATCTGTCAAAGAGTGCTAATGTACTTCAGCTGGAACCCAATAATCATGTTTAGAGAGCCTGTCCTTCTATTTTCTGTCCTAACTTTTCCATAACCTTGAAGAAAAATCAAAGAGACCTAGACTTCACCTACCTAGCCTTTGACATGGTCCCACATGACATCCTTATCTCCAGATTGGAGGGGTGTGGATTTGAAGCGGGGACTATACAGTGGGACACCCGAGAGCTGCCTTCCAGTATCTTAAGTGGGCCTACAAGAGAGCTGGAGAGGCGGTTTTTATAAGGGCGTGCAGTGATAGGACAAAGGGGAATGGTTTTCAACTAAAAGAGGAGAGATCTAGATTGGATTTTAGGAAGAAATTCTTTAGAGGGTAGTAACACACTGGAACAGCTTGCCCAGAGAAGTTGTAGATGCCCCTGGAGGTGTTCAAGGGCAGGTTGGATGGGGCCCTGAGCTACTTGGCCTAGTGGGTGTCATCCCTGCCCATGGTGGTGGTGGTGGTAGGGTTGGAACTAGATGATCTTTCATGTCACTTCCAACCCAAGCTTTTCTATAAAAGGTTCTATAAAAAGTCAGCATGAAAGGTTCCATGAGAAAATAAAAAAAACTCTGTATTTTTACAGCAGTTATCTTTCAGACCTCATCACACAAGACCTTGACCATACAAAATAAAAATTATACTATTATATTTTCTAAAACTTCCATGTACATCACTTGCTTAAACTGTTATTTATTTTTCTGGGTACTAAACTGGGGATGAAATTTAAATCTACTTTTTAGCTTTGCTTCCATTAAAGATAATGTTTATTATTAAATATTTGGATTTGTGTTTATTTTGTCAGTTATGTAGTTCTAATTTTCTTCCACTTAGATGTGAGTTGATTTCTACTTTTATGAATTTACTGAATTTTGTGGTGTGTTAACATGTTCTCTTATAGTTCTATTTCATAATATCTTACTATTTCAAGAGCCACTTTTTTGTTGTAATTTCTATGCATTTTTGTGTTACAGCTGCTCTGAATTTAGTTGCTTTTAGTTTTAATTTTTAGACTTTAAAATATTATATATAATATACATACACACTTTAATTTTAGTCACTTTTTTTACATTTTGTACCTTCTTAGTCAGTCAAGAACCCACAAGAATGGGTTCTACAGTGGAAAATATTGAGCCTCTATTCTGAACGCGACACTATGGTCCAAACAGGAATGGAATTCGACTTATGTCTACCCTGTCAGCAATTACACCACAGTGCAGCTTTTGCTTTGTAGTTTGCTTATTAGATCAAAAAAAGTTTGGACAATAACTGCAGAAGACCTTGAATTTTCCATGGTTTTGGGGAATCCATCCTACAACTATAGCATGGAATCTATTTTACCACCTTTCCAGCTAAAATTTCTATTCTGAATGACTGTTAAACAAAAGTTTTAGTTGCTGAATTGATGACTATGCTCTTCAAATGCTTATTTTATTAGCTAAAACTCAAATAATGTGACAAAATGACAGCACAAAGCTTTGCTATCAGTTGTGTTTAAAAGAAATTGAAATTTCTTCTTATCTAATAAGAGGAACAATTTTTGGGTTTTATTTTTAAAGACAGTTCCTTATACTAAAGGAAAAAAAAACAAATATGGACTTGGTACCATAGACCAGATTCACAAAGACTATACATTATAAAAAGGATATTTATGAAAACGGCACTACACAGAAATCAGCTAATGATCTATTACAACAGTTTTAGGTACTGGTTAAAAACCACTTTTCTTAATGCATAACACTTAGCCTTGCAACACTCTTCTCATCTTTCAACTGGTCTCAATCCCAGAGGCCTTTTCTGGAAACTATTATTCATACATAGAAACATAGAATCGTAGAAGGTTAAGGGTTGGAAGAACATCCAGTTCCACTCCCCTCTGCCGCAGGGGACAGAAGGGAAGGGTAGCCTTCCAGTAGACCAGGTTGGTCATGGCTTTGTGCAACCTGGCCTTGAATGCTGCCAGGGTTGGGGCATCCACAACCTTCTGGGCAACCTGTTCCAGTATCTCACCATCCTCACAGTAAGAATTTCTTCCTAATATCCAGCCTAAGTTTCCCCTCTTTCATTTTGGACTCATTACTGCTTGTCCTGTCACTGCAGGTCCTGACGAATACAGAATGTATAAATAATTACATACATATAAAATATGCTATAACATACAAATAGAGTAGCCAAATTACTGTGTGCTTAGCCAGAAAATGTAGGACATGCCATCTTTAGGCAAGAGTGTGTATTTATCGTAATCAGAATAGATAACAGTGTCAGATTTACAGTAAGAAGACATGAAAAGTAACATGAAACAATTTTTTCAAAATACATTGCTATCCTGGTAGCAGTTTGTTGTTGTGTTTTTTTTTTTTTTCCTTTTTAAATGAAAACATGAAATTTTAAATCAAATTATCCACAGCTTCTGTCTTGCGATAATTGCACTCAGTGGGGACTTCTGAGTTTACTGTAGCAGAGAAAGTATCCTGTTATATATTGTTGCTTAGCTAAAAGAGTAAACTAAAAGCTCTAATAGCTTTTCTTGTTGGCAGAGAACCAAAATGCAGTATGTGTGGTTTATGGATTAGCTGGTATTCAATGCAAAAATACACAGGCAACCTAAAAAAAACCTTCCTAATTTTAATTGGTTTTATTCTATTTTAAATTGTGTGCACAATTCCTATTAAAATACACAGCACAGAATGAAAACAAAAGTGACCACAAAAATAATGCAGTATTTTATGGTTTAATTCATGCATCGCATCATATCACCTCATTCATAGGTCAATCAAAGCATTATTTGCTAATGGGAAAGATTTTTCTGGTTAGGAACCTATTACAGCAATACAGTCTTTTTGAGTTTATATTTTTTGACTACACAAAGCTAGGAACATTAAAAAATTTGTCTAAATGCTTAATGAATTTAATAAAGCATTTGTGATATCAGTCCACTAAAGTGGTTCCCACTATTTATCCCATTTTTTTCCTGCATAACGGTTGAGGAGTTTATCTAAAAATCCCTCTTTATTTTAACTTTTTGTTTCTCTGGAACTAAAGGAAAATGATAGCCTTAATATTAGGTTTAGTGGACAGAGAAAGAAACAGAGCTTGAGACTAGTAGATTAACATACTCTTTATTCAGAAAAAGGAAATTGCCTTAGGAAGGACTTGAAACATAATAAATCAGTTTCAAGAATAAAGCAGAACCCTTTATTGTTATGCCACAAAGCTTCTTAAGGATATGCTGATGTACTTCTGCTGTCTACATGCAAAACAATGTAAATTGAAAGGGTGATTATAATAAAGGAACACTTTTTTTGAATATTCAAACAGATATAGGTAGTTTTAAACAGGAAGCTGCCAACATCTACTTCCAGTCATCTCATGGAAATCTAATTGTGACAGATGGCATCCAGCCTGCCTGACGTGAATTTTACCTGCTGTATATTCACTGATGATTTAAATCACTGATATCTATCTGTGTGTTCTTCTATGTACATATCTTCACCTACCTTTCCTTATCTTGAGTTATACTACACGTAAAAAACCTAGTCTTCTGGCATGATAGTACAAATGTTTCATACCAGCACATTTTATATCTTCCTTCTTTTTTTTTTTTTTTAATTTAATTTCTAGGCAGAATTTATGACCTCTTCAGACATTTCAGTTCTTCTGTGTGAACACCTCTCATTCCTCTGGACCCTCTCAGAAGAAGCCTTGAAACAGCTACGGCATTCAGTTCATTTCCTTTAGACCTATTTCCATTTTTCCACTTTCTCATTTTATCGATGGAATCTGCATTTCTTTTCTTTCATTTTTGGACAGAGTTATTTTCATTTGCTTCTCTCTTGATACTCTGCTACGGCAGCTAAATCTTTCCCTTTCCATCTACACATTCTCCTACTCATTACCATGTTGTCAGTGTTCAGCATTCCTCCCTCACCTCACACACGTGGAGGTGCTATCTCTCATTCGCCTCCTTTGGTTGCAACAGTCATGAAAGCGCTAGAGCAGGAAGGATGCCAGCATTTTAACTACTGTGTTGTCTAAACCTGAGCAGATGGTCTTCCAATCTCCTAGGAAGAGGAGGCTCAAATGTGTGATAGATAAATTCTTTGAGGTGAATTTGTAGAAAAATGGAGGGCTCTTAAATACATGGTGCATTGAGGGCAATGTTTTGAGGGGAAGCGGAGAGGCACTCTTATTTTTATTCCTCCCTGCGTTTGGAGCTTCATCCTAAAATTCAGCCATTGCAAAGGCCACATAAGCATGGCAGGGATGAATAGCTCTTCATCCTTTCTACTGAAAATCATAGAACTTTCCTTGCTACGTAGTGTCTACCTCCCAATGTCACTGATGTGTAACATCTCTCCTAGGGTTCCTCTCAGAGCTGTGTGCAAATCAAGGACTGCTTTCAGCATAACATGGTTGTGTAATCTTGGCTCAAAGTTCTCAGAAAAATGCTAAGTTGTGAGAAAAAGCTGTGAAGAAGTACTAAGCTAGAGAAGAAGGGTAAAATGACAGGCAGAGAGGTAAGTTTGTTGAGACAGGGAGAGTTGACATGTCTATGATGTCAAAACAAAAACACTGTCATGAGAAGGTATAAAGATGGCACATCAGCAGCACTGAGGATTAGCAATGGAGCATGACCCTTTCCCACCTGCCATCAGGCTGTCTGGCCAGCACAAACCTGCTGCATGCTTTACAGGGGGTTGTAAGCATATTAATAGTTATTTTTGTCCAGATTCTCTGTTGTGTGTAATAGCCAAAAATAACTGGTTTATACTCTTCAGATGTGTACATCCTTCCTTCAGGTCCTTGTTCATGGCAAAAGTTGTCCACACATAGTGACACCGAGAAGGCAGGTTACAGACATCAGCTGAGCAAAGGCATCAGTCCTGTCATAGCAAAATGTCAGGTGGTGATTAACCAGGGAGATTTACATAACAGCTACTGAGTGGGAAGCCTCTCCCTAGAAATAAACATCACCGAGAAAAATTTAGTCCACAAAATTCTTAATATATGTAAATGTAGAGCTGAAAACTATCCTTCTTTCTGTGATCACTAGATCACTATGCAACTAATACAGAAACCAGAACTTTGAGCTAAGGAAGCAAATTTAAGAAAAATTAATTTACTTCATTAATTTCATTAATAGAATTCCATATGAACCCTCCTTGCCCCAGTCTATCAAAAAATACTGATGCAATATCAAAAGGAAAATACATTTTCTCACTGCAGTCATATTTTACCTTTACTACAAGAATCCGGATTCTGAAATTTCTAGGCAGAAGTTTTTCCCTCCTATATTTGACATCATTTATGATGATCTAACAAGCCAGTTTCACCTCCAAGTCCACAAATAAAATCCTCTCTGTTAGTAGCAAGGACAGAGTTCCCTTTCATTCAAATTTTAGAAGTCAGATGACCACACAGATCTATGAGCTACTAAGTGTTTGATCAATCCTTATTCAAGTATATTGCAAATAACGATTGTTTGTGCAAAGCAGTATTGTAAAATGACTGGGACAGATTTCCGTAGTATCCATCTGTTTTAGGACTTCATAGTGGTTCCTGCCGTTACATTTCTGAACAGATTTGAAATAATTAAACTGGTATTAAATCACATTATGACTTTGACTCTTCTTTCTTTCATTAAGGGATACTCTTTTTTGGGTATCCATATGTGACAAAATTTTTTACATTTCGGAAGACAAATGTACCCAAATGAACGTCTGTGACTCAAAAATGAAAACAAATGGAAACAAATGCATGTGCCCTCTTTGAATCACAAGCCAGTATCTATAAAGCCTTGAAATAAAGCAATTAAGACTGAATGCAACTTTAATTCCTTGTATCACACAGTATTTCCCATGAGGTTGTTTCCTGAGATGTAAAATTTTACAGTAACATACTGCACACTTTAGTTCCGTTTGCTATTTAATATGTATGTCACGATCTGCCTTTAGAAAGAGAATATGTCCATAAAATGTCAAATAATTTTTGTAATTGTTTGCTGGAATGTAGATGATTTTAAGTTGTTCTCTGCATTTGTGACATAGATTTGTCCAGATATCCTGTATATTTTTAAATTTATTATAGCCCAGTATAGATTTAAAATAAGAAATTTTTATGGCTACATGCAGAAATACATGTTTCGGTTACAATGATAATAGTACAATAATAAAATGACAATAAACATTTTATTGTTTTCTATGAAGATTTGAGGCCACTTTTCTTTGGCCTATTTTTAATTTAATGGCTTTGGCATTTCTAAGATATACGAAAAAAAAATCCTGAAGTCCGTTTGTCTGGTTTTTATGCAGATGGGCTTTTACATCAAATATTGAGACTTCTAGAGCATACGAAAGGTATACAAGTAATACCAAAAGTCTGCTGTTACTGCTTGTTATTTCAAATACATTAAAACACTCAATTCCCCATTCAACACCTCTTGACCTACAAAACTAACAGCTTTCTATTACCAAAGTATCCAAATAAGCCAAGTCAAATGGGATTTATCAGGAGAAATACTTCTGAAATGTAGAATTCTAATAAGAAACAGTAAATAGGATCCAAGATGGAAACAAAAAATGCATCACATCTTTGCCTATTCAAGCTAAAAGTAATTACTGAAATATAGAAAAAATTAAAAAATGTTAACACTTGAAACCATTTATATAGTACAGTATAGGAAGTTACTATGTTTCTAAAAGCTGCAGTCAGTGAAGATATTGACACTATTTTCATCCACAGTGTTAACTGCCATAATACAGGTCAACAGTTTTCAAGCTGCATGCTTTTGTTGCATAATGATCACTATTGAAAAGACAAGAGGGAATGAACAGGGAAGGAAGGAATGATAAGAGGGAGAGGTTGTTTGAGGTCTTTTTGTAAGCAGTGTTGAATAAAAAAGAGATCTTAAGCAGTTCCTCAGCATTTAAGATGGGAGAGCAGAGAAGTGGAACGATAATGATGCAGCGGCTGATTGCATCAAGAGGAATAGCTTGAGAGAGAAGATACACAGCTGGTATGAGAAGCTGAAGCAGTCTGGGACAGGAGCATAGAGGAGGAAGGGGTGGTAGGGCCTTTAGCCTAATGTAATAGTTGCAATAACGTCCATGCTGAGACAGGACTCCTCTTTCTGCATTCTTTAGAGAAACTAGAAATCATAACGTCAACTTTCCCATGTTCTTGAACACCTTCAAAGTCTTGTGAATAAATCATGGTGTGCCAATATGATTCCACATCACAGGATTTTTTTTAAACTGTACCTTATTTTTCAAACTTGAGAAATCTGAGCACTGCCTTGCAGGAATTCTGTTCTCTTCTAAAAGTCAAATAAACGAGAGTTATGTAACAACATAATTAAGATTGCACTTCCTGCCTCAGCTCAGATTTTTTCCATGTTTATTTGCACGATCTATTTTGTTTTCCAGCCACCAGGATATTGGAAATCCTCATAATCTTTGTATTATTTCAGATTTCTATCTTCACAGCATTCTTGTGAATCTCTACTCAGCACTGGCAAGGCCACACCTGGAGTGCTACGTCCATTCCTGGGCTCCCCAGGACAAGGGAGATGTGAAGCTACCATAGAAACTCCTCTAAAGGGGCACAACGATAACTAAGGGACTGGACCATATCTCTCATATGAGGAAAGGTTGAGAGACCTGGGGCTGTTTAGGCTGGAGAAGTCTTGGCGGGACTCTCATAAATATGTACAAATATCTGAAGAAAGGAAGTAAAGAAGATAGAGCCTTTTCACTGGTGCCCAGGGACAGGATAAAAGGTGAGGAGCACAAATCAAAACACAGGAACATCTCTTTGAAGATCAGGAAAAACTTTTTATCTGTGAGGGTGAGCAAACACCAGCACAGTTTGACCAGAGAGACTGTAGATTTTTTATCTTCAGATAAATTAGAAAGCCGTCTGGACATGGGCGTGGACAACTGGCCTTGCTTGAACAAGCGGCTTGCACCAGGTGACCTCCAGAGGTCCCTTCTGACCTCAATCATCTGTGACTGTGTGAGAATAGTACCTCATGGTTCTCCTCATTTCAGCATTTGAGTAGTAAGGACGGGATCCAGGGCACTCAAATTCAACAGATATCTTTTAGTTTGATTTGGAAATTTCCTTACTAACTACAGGTTACCTACATTTGACCCTCTTCCATTCATGCAAGAAGGTTGAAATTAGAGTAAAAAGAACTTTTGGACCTTAACATTAATATAATACTCTTCACATTCCCAGTTTATAGAACTTACTTAAAATTGTAGGGGGGGTGTTTTGTTTGTTTCTTTGTTTTGTTGGTCGTCTGATTAGTTTGTTTGTTTTGATTTCTGTGCCATTGCCTTTCCCAGTTGGCCCCCGAATTCCCTCTCATCCCTCAACCCGCCATTGCTGTTTCCCAGAGCCTCCCCAGCCCCTTGCTACCACTTGCCACCTGGCAGGCAAAAGAAGTAGGTAGACCCCAGGGTTCTGTTTCTCTGCTGTTGAGGACAACCCCATGTGCTAATTGTGTCACGCATGCCATAGGCTCACTATCACTGCTTATTATAAACTGTAGATGTGCATGTACACTTGTAATGTGAACCCCCATAACCTAAGGGGTTGCATAAAGGTGGATCAATTTTTAAAGACACTGCACTTTAGCAGCTCTCATTGGCCTCAGTGAGGTTTTTTGTTAAAAAGTGTGCACAAGACACATTTAAAGCCAAACACATAATGAAACATTTAAAAAGAAGACAAGTGGCCTTAAAAACACAGCAAAATTGCTAAAAGCAATGACAATATTACCAACTGATAAAACTTCATTTTCTGAAATAAAATTGGTGGTTCCAAGTTAAGCAGTGAGTACTGAAACCTTAAATATCACAGACATATCACATAAATAAACATATATTTACACACATATGTTTCCATCAATCTACCTTTAGCAAAGTGAGCTGCCTTCAGTATTTGACACTTGCTATTTATGACTTTATGCCTTGATTAAAATGTGTGTGTTCATCCAGGTACAGTATTTTGATACACTCTCTGCCACAATAATAAAGATCTTGTACTACAGTTTACACTAGTTGCTTGTCACCTTTTTCAAACAGCAGATATTTAGGGCTGACTAGCTCTAAATTGCCTGTTGAAGTGACGCTAAGTATGGAGCCCACAATCTTAATTTAGGTCCCCAAGTTAGATGCCAGAAGTTAGGTGGTGTGAATACCCCCCTCAGAGAACAAGCCATAAAAAGGAATGCAGCTATGTATAGAATGCAGAGAAGACTAATATAAATGTCCTGAACAAAAATGCTATATATCTATATTTGGTAAGTGAGAGTTTGCTCCAGAGAGATGCTTATGCATTGTAACTCCTGCGAGAGCTTCAGGAGAAGCTCTGTACCTCCCAGCACTGGTCCTTAAAAGATCAAGCATTTCCATCTGGTGCTGTGCTCCACCTTGCCTGATCTCAAGTGGAGTTATTACAAGAACAGGGATTACACATCATTTCCCTCTACAGTACTTTGAATTATTTAATCAATGTGCTTTATTCCACAAGCTGTTCTAGCCATGCTTGTGAGGGTTTAAATCGGAAGATTGCACTGTTACATGAGCAATCCTTGGAGGAACAAAGCTTCTTGCTGTATTCTCTGTGGCAACGGTTAGGAAAATGCCATATACTGCTTAGAGCCATGGAATAAATGATGGTTCCTAGTCTGATGTATTAGTCTAATATTCTCCCAAGTTTCATTATGATGTCATGTTGATCATGCTGCTGTTAGTAAATTTTGGAACAGCTCCCTTCCTGCTGGCAGGTACAGTAAGAGAAGACAGGCTGCAGCTGACACCAGGCATCTGTCATTGCAACTGTCAGGAAGCTGAATACAAAAGAGGTTTACTGGCCAGATAAAAATTCCCAGATTTTTTAGCTTCTATATCCCTGCTGTGTCTCTTGACATTATTAGTAACATTACAATGGGTAATTCAATTATGAATATGAAATTAGATTTTTTAAAGTAAAACAATTATAAAAAAGGATGTCCAAGTTTTTCTTATTCTAACAGTATGATTACAGTCTTTCAACATCAACATTACAGTGACCATTTTCAAAGTTCAATTCAAAAGCCCATGCTACTATTTATAAAACAGTCAAGAGACTATTTAGATAGTAAAATTAATTTATTTTTAGCTTTTTAAAAACATCTTTATGCCATTTTAATGCTTTCATTTAAAACAAACATTTACGCTTTCTGATGTTTAGCAATTTCAATTGCTTAACAAACAAACCTTACTTCGTCTTTCAACATTCATTTTCAAAGGAAGACCTGCAGTCTAAAGGGGAGACACAGCAATTACAAAAGAACTTGTGATGCTAGTTTAAAGCCAATTTATTCCAATATTAGTCCTAGAATTTCAAGACAGGACCTTATTATTTGGGTTCACTTGAGATTATCAATTTTTATGTGGCTTTCAATTCAATATTTAGAGGCTGCTGCCAAAGGACCTCCTTAACTAAATCAGAGGCCATATATAAAACCATTTGTTTTGGAACATTTATCTAAAGACAGCGTAACCTTCTGAATTGGCCTGATTCCTCTTGGAAGAGAAAATAATAAATGCAATAAGGAGCAGGTGTGTGCATTTTTGGACCCGTTAAGAAATAAATGACTTGTGATTCTGGCTTTCCTGTGATTCAGAAAATCAAGGATACAACTAGATCTGTGAAGAGGATGAGCCACAGTTTCCTTATACTGGCCAGATACATAGGATTTTCAGCCAGCAGTAGCAATTCACATCAGTATCACAGGCCCTGCTATTTAGTCCCATATCTGTCATTGCCCTCCTCCATGATATCAAGCAAATTACTTAATTTCTCTCACACTTAGTATCCCCTTCTGTAAAATGAGCTGACAATTATACATATCTCTCTAATGTCAAGAGAATATTTTTGCAAAATATTCTGAGATACATTTAAATAAAGTTCTAAAAGTGTTTTATTGTATAACAGTACACAGTGAGGAAGAGTTTCACACATCGTAGCTGCAGAGTTTGTTAAAAGTTTAACCTCAGACAAAGGTTTTATCTGGTTTCCATGTTGTATACTGTTGATGTTTTTAAAAAATGCCAATTAAATATTTTCAGCCAAGTGTCACTCTCTGGGCCATGTTATTGTGTCTCCATTCACCCTGAGAAGAGGATCTTCATTCTGTGCCTCCCATTTCTCATGAAAAAATATTTTTAAAAGTTTTTTTTTTTTCTTTTTCTTGTTAGTATATGAAACAGAAAAAAAAGATTTAAAAAATATGATGAGATTTCAGCATCAAGCAATTAAGCTACCCAGAGTACATTTTTCTTTCCTTACTGATGTCCAACAACATGAACAGTTCACCCCTACCTGGTCTTCAGTATCACGTTTTCATAGGGTTTTCAGGTATTAGCATTAGGAATTTATTTCTGTAATGGCATCTTGGCCAAGATGCCAGTTTTTAAATTCATAGGTCATAAACCCAAAGGGATGTGAGCAATTATTATCACTTACATAATACAGATTTCAGGGCTTCCCTAAGGTTAGTTCTTGTCCAAGTCACATATTGTTCAGAGCAAATGATTATTCCTGATTTTAAACATACTTTTGATACAGCATCCATCTCAAATCCTTGGAATTTGCTAAAAATGTAGATGAAGCTTTTTCTAGCTTGAAATCTAGCCACTGGAAAAAAATAATTTCTGTCTGTTTGATTACAGAGCTTTTGCCTGTTACCCACCACCTCGGTACATGCCACGGACAATCTTATTCGAGTTTTTATTTTATAAAGAGAACACACAGGCTTCCTTGGTCTTTAATGTGTATTTTGCTTTTCACTTGTTTAAAAACTTAATGAAATTTCTCTGTACTGTTTCTGTATCCATATACTTCACGTAGTTTTCAAATAGGCGCAGGATCACTGGGGAATTGTATCAACACTACAGTTTGAAGCCACAGAAGGACTTTACCTATGGATTCATATAGGTGTGTGCACCTGAGGACCATATTTGGATTTTGTCTCTGTACTTTCTATAAAATTTACTATAATTTCATTTACATTTACATTTCATCATTCATCAGTATTCTTCTTTCTGTGTCATCTGAAACATATATTTTTTCACTATATATTAACTAAAATGAGACAGACCTCTTCAGAACATCACAAGTTTCCTTCTACATGTTCATTTGAGATGTGTTATCTAGCTAGTACTTAACCCTCTTGATTTGCTGGTAAATTTTTATTCCTGTATTTTTCATAATAAAATAATTAACAATATAAAATATTATCAATATTAACAAAAAAGAAATTGTATTCTTAATAAAATGAAACTGTGTTTGAGGGGAATAATTTTTCTTTTCTCTTTCTGACCAAAATCATGTCTGCACAACAGACACTCAGTCACTCTCTTTTATACCTGTGACAGACAGAAACTGAGCTCTCACTTGAAGATATCTTTCAAAACACTTCAAACAACTTAGAATTTTTTTACAAGAAGTACAGAGATGTCCCCATTTTCCTTCCATATGCTGGGGAGATGTGAATAATTAAAGTTCAATTCATAGGTGTATAGCACCTAATGCAAATATTCACAGGCATTATTTTGATTTTACACTAATATTGCACTTGCAATAGAAACATGTAAAGGATTAGACGAAGCACCAGGCTCTAGAGACTCAGTACATTGGAACAACTGACTCTAATCAGGATGTGTAGGAAGCATCAACATGTTTACAATGTGAAAGAAACATCCAAAATTACTTGAAATAAGAACAAAATAAAAAGACAACATTCAAATGACTCCAGGAAACAAAATGCCATACAATTCAGAAGAAAACTAGGATAGATAACAACAGCTAGAAGCCAGAATGGTTTTGGATGCACCTGTGCAAAGAGTTTTTTTCAGGCTGCTAAATATAGGAGATACATTCATGCTTGATATAATAAAAGATCAGACCTTTTACTTCAAAGACTCTAAGAGGTATAAATAGGAAGAGAGAAAAATAGAAGTGTGTATGTATGTGTGTGCATGTGGTTTCAGTCTATGAAGATGCAAGTCCTTCTGACGCACAAAGGGATAAACCTCTGACAGGCTGCAGTGCTCAGAGGCAGGAACTCTGAGAACACGTGTCTAATGCTGGATACCATGCATTTCTGTTTTCTTTGGTGACATGGTAGTACATATATAATCTGTGTGTTGTTTAGATAAAGAGATACCCTACACTTGGGGCAGATATGATGTCATCGTTTTATTCTTTTGAATTGATTTGATCGAATGCTGTCTCTCGTTAGGAAGTAAGACTGTTACCGGAGAATTCTTGAAGAGCCATTTATCCTGATAAAAATAAAATTAGTCTTCTACATCTGGACTGTCTTGTTGTTTTGTGAAAAGCACTGCTAGATGCTTGATGCCATACTAATTTGTGAGCAGTGATGAGATCAGCACAGGATGTTAAAGAAAACCTGAAATGTAGCCCTTATCCTGTGACTTTTTGCCTCAAGTCTGCTTGTAATGGTATATTTATTCCTAAGCAGGAATTCAGTATAGTACACAGTCAGATAGCTATACATGTTTTTTTATAAATTGGAAAAATATGTTCAGTGTTCAAAATGCTTTATTTCCTTGCATCATTTGAAACAACATACACGATGTGACCAAAAAAAAGCAATATTTTGCAGAAAATTTCTCAGGAAGATGCTCCCCTGAAGGAGGCCTTTGCTGCAGTCTGAAGATCCTATCTAGGTGACTGAAAGCAGCTAGCCGTGGATTAGATGAGGTCAGCAGGGAATATGCACTGGCAGTCCCTGAGTGGCGGATGGCCTTTGGCTGCCCCTGTGATCCCAAAGCTGCAGTTCAATTTTCCATTTCAGCTTTACCCAGTGAACAAGGTCAGCCTATACTGTCTGCAACAGATTGATATCTTAGATGCACGGACATTTCAGGGGGTGCATAGGGTTCCCTTACATAACCCTCCCTTCTCTTTGTCAGGTCTTTATTCTCTTTATTAACCTACTGTTCATTCCTTTTTACATCATGCATTTGCAAAAGACATAACAAAACCATGATTTTAGGAATGATTTAGTGACAGCTTTAATGATGTGATATAGCATCTTTTAGGTTTATTTTTAAAGCTTAAAATCCTCACTGTTGCTGAAACAGGGTGGTGTAAATGAAAGTTAAAATGTTGACTGATGAGGTTGTTACATCCCTTCTGTGTGATGTAAAATCATTGTGGCTGTTTTCTCAAGGGTTGTTCTTTTATGAGATTGAATTACATCACTGCTTCACAGAAAGCATTTTTCTGCATGATCAGGAGGCATGCAGGGTGAGAAAGAGATGACTGTCAGCAGCCAATGGGAGATGCTGCTTCTTAGCATTACACTGTGAAGACATGCTCCTGAGGGCATGTTTAATTTTGAGCATCAGTGGTCCCACTAAAATCTGGTAGACTAGTCACAGGATTAGTGTTCTTTTAGGATGTCCTTGTATATTTAGGACATTTGGGGGACAATGACATTCACAAGCAGGTTTCTTCCCCTTTCCTTCTCTCAACGTTCTCTTTCAAGTTTTATAATGTACCAAAACAATTCAGTCATCTCAAGCAACAAAAGCACATTAAGGATGGCAGTTCTCACTCTGCTCCCTTACTGCAGATGTCACTCATCTTGCTGTGCACCTCTATTTGTGTTTAGAAGGAAACTCTGTGCCTACCCCAGAATCACTACATTGATGCCTGTAAGAAGGGCACAGATCATTTTGTACCTCAGACTGATGTTTCTGATCACGTATAATCCTTTCTTTCCAAAACTCAGGTTGACTGGTTAAACAGAAACAAATTCTGTCACTGACTGTGCTACTGTGTATGTTTTTAAGAACAGAAAAAATAATACTTAAAAGTAAAGGAATTACATGGTGGAAATGACTGAAGGTTATTTAGTAAACTGAAGGTTATTGTATCCACAAGGTACAGTCATTTCTATGGTTCTGTCCTTAAAAAAGAAAAAGGGCCATAGCAAAAGACTTCAGAGAGAAGAGCTTATGGGCTTGTGTATTTTTATCTAAAATTCAGTTTTTGTCTGCCACTGCTACATGGTATACAAGAAAGAAGGCAAAACCACAGGTCCCCATCATAGACAGCAGATCTTGAGAAGGAAGGGGAGGAGAGGATGGTGTAGAGAACATGAGAGCCAACTTTTCTGTCAGACAAAACAGGCAAAGGCAAGGATAGAAAGAAAGGTTGTTTGTGTATGCCAGCTGTGCCTCTAGACCTCCAGAACAGCATATGAGCTAATTGCAAACTGCCCTGCATGGCTAAACTGCACTGACAGACAAAAAAACTATTTGGTAACGTGATATTTATATAAAAGCCAAATTAAAGCTGTTTAAAATGGACATAATACTGAAATGACCTACTAGAGCTTAACTCAGGTATCTCTACTGTTTTAATCAATACACAAGAGACACCAAGGTCATGCTTCAGAAGCAGCATACAAATTAGAGCCTCTTTCCTTACAGGAAAATCACACAAAGCTGAAGGACATACATATGGAAGAAAAAAAACGTGATGAATTCTACTACTAACAAATTAATAACTAAGGCTTTGAAAATTCTTCACTACTCTGTTAAACTAAGAACATGGGAACATTAACATCTACACTGGTGAGGTGCATTTGCTTCTCAACCCATTTTTATTCCTTACAAAAAGATTCTGGGTAAATGGCTGTGAGAGATAGTAGGTACAAGAAACTTACTTTGATCAGAGCAAAGTGGTACCTAACCAGGATCCTACATGAAGAAAATGCAAGAACTAAGCCTATCTCCTGTTATAAATTAATGTCTGTCCTTCAGATCTAAATCAATCAGCATGTTCTGGGACATTGGCTCCCCAGCATTTCTCTTTTATAAACCTTGCAGCTGTTGAGTTCTTTTTCCCCTCACTGTCCAACCCTGCAATTGCCTCTGTGAAATCCTTATTCTCTGTCAGCTTTCTAATTCTTGGTGCTGTTACTTCCGGCAGGTCTGCTTTCTTGTACTGCTGGCCACCCAGCAGCCCTGAGTCCTAAAGCAGGTGCAGTAAAAAGCAGCAGCAAAACAACAATACAGAGAGTAGCAGATTAAGATGAAGTAGTGGCATCTTGGGAAGGATAATGCCTTCCTGCTCTAATAATCAGTTTAGCTCTCTGTGTGCAGGAACATGGACTCCAAGATAACAAACCAGGCTGATCTTGTACTCCAGGACTTATCTATGATGCAGATAAGGTTGGTATCTGCTGCTATAGATGTATGTAACAGGGAACCAAGTACAAGTTTGCTCCCTGGAACAAAGGCAGTTGGTTTTCTGCAGTGTTAGTTATGTCTGCCCTTCACTGGATAGATGAATGCAGGGGTTTGTCAAATCCTTACATGCTCCATGGACTCTGCAAGCTCTGTGTGAAGGACAACCTGAAGGCAGTCAGTCTAATCCTGCCCACCTGTGTACCAAACTATTCAGTGTTCTCAGACTGGAAAACCTCAGAAAAGAACATCAGTTCAAGACGAAGCATAGAATTTGTACCCAGACAGATTTTATAAAATACTGAGAAACCACTCCCACTCCCTTCCTTTCCATGCCATCCCAGGCAGCAACCAGCACCACAGAGCTTTGGGTTACCAATGATCCCATTAACAATGCTTGGTTCCTTATCTGCCTTTGACAGGATTCATATAGCAATCTCTTGCTGAGTGACTGGTGGAACTCTGGCCACTTTGAGTAACAGTCTTTGAGACAGACAGCCCTCTGTGCCTGAAGGGATCAGAAATACGACTGGGAAACAATTTGAATCCTAGCTCTGATAATGCCTTCCTGAATGACATTAGACATATCAGCATCTTACCTCAGGGTGCTGCGTAGGTGACTGTGGAAAATAATAATGCATCATCCTAAATCGCCTGGAGACTGGTTCATACATCCTAAGACCAATTGCCTCAGAGAAAAGACTTAAATCATATTCTAGGGGGTATTAAGCTCTGAGAGATATCAGAGTGTTTATGAGGTCTAAGCTGAGGACTCTTGCCAATTCTATTTTGAGAATAAGCTCTGCTACCTTTCAAGAAAACAGTTTAGAAAGACACTAAAAGCAATTCTGAGGAAGCCCCTTTTCCTTCCACTCTTCGCTAGTTTGTCTGAAAAATTATTTGACTCAACACCAGAGGACTGTAGTACACTGAAACTTGACTTGAAATCTCTATTGATCAAGGGCAACATGCCTCCCTAACAGCTCCACATCATAGTTTAATTTATGCTCCTATGTGCTATCTTATTATATATACCATATTCCTATACTCTGTGTCCTAAATCCAATTATACTCCTATGTGTTTTGTTCCTTTATGACACAAAGAAGCTCTACCTGGTTTAGCAGGATTAGGGAAGAGTAACAGTAGTTCCTCTAGCTAAAACAATTTCATTTTATGCAGAAAGATTCAGCAAGTTTAAAAGATGCTCCTACCTTTTCAAAAAGTGTTTTCTCTGTGCCTCTTTCAAGGAGCCTAAGGACAACAGGTCTGGTTCTCAGAAAATGAGAAGGATGAAAACTCAAGGACAACACTACTCTATTGAGCATCAGAGGAAGGAAAGTAGGAACCTGGGATATCAAGAATGAGAAAAATACAGAAAGGGAAATTTGAGGGATTAGAGAAGTACAAGGCAAGCAGTGAACAGGGAAATGTTTGGAGTGACAACAGTGATGGGAAGACAGTGGGAACCAAAACAAGTTTCACGTCCTTCCACCTAACTTTGTGCTCACAATAGCTGCAAATGGAGATTAAGTTGCTGTGCTTCACTGAGACTGATTGCTATTTATAGACCCATATTTGTCCTAGTTCTGCAGCATTTATGCATTTTTTTCTTACATTAGAACAAACACTAAAATTTGAAAACATTTGCTCTCAATGTACAACACACCATGGAAAACATATTTCAATTTTAAAAATGATACTTTAATACTGAGCTACTTCCAACGATTTTTAACGATTTCTAGCAAGGTAGAGGATATAAAGGTTTTAGATTACATAGTGTAAGAATTACCATTTGTGAAATATTTCAAAAAATCAAATTGATATCTCATATTTAGAAAGCAATTTTTTACATTAGGGATTGTGCTGTTTATTCTCATAGAAAAAGAGAGACTTTAATTTTACTTCTTTTTCAGGTTTTCATCTTGCATCTAGAAAGGACTGTCACTGTTCAAGAAGTTGAAAATTTCAAGGTATTCTTAATATTCCTTTGTAAAAAAAAAAATTAAGAAATATAAAACCTATCCATTTTCTTAGTGAACCAGCTTTCAGGTTTCTTTTGAAATTCAAGCTCATTTATGAAGTTATTTAATTATATCATATATCAGGTTTTAATAAAAATTTTTCATCAATGTAAAAAATGAATGATGACCCAACATAGCTTGTTTCAAGAATCAAAATTAGAAGGTTGTGCATTCACCAGACAAACATTTAGTATTTTTTTGGAAACTCTCCAGTAAGAAATGGAGGGGCTCAGCTTATCAGTAACCTGAAATGAAAAGAAGCAATCATCTTGAAACCATCTATATTTAAATATTTAAATTTAAATCTCCAGATTTTTACATAATCAGATTTTAAATAAATTATTTCAGTAAATTTTACACTATAACAAAAAAAAAAAAAGAAAAATAAAAAAAGAAAAATTATCTGTAGAAGAAAACAGAAACAGAAGTACAAAGAACAGAGATGAGTAACAGACTGTGACAGGTAATCTGCATAAATTATTAAGAATTTAATACTGGTTTAAGTGTTGGGTGAGACAATAAAGGGTGAATTTGTCATTGGCTGAGAAATGCATTCCAGCACAACAATTTTAGCATCTGAAAATATTCTACAATATTATTCAACCTGAATATGGAGGTGGGACTTGTAGAAAGGAAACATTGGAGCAGTAGACAGGAGGTGAGAGGGGGTGGTGGGAGTGACAAAGTTGGGGAAGTAGATGTGAGAATAGCCATGAGTAAATGCAGAAATGTAAGATGTATAAGAGCAATTGAGAGAGCTGCCTTTAGAAGATGAGAAAGATATAGTGCTAGGAGAGTTTAGATGAAGGGTTATCTATAAAAAATGACAATATGATAAATTAGGAAAAACATGGGTCTTGGTTCTTATTTAGATGATTTATAACCTCAGAAGCCCAAAGGCTCATCTTGTTATTGTTCCAGTAAGGGGACAGGGGTAGAAAAGACTTATGCCTTATTATTTGCTCTGCTGTGAGGGAAAATAGCTATAACCACCAATTTATACCCTCTATTTACACCAGAAAGTTGTACTGATTATTTTTGAGGGAAAAAAAAAAAAGACATGGTCATCTGGAATGATGCCTAATGATTAAATAATGTAATAAACTATTGACACATCTTTTCTCACGTAAAGAAGAGGAAAATAAGTGTTAAAATAGCTTATATCAGACCTGATTCACAGCCAGGTCTTTGTACCCTATTTGAGAAGCACTCTGCTCTCCTGGCTGTGCACTCAGAACCTTAGCATACTCCCTACCCTGACTCACCCTTCTACTTCATCTCGGGTGTTATGAGGAAAGAGACAATGGTGGGCACAGGAAGAGATAGGAAGACAAGGAATTGAGTGAGACTTCAAGAAAAAATGGGAAAAAGACTGAAAAAAATAGAAAAACTGAGCACGTCTAAACAAAAACTGTTTAAGTCAATCTAAAACAGTATGTCTTGCCATGGGGAGAAAAATGTACCCTTGAAAAAACATCTTAAAATCCACCATGACTTTTCCCATGAGCTTGCAGGACTGTTAACGAAGCCATGTGGTAAATTGTCATGCAATCCTTAATTTCCTCCAGGATGTAGGGCTATTTATCCCTCTCATCTGTTGTGGTTTTTAGTTTGAGAGTATGAGTTCCCAAAATACTAGGAATTAAGGGCCAGATTCCCAGATAACACTAAATTTTGGAAAGCCAGTGGCTGCAGTAGCATGTCTGTTTCGATGGCACCACTAATGATTGGTCCTCATATTTTTTACATAGTAATAATACCACAACAATGACTGTCAGTTAGAGTTCAGAGGATATCATACTATTCAAAATGGAAAAAAAAAAAAGAAATCTACGCTGTGGATGTACACCATTTTTTCACTCAAGATTAAAAAAAGGCATTTTTGCATTCACGAAAAACAGTGAAAAACATGCAGTAATTTAGACTTGATCTTCACAATGTTTAGATGTCTGTCTTGAGTAATTTTCCTAGAAGACTTCTCATTTAAAAGTCTGCTGTCAAAACATTTTATGATGTTCTGAACTTTCTGTTCTCTGTGAAAATCCACAGAGATATACACCAAAAATTCTAAAAAATTTGTATGAGAATTATAGTTTAAAATTGCTTTTGCCCTTCCAGTCTTATTACAGCATTTTGAAAAACATCTATGCTTACTTACTCAAATCAACAAAGTAATCTTGAAAGCTCCCCAATCATTCCTTAAAAAACAGTTATGTTTTCATGATTTTTTTATAACAGGCTCCATAAAAAAAACCCCACAGAAATACTACTGCAAGGATTTAAGGTCTTTCCAAAATCATTTATAGGAATGGGTGCATTATGCCCACTTGGAATAATATGAGATAACAATCAAACACGGAATTGAGTATCTTTCCTTGAAAAATATTCCATTCCAAAAACAAATCTAGAAATTCCATTTTTTTAACCTGAATGTACTATAAAAGGTAATCTCATGAAGACAATATTCTGTAAGACATTTTACATGTAAGACATTTTTTACAGTGAACCTATGGTATGGCAGTATGTGGTAAAACCCCCAAACCCTCAAATAATAAAATAAAAGGATAGAAGATGACCTTTTTCTGCTCTCATATATTAATGGATTTTAATTATAATGCTAACACAAATAAAGGTCATAGAATGCTAAGATCCATAAAAGGCCTTACGATAACAGTAATTTTTGAGGAATTTATATGAGTAACACTACATAAAAGTGACCTTCCCTTTAATGTACTGGTATTATGATTCCCAGTGCAAATGACCTCACTTTGAGATATCTTATCTTATTAAATCACAGCATTTAGAAAACACCACCTAATTTCCTTCTTAATGTAATTTTTGAGACATTGTAACCCAATGACTGTTATAATAGTTCTAATGCTTCCTTTATGCATCTATAGGTGACCTACCCATATTGCTCACTCTGACAGTAAAATGAAGTTGCCCTCTTCCAGGAATTTGTATTGTAACAAGAGTTTTCTACTTCTTCATCACAGCAACCACAGCACAACAATTATTTTAAATGTCCTCAGCACTACATTATAACATTCCATATCTGAAGGATATAAAGTGAAAAACTCTTTAAAATAATAATAATAATAGAATAAACACGCTGCTATGTAAGTGAATTGGTAATTTTTTTATCAAGGTCAAAACCCAAGTGAAATCAATGTCCTAAGTTACTAAATACTTAGGTCCTAAAACTGAGTTCTAATATTTACCAGACTGTAATTTTATACTCTTCCTCAGCCATTTTAAATGCAAAGTAGATCTCAGATAAAAAGAGAATCTCAAAACTGCAACCATGAACAAAGAGACTCACAGCTGTTCTTACTTGTACTTCGGGTACCTGTTGTTCCCCGCCCTTTCCCAAAAAAGTATACTTTCATTAACCTATTTCTCTACAGAGCAGAGCAGCAATAATTCTAGAACACAATCTACCTTCCCAAGTAACCTAAAAGGGGGCATGGACAGAAGGGAAGACAACTGTGTAACTGCCTGGAATATAACACAGATTGCCTCTAGCAAACGAACATAAGGAGCTAATTACCTTGAAGGTGCAAACTAATCAAGTTAGGGTGTCAGCCTCTCATGTTATTCACATGAATAGCCCAGACGAGGTTACTGAAAATAGCCAGAAGTTGCTGATGAAATGGACAATAACATTTAATGGCATATGCTTAAAGGGGCCAGTCCTCAGTCCCAAACCCCATTCTGTCTTACTGCCCTTAAAGTTCAAATATCCCAACTAGCACTGCATCTAAGCTGACCCCTGTGTGTGACACAAAAAACATATGAAATTGTTCTTTCTCCATATGGCTGTGGCAACCTGCTGCTTTTCCAGCTGTTCACCAATCCCGAAATGTAGCAACTGTACACAAAACCTGAATAAACAAATCCATGTATCATGGGTATGGGTTCAGCTGGATTCATGTTTTACCCATGATGTAGTCTTTTATACAGACATGATTTATTAGGATGGAAAATGATCTTGAGCATCTCTCTAACAGGTCTGCCTCATGCCCAAAGGTGTTAAACCATAATGCCTTGAAGAAAAGGATCATTTGTGGACAGCACTTGCTTTGGATGGGCAGCTCTGCATCCTTGTAGACTAGATCTGTATTCCCTTTTTTTTTTTTCCTAATATTTACAGTAATATTGAAAGTTGAGACTTACAGAAGTTTGGGTCAATGCATAAAAGCCTTCCTACTCATTTAGAGAGAAATAATATTTTCCAGAAATGGAAGAACTCTGATTTTTCTCCTCTCCAAGCTCGTTTACACTAATGTAACTCCCTTCAGAAAAGTGATTCACATCATCATAAACGGCAACAGAGTCAATAACTACTGGGACAAATAAAGCAAATCTTAATGAGGATCCTATGTGTGTTTTTTTGAAGTGATGAGTGAATAATCCCAAGAAGGGTACAATTATGCACCATTAAAGGCTGTTGCTATGTAAGAGTGACAAAGCTGGAGGAGGTTTGCACAACACCACAGCTGGGACAGACAGGTCTGACTGTTGCTTGCACTGCTCTCCCTACACAGCAAGGCTTGCCCACCAAGTATAAAAGCTTTTTGCTCACTGGATAAATGAATTAAGATAAAATATAAGGCAAGTGGGGTGCCTTTGAACAATTCACCAATTTTTCTAGCTGCCACACTTGAAAGGAGTAGGTACTCCTGCTCTGCTGAAATACTGACCTGGAAATTTTCATAATGGGTAAGACAGGAAATAAATTGCCCATTTCTCAGATGCCAATGTGCACTGATCTTCCCCCTCACTTCTTTTTGGCAAGACCAAATCCAGAATTGTAAATGTTAGGGTTGGGGTTTGTGCTGTTTGTTTGGTTGCTTGCTTTTTTTAGTGGGTTTTTGTTTGTTTTGGTTTTGGTTTTGTGTGGGTTGTTTGCATTTTTCTGGGTATTCTGAAAATTCAAACATGATCAACTGTTGTAGCTCAGATGATGTTAACCAGTGTATCACCAAATTTGTATATTCTGTATTTTATTTCATTTCTTAACCTGTAAATAAGAAACTGTATTTTCTAAATTGTCCCTCAGGTAGGTTGTGAGTGCAATTGAGCAAAATCTTTCAAATCTATTGATTACATTCAAACAACTGATTATATATCAGCTGCTGACTATAAACATTTTTTCATGATACATTAACTAACAAAAATATTTTATTGGAATTACTTTTTATTTTTTCTGGTCTTGATTTAAGTATTTTAGATTTAAAAGTTATGTTTCAAAGATCAAGTAAAAATTAATTTGAAAACAGCTGCCTGTAAAACAGATGAAAAATACTTAAACTTGAACAAAGTTTTTTAAAAAAATAGTTAATGATGGTATGAACCTCACTTAAGATCAGTGAAACTTCCAATTATTTTCATTTAAATATTTCAGTAAAGATGATTTTTTTTTTCTATTTTGCAGTTTGGGCAATAAATTGGAATCCCTTTTTTGCAAAACACTTTTGTGATAATAAGTCAGAAATACATGAGTAGAATGTAATTTTTAACTGAAGTCAATACGTATTAATTGTCTGACAATAAACACTAAGGGTTTTTTATGTAGCTTGGTGTTTAAGTCTAAATTTTCAAGGAGACTTAAAAGTTTATGTTAAGAGATTTAATCGCTTTGTCAGAGATAAGGACGATTGGAGATAACCTTCAGCTGTTCCATAGTTCCTTTAAACTTTTATTTGTCATTAGAAAAATTATTTCAAATCTGTTCTATTCCTGAATAATTCTACTTTTGGTACTCATTAAGGAAATATGTGCATGCTTCAGAAAACAAACAAGTAGCCACTGGAATTTCTGTTGTTTGTAAAAAACTAATACTTTTTAAACAAACATGGAAATAGTAGAATAAATTCTAGGTTTTAAATTGGCTTTATTCACAGCTATTTTCTGTATACTTTGCAAAAGTATTAAATTTAAGAGACATTGGATTAGTGACTGCATTCTTTCTTTCCTTTAAAAGAGTCCAGACTTCGATTATTCTTCAAATCATAATCCCATTTTCCGCTCTGCTTTCATATATTGACTGTTAAATTTCAGTGAGACACCATGCACTTTTAAATACTTAAAATATTTTCTGGATTGCCTGAAAACACCTACATCCTGATGAAGGAGAAAGTACAAATGACATCTGCAATTTGGAACACCTCAGAAGATGTTACAGCTGGGATTTATTTGCTACAGTAATCTCATTAATTTCAATGCATTTTGAGGGTCATCTTCAGACCTTCTGAAAGGCCAGATTTGCAGTGTCAATAATTATGTTATGGTTGTGGTGGCAGGCATAGCCAGAGCCTAGTGGGATGCCACATGCCTGCACATACCTACTGGCTTCAGTGAGCAGTCGGAAGCAGTTTGCAGGTGAAGCACATGGCAGCTCTGAGGTTGGAGAGCTGGTGACTTGCCACAATGTTCAGCTCTTGAGGTTGTCAGGCCAGCTAGACTTTGGGGCTGTCAAGATAGTTATGTCTCACCAGGCCAACTAGTCATAAACTACTGGTTCAGTTTGAGGAACCACACCCAGCTCACCCTAGTTAACCACATAAATTTGTGGTAATTAGATGTATAAAAATAGTTACAGAAATTGAAAACAGCAACACTGCATGTATAATTTCACATGTAATGAATTATTAACTTTGTAGAGTTGCTAATTCATAAAACGAAAATCTCTTTCTTCAAGCTGTAGTTGCAATCTGAAAGAGATACACTGGTTCACAGTTAAAAATGATGCATAAAAAGAACTAATATGTTTAGGATGAGAGTGCAATTTTATATATCTTCTGATATTTAGAGCACTAGACCAGGTGTTTGACATTAGTGTGCACCATTTACAGCTTAGTGCTTTTACGTATAAGAAAGTTATGGGTTTTAATCTATTTTTTGTGGTATTAATAAACTAAATATTTGTTAACCTCAGTTTATCATTCATTTGATTCACACTGTGTTAGATTCTAGAGCATGAGGGAACATGTAAACATACAACAGATGGCTTTGGTCTACAGTCAACTCTGTATTCCTTTCTCATGCTAAAACATGGCTCTGCATGTGTTTCAGCACAAAATTCTGATTCACAAACATCAACAGACTTTTGCTGTAGTGTCTCATTGTACCATATTTTCCAGGAACTTACACTTGATTAATAATTGTAACACTAAGATGGAACAGGGTATAAATTCCATTACCTGTGTAAGACAAAAAAAAAAGGAAAAAACTAGTAACAGAATATTGATGAGCAATATACGTGGCTACTCATTTCTTACAGAACTGTTTAACACCTTTAGCTGCCCAAAGAGATGTATTTTTATGAGTACCTAGAACTGCTGCCCTTGTGTAGTATTTACATCACTGTTTTCAGAACAACACTTCAAGACAAGAGGGCATGGCCTTAAGCTGTGCCAGGGGAGGTTTAGGTTAGATATCAGAAAGAAATTCTTTACAGAGAGAGTAATCAGGCACTGGAATGGGCTGCCCAGGGAAGTGGTGGATTCTCCATCCCTGGAGGTTTTCAAGACGAGGCTGGACGTGGCACTTAATGCCATAGTCTAGTAACCATAGTGGGGTTGGATCAAGGGTTGGACTTGATGATCTCCGAGGTCCTTTCCAACCCGTCTGATTCTATGATTCTATGATTCTATGAAGTTAGAACTACAAGTGTCAGTACCCTGGACATCAGTTAGATTTCATCTGCAGTGATCTTCAGATCCATTTTGAGTCCATGTTTAGATAATAAGAGGAGTTATATTTTATTACTAATTCCCACTGTAGTTTTGCCTGTATTCTTCTGCTAAAGTTCTACAAACCTCAGCACGACCTGAAAAAAAGCTCTTTAACCAGAAATAATGAATGCTAGAAGATGCCTAAATCTACATATATATCATGCATCTTGATCACTCCACCAATGATCCAGTTTACAGTGAACCAGAGATGGTTTGACTGCTTTAGCCCCTGGTAAAGCAGTTAACCTTATGGTGCTGAACGTTGTGAATATTATTGGAGCTAAATATTTTCCATTTAGAAGAGTCTGTCTTACTTTCTCTAAGTGACTATTACAATTTACTAGCCATTTATTTCAGCTTTACTTCCAGCTATAAATGAGCTGTTCACTTAAACTGACAAATTTTCTGCATAGATTAAAGTGGAAGACACGAACCATTTTCTGCAGAGAAATGTAATATTACAACTATGATTATATTACCCCTTCAGTCTCTAAAATGCCTTTTAATGTGACAAAATTATTAAAAAGTCCACATGTTTATCAAAATACCAATCAGCTAACACTAGTCTATGAAGGGGGAAAAAAATGAGATGTTCAGGAAGAAGTACATTTGGTTTGAATTTCATTGTACTTAACAACAGAAAACAAATGATAATGTCTCAAAAGACGGACATTCCTGGTATTCACTCTAGCTTTAGAAATACTCTGTTCTGCTGGGCCAAGGGAACTCTCAGTTCTTTCTCAAGCCACATATAAAGGATGAGAAAATCCTCAAGCCTGGCAATGCAAGCCTTATAACTTGGATGACCAGAACCAGAGCATTTGTCAAATGCATAGACTGTCTCCATTCTTTTTGTGCTCTGATGCTTTAAAATAAAAGTGATTCAATTATCCATGTTCAAAAAGGATCACAAAATTTTAACCATCCATAAGATGGTTACTAGGATGGGGATTTCAATCTCATGCAGGTGTCTCATTGAGGATGCAAGTTAAATTTTCTTGCATTTCTAAATTTACTTGCATATCTTAAAAAACACTGTTATTTAGGTATATTTAGATGATCTCTACACAAGAATGTAGTTCCACACAGCCTGGCACTATGTTTGCATCTGGTAAGCAATCATGGTGTGTTTCTGCACCATAAAGAGGTATCAAGTTATCTGGCCTTGAAGTGCATGTTAGATTAGTTATTTGCTTGTGTAGCACTGAAGTAATTGAGCTGTTTTCAATCTAGAAGCCTTTAGGCAACACTAACGTGGGTTCATGTGCTGTGTTTTACTGAGAATGAGAAATATGACATGTGAGCTACACAAAATTTACTCAAAATCAGGAAATCAAACTCCTTGAGGTGTGAAGCTACAGAAAGGAGCATGGGAATTATGCTGGAAATTTTTTTTTCCATTCTTAGAAAAACTGCTACCTTGCAATGCAAATCAAAGATAGTCAATATCAGTAATAACTCTGCATTTTAGAGGACTCAGCAAAAAAATCTTAAAATAACCTGTACCATGCAATCAACCCTTCTTCATGGATTTAAACCTTTTGAAAGTCCTGCACTGTTTTCATATCATACTTTGAAGTAGCTGTTCCCATGTTAGAGTAAAATCATCATCGTAGACGCATTACAAAACAATGAACAAGTAAAGAATTCTTGCCTCCACTGGTCTCTGACTCTTGCATTCTCAATCTGTTTTCTCAGAGCACTGAAATAAAATTATCTGGACTTAAATTGATTCTCTGTACATTTTGATTTCTTCTAGTGTCTTCACAGCTTTAATTTCCTCACTGTGATTTCCTAAGTTCAATACTCGGTAATTCAGAAAGCCCAAAACACTGGTTGGTAAACAGAAAAGAGGATCATGTGTCCTTCTTGGGATCAAAGGCAATGTAAAGCCTTCTGATACATAGTGGAATAGGCTATGAGACACTAAGGGCTGGATCTATTTCACATAATTTTAGTCATCCTCAAATTAGTTACTTTATAAACTTCACTTATTTATGGTCCCTTTCTAATCAAGGGAGAGAAACAGATACTTCCAGAGGGTAACGAAAAGAATATGCACCCTAATAAGATGCCTTTTCCCTTCTGCAGTGATGGAAAACTTTCATGATTTACGTAAAATATCTACACTCATATCTATGATCCTAACTGAGATTAACCCCAAGCCAAAACCTGAAGGTAAATGCTTAAGTGTGCCATGAAATTGTGTATTACTAAGCTTATTTACATTTCTTTTTATGGAATTCTGGCCTATAGGCTGAAAAGCCAAACTTCAAACGAGTTACAGGCATAAATCATGTACTAATTCATGTACCATGAATGACGTGCCAGTGCTGTTGACAAACCTGTGCCTGCTTGTATGGATGTGGCTTTGACAGAAACTTCTATCACAATTTCTATTTTAAGACATGTGAAGATTTACTCCAAGATTGCTAGGGATATCATAGCCTGAAACTCGATTGTTATCTTGAGAATGACAGAGACACACTGACTCATTAAACTGTTTAGGAGCCTCTTGTGTTCTTTGTTTTGTTATGAACAGGAAAGCTATGAAAAGGAAAAGAAATCTGATTTTAGATCTGCTAAAGAGATTAAAAGAATAACTACTGCTTAGTTTAATTGGTTTTAAGTTACGGTCTTTCTTTGACTTTGACTTGGGAATTTTTTTTTGTTTGTTTGCCATGCAGTTTGGATGCTAGGTCACTGGATTATTTCAGCACTGGTGTGCTGACTTTTTGAAGTGTGTCATTAGACCTAAATCTATTTTTATATTTTTCCTGAAATATATGTTATTTTCTGCATACAACAAATACCAAAGATATGCTTTTAAAAGCAGAAATATGCAAAATCATAGCCCCTGATGTGAACTTTGAATTACCATAAGTAGTTAAGCAAGCTGGGCTTTTTGTGAAAAATGGTCAAGTTTATAGAGACAATTATTGTAGTAAAGCATGCAGATTGACAATTTCAGTCTGTATGTTGGTCCTAAGATTCTGCATGTTTCAGAAACCAGTGCTGAATGTTAAGAAATACAGCATTATGAGGACATTTTTTTCAGTATCTAATGGCTAAAATTAATTTAAAAAAAGTTATACTATTATAAAGGTACATTTTATGGAAACATGATGAAAATGTTGGAGTCATTATTTCTGTAACCAGTCCCAGACCCATGCTAGACAATTTCATAATCCTTCTACTTCGCATTATCTAGATCTGTGAAGACTTCACAGTAACTCAGAAATCATATTGGATCAAAGTAGAAATAAAGGTATACAATTTTTATCATCCTGTAGTTTCTACTTTTATGTAAGCATTCTTATTTCATTCCTCAACTGTTATGGTGGAACCTACTAAATCCCTTCAACTCTTTCCATTTCTGTGTTCTCATATGCACCAAGATTTCAGAAGGAGAGTTAACTCTTGCTTTTGTCAAGAGTAGCTGTGGGATTTCTTAGTGGATTTTCTCCAGACAGTCAGCACCTAAAAAAGCATTAGACTTATCCAGCCCTGTGCAGCCTAGCTAATATGGAACCAATTCTGCCTCCATTTTTACTGTATCTCCCATTATAATAAAGTTGACTATCCACAATGCACAGTACAGTATGATTCTAGCCTTACTTTAGGCATTTTTTAAAAATTTCACTGCAGTGAATATATGCATATTATGTATGTATAAACTATGGCATATGACTAGATTACTCAACAGTTTGGGGCCCTAGTAGATTGTTTTGTTTCACAGGCAAAATACACTTTCTAAAAAAGGTAAAGCAAGAAAAATGGTATAAAAAGAAGAAAAAGGGTAAAACTTGTCTGTATGAAAGCTAATGTCTTAGGGCTAAACTCAAGATATGGACTGACATAGTTAACCATACAGATCAACATCTTACAAAGAGACATGGAATAACAAAAAACAACTGCCACTCTTGTCAGAAGATCTGTAAATTAATGATCTACCTTTATGTTATAAATGATAGATAACTCAAAGTAGTCTTGGACTACTTAAATACTATGCGACGAACATAGTACAAGACACATAAAAAAAATTCATTAGCCATTCTACTTCTTATTGAACGATGATAAATCCATGAAAACAGTATAACCCATTGCCTACAAATCTTTTTCAAAAGCCAGTGGCACATAACTGATACAGAAATATTTAATATGAGAAACTGTACCTCCCAAAAGTGTACCATTTCCTCAGAATTTTCATCTTAAATGAATTCATTTAAGTGAAATACCACCTCTTTTTACAGATTAATCTCTGAACATGCATAGACTCTAATATGGCAAAATGTTTCTCTAAGACTTAGAAATAATTCCAGCATATGTACAGTTTTTTAAAAAAAGAGATACTGATTTAATTAATATAAGCAATCTTCTGATGGGAAAAAACTTGTTAACTGGATTTTCAAATGTTAGCCCACAGTTCATTAGGTTTAATTTAACTAACTACATCATACAGCAGGTAATCTTAGCCTAAACAAAATTTTGTTCTGCCATTTTTTGGGATACATAAAAAAATCACCTCCTTTGATTAATTCAGTGCCAGTATTTTAAAGAAAGTGTTACGGACATTGTGTTTTAGTGATGCATTAAACCAACATTACCAACTGAAAGACATGTTTAACCATACCTTGATGCTTAAAGACTAATATTAGGTCATATATTTATTACAACAGCCAAACTTGATAAGGGTGAATAACCTAGATTTCAAAGAAAACAGGTGTAAACATAGAATTTAGGAAGTTTAAGACAACTCCAAATAACAGCCAACACTCTGACAAGATAGTTAAAACATAAAGTGATAGAAAAAAGATTCAGTATTTTCTGACAGAAATTGTAATGGCCTATGCCATTTAATTCTTTGAGTTTAATAATCCAAAGCTTTAATAATTACTATAACTAAATTCAATGTAATTGTAATTATTGATCCTTAAAAGAATTCTAGGATTTTTGTTTTGGTGCTCCTTACTAAAAATAACATTTGAGAACTGACACTTTTTAGTAATCATAAAATGCTTCTAAAAAGTAAAAGCAAACAAGTTTAACAAGGCTTTTACAAAGTCATACTGGCTCTTGCTAGAATAGCAGTTAAAGCTCAAACTAAGAAAACCAGTTAGCTTAAAGGACATCAGGGGGAGCTTCTTTTGTCTTTCTAGATCAGTGACATTAAAATCTCAGTCCCACTACCCTTTACTGAAATCTGCGCTTAAGGACTGGACTCAAGAATGTGCCTGGATTGTCCATTCTCTTGTCCAGCTGTAACAGTTGTTACCAAGACCCAGTTAGTGCTGGTCTGTGTGTTCCAGTTGCCGCCCCGGAGCAGACACTGCAGTCTCCTCACTCACCCAGAGGAGCAGCAGCACATTTGGTGTCCGTGCAGAAGGGGCAGGGAGACAGGCCCTGCTCAGCAATGGCGCTTGGCTTGGCTTCGGCACAGTCACATTAAATCGCAGCAGAACTGCTTTGCTGCAGTCTTATACTCCAATTTCCTGCCTTTTTATGTATATCCTCTCCCCTCTGACTTTCTGTTCTTTAAGGAAGCACTTAGATTTATCTTCCTGGAGCAGTTCTGTTTTGTCTAAGTAATTATCTAATGACTGACACAGAGGTTTGAACTTGGGCTGCCACTCCCTGGAGAAATGCTCTACAGATGAGCCATAAGCGAGTCCTTCACTCTTTAAGATTTAAAAAAATAGGAATGGTTCCACCAAGCAAGAAACCACAGCTTGTGGAGGCAATGCGACCTACCTCCTGCTCGAACCATCTTTGTTCAAGGCCCTGTTTCAGATCAGGTGAGCATTCCTTTAGCTATTCCTCCCACCGTAGTTTTTTAAATATAGGAAGGGAATGCTTCCTCTAGATGCTAGAATGATGGCTGTGAGGAACACAATTCATGGTTGAAGATGATGACAGGATGGAAGTATTACTGACCTGACTTGGCTACACGTATTTCCTCTCCACCATTATTGCTTCCATTTAATTACAGCCAGCTGAAGCTGTTTGCCATGCTATGGGTATTCAGCAGGCCTAGCCCTGACTCTCAACTTGCAGTATTTTCTGGGCTCACACCTTCATGGCACAGTAAGATGATCGTGAGGCCACAGGGTGCTGAGCAGAGCATACCAAATACTCTTAAAATCTGGCTACATAATGCAGACCTGTGTACAGTACCTTTAAAAAACTAGACTGAAATACCTACATCACTGTCTGCAGATAGATCCTACATATAACCTCTTCAGAAAAATCTAAACAGACATTTGGCCAAGCTAGCTCAAAACCTCTGTATCAGGAAAAGCTGTTCTTTGGGTTCACCCTCTCTTTCTAGAGGATGGAGCCATGAGCAGTCTGAGTCACTTAGGCCAGTGCTTGTTAACAGATACAATCCTGAAGAATTGCACTGAGTTTAGAAGCTTACCTGAAAGAGGCTTAAGCAATGGCTGAAGCACCAGTTAAGATACTATCTATGGATGAAAATGTACAGACAGTCTAATGTAAATGATCCTGATGACTTACATAGCACTGAATATCAGTTTCCCACTGTGGTAAGGAAAGCTGCCTCCATCCCTCACAACTTATATCACCTTCATTCCCAGCTAGTTAAAAAACCAAACAATCCTCATGGCTCCAAACAAGGGCTCCCACAATAGTGATGACTTCCTACCTGGAATTCCTGGATAATTTATTCCCAACCCCTAATTTACATATACTCACTTTACCTTTAATAGCAAGAAAAAGTTGATATAAACTTTTTAATATAACCTGGTCCTGAGAATTTGCCTTGTGTGATACAATAGGAGAAATCGTGTTATAAAAGAAACTGTGAAAATCCAAACAGGTCCATAAAGGAGAACTGTACTCCTGAGTGCGAATTCAGCTTTTGAATGGAAGAGAGATATTAATTTAGAGTGCACCACTCTTGTTTGCTCCACTTCTGATGGACATTTTGTTTTTCCATCTGGCCTCTTTCCAACATTTTTATTCTGTGAATTTATGAGGCACTCCAAGGAGTCAAGCACAGAACACATTTATAAATAAAAGATGTGTTTGTATAAGGACTAGGTAGAGAAAATAACTTTTTCTGGGTTCAGTTTATTTCTTTTTGAATGCACATATAAGGCCTGTATTTTTCCTTTCCACTTTTGGTCAATGGCCAAAGCCCTCTTTAGATTCTTAATACATGAGCAGTATTTCAAAGTATTGTATGATGTGACACTACTTATGGAAACAGTGTTACCTCTCTTTCTCTTTAGGTGGTCAGCTGGAAAGCCTTCTGATTCTGTGGCATTCTGTAAATTGCTTGGTAAATTAAATAAAAATTAAAAATTGAAGGGTTGGATGTTTAGCTATAAATATAAAGCTTTGAGGCATTAGATAAAACTGATTTAGTCATTTTAGGGATATGTTTTAAACAGCTTCCTTTCTTACGTCTGTCATAAAATTCATCTGCAGATAAAAGAATGAATAAGGATGGCAGGGCTTCTAGGCCTAGCATTAAAGCAAAAATAAAAGATGGAACTTAAAATACTTTTTATTAATGATTTCACCTTTTTATTATTATTTTATTGATATTGAAATCAGGCTCTTAAACCAAGTATTTTTCTTTAGCAAAAAAGTAAGTATGATGCAGTAATCCTCTTCACCTTATTTTAATAATGAAATACTACAAGACCTACACACCACAGAGGAGAGAACATTCAGGTTCAAAGTTTATCTCTACTCAACCTTTAGTAAATGTTCATACTTTTGCTTTTACACCCTTTTACTAGACATTCAAAACTGAGGTGCTACGGAAGCAAATGAGTTTATGCACAGCAAGTCACACAGTCCTGTGACTTGCTAAAAATTAGCAAGATATTAACTCAGGAGAATGTGTTTCAACATCGACAAATTGAGTCTTTTATGAATTCATGCAGTTTTCTTACACTTGAAAATTTCTTCCAATGTGCAATGAACTTGCTCCTCATATTTCTAGTTTGCATCTGCTCAGTGCTTTTACAGTAAGAATGGCTACAGCTTGATGGCTGAAGCATTACCTTTTGACTCTGGTGTCTCTCACCTTGCTCCCACCTCTTGATGCTGTCCCCCTTCACAGAAAACACTCAGCCTGGACAATAACAAGTTCAAGCCGATTTCTGAAGTTTTAGGAAATTGAAAGAAAATAGAAAGAGAGCAAAGAAGATGATACAGAAAGTGTATCAAAAAGGTTGGGAAAAGGTACAAGAAACTGGACTGGGGTTTTGCTTCAAGGGAGTTTATGTATGCAGTAGGATAGAAGGGATAGTGAGGCATAAGGACGGGTTCCTACTTTGGGAAGATGGGGAACTCAGAATCAAGGTAATTTTTGTGCTTTTACAGTAAAATCTGGTCCCAGCTTTAAATCTTTATACTGCCATGGAGGAGGGAATGAAGCAATTAATGAAATGGGAAAGGAAGAGACTTGAGGTTACTGCAACAGCCCAATAGAAAGGTGCAAAATGAGTACCAAAAAGGACCTTCAAGACCTTGGTCTTCTAAACAGAGTACTGCCTTTAAATTTAGATCCAAATTCAAGGTTCTGTCTTTAATCCTCTTGTTGGACAGCAAAGGTATGTGACTGGACATTTATCTCTAGAATTAGATAAGAAAGAGGATACTCTGTGTGAGGCCAAAAGCCTATTTGGTGCTACACTTGATTAATTGGTAGGCTGGGCTGAATTAATTTTAAGATTAACTTTGTTTTATTTCCTTCCTGTAGCATTATGTCAAGGTGAAAATGTATCGACTTATATTAATTTATTTTGTCTTGGCACATTCTGTGTGTTCAGGTTAATTTATAAATGGGTTGTTATAGTCTCGTTTGGCACATCACCTTGGTAGTGACTTTTGAAAGGTACTGGTTAGTGCAAATGCCATTGAAACTCTTCACGCAGCCGATATTTTATTTTTTTTTTTTAAACAGTGCAATCTGATATAACAATTCATTAGTATCCTGGAACCCAATAAAAAGGATGATCCTTACCTCAGCATAGTTTTTACTGAGGAGGATTTATGTTGATTTAAACCAACTCACAAGCCAGTCCCAGCTTCTCAGCCTTGTAACTACAGGTTCAGCCATTCTAGGAAAGATGACATAATTGTTTCTATTCTATCAGCCATTTCTTGCAAACCTTATGAACAATCTGTCATCTTCTGAGAACAAATAAACTGGACAAAGAGCTTCATCTTTCATCTCTTGCTTTTTGTGCAGAAAATAACTTCTGTGCAAAACTGAGTATAATACAAAACTCTAACAATCAACATACTTGTATAAGGCACAATATGGAGTACAAGAAGGCAGGGGAGAAAAGAATATCCTATTTCATGAAACTTTATTAATATGTGACTCAAATATTTCAGTCGTTTAGTGAACTCCAGAGAAAATAAGTTTTTCCCACTTAAAAAAAAAAAAAAGTAGCGTTCTTGTGTCATAAATAACTTCATCACTGAAAGGACTTAAAAGACAGAAAACCCCCATTTGCCAGTGAAACTACTCAATCAGAATAAATTTCCAGCTGAAATTGCATTTGAATTGTCACCATTACACTTTACTGAAAAGTTCTATATAAGCACAGCAAGCCCTAAGGAATAGGAACATAAAAGAGCACCCCAACAGCCTCTTTCCCTTGATTTCAAGGGAATTATAACAAAGTAAAGTATCACTGATGACTGTGCACATAGAACACTGGCTAATAAAGATGCTTTAAGTTTAAGGAAATGTAAACATTTCTGTTGAAATCCTCTGTTGTTTATCTCTCTAGCTAATCTTCTATAGGGAAAGAAAGTATGTGCATTTGAGCTGAGCTCTGCCTATCAACAAATGGCCTTATCTCTGAAAATGAAGGGTCAACACAGAAAAAGAAGAGAAAAAAGGTGGAGATGAATCCAGCTGCATCCAGTTGGCGGCCGGTCACTAGTGCTGTCCCCCAGGGATCAGTGTTGGGCCCAGTTCTGTTTAATATATTTATTGATGATTTAGATGAAGGGATAGAGTGCACCATTAGTAAATTTGCAGATGACACCAAGCTGGGGGGGAGTGTTGATCTGCTGGAAGGCAGGAGAGCTCTGCAGAGGGACCTGGACAGACTGGAGAGCTGGGCTGATTCCAACGGGATGAGGTTCAACAAGGCCAAGTGCCGGGTCCTGCACTTTGGCCACAACAACCCCCTGCAGCGCTACAGGCTGGGCACAGAGTGGCTGGAGAGCAGCCAGGCAGAAAGGGACCTGGGAGTTTGGATTGACAGGAAGCTGAACATGAGCCAGCAGTGTGCCCAGGTGGCCAAGAAGGCCAATGGCATCCTGGCCTGGATCAGGAACAGTGTGGCCAGCAGGAACAGGGAGGTGATTCTGCCCCTGTACTCGGCGCTGGTGAGGCCACACCTGGAGTGCTGTGTCCAGTTCTGGGCCCCTCAGTTCAGGAGGGATATTGAGGTGCTGGAGCAGGTGCAGAGAAGAGCAACGAGGCTGGTGAAGGGACTTGAGCACAAGTCCTATGAGGAGAGGCTGAGGGAGCTGGAGTTGTTTAGCCTGGAGAAGAGAAGGCTCAGAGGAGACCTCATCGCTCTCTACAACTACCTGAGAGGAGGTTGTAGCCAGTGGGGGTTGGTCTCTTCTCCCAGGCAACTAGCCGTCAGACAAGAGGGCATGGCCTTAAGCTGTGCCAGGGGAGGTTTAGGTTAGATATCAGAAAGAAATTCTTTACAGAGAGAGTAATCAGCCATTGGAATGGGCTGCCCAGGGAAGTGGTGGATTCTCCATCCCTGGAGGTTTTCAAGATGAGGCTGGACGTGGCACTTAATGCCATAGTCTAGTAACCACAGTGGGGTTGGATCAAGGGTTGGACTTGATGATCTCCGAGGTCCTTTCCAACCCGTCTGATTCTATGATTCTATGATTCTATGAAATGAGAGAGACTGACCATACCAAGTAGAAAATATGGGTAAAAAATCAGAGGCAGAAGATGAGGAATGAATAAATGGTGTAAAGAATGATGGGGATGTGCAAAGTAGACTGAAGAGACTGGAACATGGTACAGACTGAGATAAAATTCATAATGTTTCTAACAAGAACCTTATATTTCTGAGTGGAGATACCAAAATGCGTGATTTGCTTGCATAAATATATCAGCCAAGCAGATAAAATGTTGTACTAGAATCAGTAAAGCCCTTGTTTAGTTTTAAGAAGCTATGTGAGACTCTGTGTCTGGAATCCTGGATGCTAGTAAGTCAAATTATGTGCTTGCAGTACAG
Source organism: Oxyruncus cristatus (assembly GCA_013399855.1). Lineage (NCBI taxonomy): Eukaryota > Metazoa > Chordata > Aves > Passeriformes > Cotingidae > Oxyruncus > Oxyruncus cristatus. The sequence goes on along the minus strand of VXAY01003299.1, from coordinate 652,772 downwards.
CAATACAATGTTATTATTCACACTAACTAATGTAAAGAAGAATTGGGTTGTGTAGGATAACAATATAACTTGAGGAAGTCTTTGCATGCAGTGCTAAATCATAGCTGGACAAAGAAGTACATTTTAACAGACATTAGTGATTATCCACAGCAAAGCCAGCGCAGTAATATTAAATCACACATAAAAGAGCTAATACAAGGTTCAATACAGCATTTTGTATTTTATTTTATGCATACTACTTTTCTTATCTTTTTTTTTTTTCCCCTCTTTTGGGATTTTTACATGAAGAAAGCCAGAAATATAAAAGAGAAAATTGAACAGGCATCACAAGGCATCTACAGGTACATTAGAATCAAAAATAAGACTGGGGAAAACACAAAAACTGCTGAATGGGTCAGGCTGACAAAGGTCATGGAAAAGGTCAATGCCTCAAGGCCTTCTTTGCTTCAGTCTCTACTGAAGCAAAATAGGTAAGACTTCAGGAATTCCAAGTCTCTGAGAACAGAGGGGATGTCTGCAGCAAAGAAGACTTACCCTCAGTGGAGGAGGATGTCCTCAGGAAATATTTAAACAAAGTAAAATCCACAGAAGCTGATGGGATGCACCCAGGAGGGGTGAGGGGTAAGAGGGATAGCTGGTGTCATTGCAGGATCAATAGCAGTAATTTTTGAAAGGTCATGGTAAATGCTGGAGATTTCTGAGGACTGGAAGACAGCAAATACCACTCCCATCTTTAGGAAGGGCAGAAATACGGTCAGCAGAGCTACAGGGCAGTTAGCCTCACCTTGATCCCTGCAAAGGTGATCGAGTAAATAACCCAGGAAACCATTTCCAAACATATGAAAGACAAGAAGGGGAGTGGGAATTGCCAGTATGGACTTGTGAAGCATCCCTGACTGACCAGAAAGACTTCTGCAATGAGATGACTGGATTAGTGCATACAAGGAGAGGGGGTTGAGGGGGGTACTTGACCTCAGTAAGGCTTAAAGAACCGTATCCCATAAAATCCTCCTAGACAAGCTGATGAAATATATGCTAGATAAGTGACTGGTGAGGTGGCTTTAAAATTGGATAAACTGTTGGGCTCAAAGAGTTGTGATCAGGAGCAAATGAAGGCCAGGCACTAATAGTGTACTCCAGTGGCTGATACTAGGGCCAATATGTTTCAGCATCTTCCTTGATTACCTGGACCACAGGACAGAGTGCACGCTCAGCAAGTTTGCAGATGATAAAAAACTGAGGGGAATGGTTGATGAACTGCATGGTTATGCTGACACTCAAAGGGGATGTCAGCAACCTGAAGAAACAGACACCTGGGAAGGAATAATGGCATGTACAAGCTGGGGTCTGACTGGCTGGGAAGCAGCTTTGCGGAGAAGACTCTGGCAGTCCTAGTGGCCAATGAGCCTGTGATGAGCCTGCAAGTTGTCTCCTTGGCAAGGAGGGCCAATAGTCTCTCCAGGGCTGCATCAGGAACAGCATCACACTGCGTGCAGGTTGAAAGTGTGATCCTTGTACTCCTCTTCAGCACTAGAGAGGCCACATCTGGAATGCTAAGTCCAGTCATGAGCTTCCTGGTACAAACAGGACTCGGGCATAGTGCAGCAAATCCAGTAATAAGCCACAAAGATGATGAAAATACTGGAGCATGCAAACTATGTGAAGAGGCTGAGAGAGGTGGTATTGTTCAGCCTGGAGAGGTTAAAGATAAGAGGCATCTTATATATATGTACAAATACCTGGTAGGGGTAGAAGTTTAGAACTTGGAGGCAGACTCTTCTGAATGGTGCCCAATGACAGGGCAAGAAGCAACAGGCAGAAATTAGAACAGTGAGAGAATTCACCTATCATGAAGAACAGCTCTAACATGGAATACATTTTCTCTGTACAGAAATACTAAAACAGTGAATGTATGTAATGATTAAACCTCAATCAACAACCAACATCCAGCATTTTTGACACTTCAGTTGTACATTTCTGTTAATTTGGTCAGCACTAGAGACATCATTTAAGCCTCCCTTGAAACATGCACTTCTCTGCTAGAAAGCTTTCATTTGAATTGGACATTTGAAAGGCTGAAAAGTCTCCCTTTTACTGAGGAGAAATTGTTCTCTGCCAGTTGACTTTAGCTTTTCAGCTAGACTCAGACTGAATGATCATAAAAAAAATTGCTAGCACTATGGAAAAATTAAAAGAAGTGTGGCATTTCTAAATGCCCTTGAAGACAATCCAGAAGGTGATGTCAATTATATTAAGATTCTTCTATATATGTGCAGACAATAATGGTGGGTCTCACAGAACAGGTCAGTTTTGAAATGCAAAATTCCTGTTTATTCTTTTTTCTGACAGCCTCCTTTTTCCTTACCTCCCATTTTTAGTGCAAAATCTGGCCAAGAACGTACTTCTTCCCTTCAGCTCTGCTGCTTTCAACACAGCTGTTGCTTTCATCATGATCATTTAATGAAACCAAGGAAATAAGGACAAATGAGAAAATGGATTATAGCACGAAAGGAAGAAGATATCTTTATACAGGTAAGTAAAATTTAATCTGGGAGGGTAATATATAATAATTGATGAGGCAGAAATAACTATGAGCATTCCTGTAAATTCCTCAGGAAATACTGGCAAACAACACTACAATTCCTAGGGGACTTTCCTAGGAATGCATAACATATGCAATCCAAATCTAGTAAAGTCAAGGGATTTTTTTAAAGATTAAAAGTGGTGGTTTTCTCAAGATTGAAACTAAACATTTTATCCTGAAAGGAAACTTCATAATGAAAGATTTAATGCCCACTAGACTAATCAACTTTAAAAAGCAAACAGAAAAACAAACTACTTTCTTCCTGAATTTTTTCATGCTGCTAAGCAGCGAGTTAGTTAGAAGATCTTTGACAGCAGTTCCAGGCCCAGACTACAACACACAGCTCTGATCTTGTACCGTCTGACAGTGCTAAGTTTAGCACTTACATTGTTTGTTTTTTTTTTCTTTTGGTCTATTTTCTAGAACACTGGAGAAAAAAATAGGAGGTCTGTCAAAGGATTAGGAAGCAAACTTTCTGGTGCAGTGCTTTTTCTGTTTAGTGCCAACCTACTTTGCAGTATTAAGGTGCAAGGGAGAGGGTCTTCTTGAGTGACATCCAACAAAAGTTTTTTAATCTTTTAAAGGTTATGCATTATGCCTCCACTTTCACATCTCAGAACGAATAAAGTTTAGGACAGATTTTCAGCGAAGCATGTTTTTAAATGCCATGATACTTTTATCCGTAAATAATTAATAAACAAATCAAACATTTAAAGAGTAGGTTGTGAGCCCGGCAGTGTGCCTGGGTAGCATTTGCAGTGGGTGGAAACACCCTACCTATGTTCATAGGTTGGGGCAGGCAGAGAGCTGCATTTTTTGTCACCACTACTGGTCTTTTCCCTGGTAGAAAGGGACAAGGAGTGAATAGAGAGCATAGCAAAAAACTCAAACTGAGCAGCTCAAAAAGTTGCGGGTAGACAATGTTTTTGATTGTTTTGACTTTTTTTTTTTTCTTTCTACTAACTTTACTGTTTAGGAAGAACTCAAATGAATTGAAACACCTCTCCCCTAAGCCAAGATCAGACACTGGATCACATGGGACAGATGTGAGCTACATAAAAATCCTGTATTTTCTTGGTGAAGTTTTTACTGCTTTGTCTACTTTCCTCATGGCAGCATCTAGCCCTAATTGTCTCTGTGTTAATGAGCCATTGCTAAAGGTTGGCAAGAATTACTGTTCTCATTGAATAATAATTTCAGCACACTGCACTGATACCTTTATGTATGGGTCATGGAAATAATATTTAAAAGACAGGCACGTAAAACACTGAGATGAATACTGAAATTACTTACTGATTAAGCATTGTAGCAGTCTTTAAATAAATCTGCTCCAATTTCTTTTTGTAAGAAGGATCATCTCCCAAGTCCTGCAGTTTTATCGGCCTGGTTATGTTCCTGGGCAAGCAGTTTTGACTCAAGGATATGCTACACTGGCTTACCACTTCAGTCCAGGATTTGGGTGGGCTTTTCATTTGTTTCTTTCCATATTCACTTTAAATCTGATGAAAGAAATGTGTTACTTTTATTTTGGCTAATGTACTTAAATGAAAGTAGGATTGTGACTTGGCAAAGAAGTGCAAGCTGGAATGTAGAGGCATGGAAAAAAGCCTGGAGAGAGTGATCGAGGACAAATGAAGACAGGTGTTGGTGGCATAAAGAAGAGGAATGCAATAGGGAATAAGGCTAGAGAGATAGCTTGGGGCAAAACTTTGAGGGTCTTTCAAGGCAAGGACAGAGTCTGAACTCAAGGTGAGGTGTGTGAGTAAAATTAAATAGGACTAACTTCCTCTATGAGCTTTCCAAATACACATTTTAACAAATTTTGCACTTCTATTTTTCAGAAGTGAAACTTAAATAGACAGAAACTCAGTATTTTAGTCAGACAGATTTTGCTATAATCTCAGAGAACAATAAATACATCTTGACTGCCTTAACATAAAATAAAGTAGGAAAAAAATGTAAACATATGGACTCCAGAAGCTAAAACGAGCTGAGGAGAAGAGACTCCAGGTAAAAGGGTCATGTTGTGCAGTTTCCAACTGATCATTCCCTCAAGGCATATAGACTTTGGAGCAACGTACTCAAGAACAGCCATGTGCTCCACAACTTAGAACTTGCTCCCATTTTTTCCCCCAGGAGCTGTTTCTTCTGCAAAATCCCAGAAAAGAGAATGAGGGTAGGTGTAAAGCAAGAAGTGGTATGAAATGTTGCAATAAATGTTTCAACTAAAACTAGTACTCATGGAAATACATTTGTTTCTCTCTGAAATACACACAGCACTGATGGAAATGCTGGAATTCTCATCATGTTTTGAAAAACTGAATTACGGTTTTGCTGTCACTTCATAGGGTCACTTAGTAATGTATAGGACAGCTTTACTATGGGATTAACAAATTTTTGCCCTTACAGAAACAGTCAGCTGACAATATCTGGAAATCTTAAAGAATCTTCACTTAAAACCTTGGTACTGTTACCTGAACAAAGTTCAAACCCATAAGAATATGTTTGAATTAAATATATAAAGTTACCAAAGGCTTGTACAAAAACCTCAAAATTATGTCAGTAGCTGGGGAAGAAAAGGAAGATAGACGTTCAGAGAAGGCACCCTCGATATGAATGAAGCTCAAACAAGCTCAATATGAGTGAAGAGTGTGATGCTGCAACAAAGAAACTAAGAGGATGCTGGGCTGCATCAAAAAGGGCATCACCAGCAGAGAGAGATAAAGTCATTCTCCCACTCTACTCAGCACTTGTGAGGCCAGACCTGGAATACTGTGTTTAGTTTTGGTCCTCACCATGTAAAAGAAAGATGTAGACAGGCTGGAGAGGGTCCAGAGAAGGGCCACAAAGCAGGTAAAAGGACTGAGAAGCCTGCCAGATGAGGAAAGGATGAGAGAGCTGGGTTTGTTCAGCCATTAGAAATGAAGACTTACAGGAGACCTTAGATCATATTATGGTATTTAAAGGGTGGAAAGAAAGTGGAGACTCCCTTTTTACAAGGACTCATAGGAAACAGGTGAGTGGTAATGGGTATAAGTCACTCCTGAGGAGATAATGAATGGACATAGTAGGGAAATTTTTAACAATGAGAACAATCAGCCATTGGAATAATCTCCTTGGGGGAGTGGTGGATTCTCCAACACTGGACACTTAAGATTCAGCCAGACAGGGTGCTGGGCCATCCTGTCTAGATCATGTGGGCCATCTTGTCTAGACCATGCTTTTGCTAATACAGGTTGGGCCAGATGATCCCCAAGTGTTCTGTAATTCTATGGTTCTATGATTCTTCTACAGAGGCCATTCACATTAAACGTTCAAGAATGTTAAAATGGTTGTATACGTTCATGGTTATTTCTCAGCAAAATATCACCTCATATGAAAATGCCAATTGTCAAATCTGGAACCTTCTGCATGAATATACTGGATTTGATTTGGGTTTCACTGGACTGTTTCTTTATGTCTAGAACTGAGTAAGTACCAGAGAGCAGAAATAAGTCCAGAACATAAAACTGTGCTACTTACGAGTGCAGCCCCCTTACCTACAGAAAAAAGGTGTTTCAAGTCACTGAGTTAAAGGAGGTTATTTGTAGGAACTCTCCTACATCATACAATTACATCAGAGAAGGAGATTCTACAGCCCTACAACCCGAGTATTGATGTCACAGACACATGTACAGTCTCTCCTGCTCTCTTTAAGACTTGAGGTCAGGACAATACATCCCACATTTCCTTTGAGCAGGATGTTGTATGGAAGGAGATGTGGCAGCAGATGATATAAATAATTGTGATCAGTCCCTTCAGATGCCACTTTCTGTATTGTATAACTAATTACATAAGAATCTCTGTTTTCACTTAGGCAGTTGGGACCTAGATAACAAAAATGGCTTTGAAATATCAACTCCAACCTGAAGAAACAAAGATCCTGAATTATTTCTAGTTCCTATGTCTTTCCCTTCCCATTGGTCACCTTTCAAAGCACCATGGAGAGCTTTTTTGATGGCAAAAAACGCTTTTCATATTTTTAATTTGGTCTGAAATATACTTGAGCTTTATGTATATAGAAAATCCACATCAATATTTAGAATGAAGCTTTTCAATGCACAAAAAATTTGCACATGGACAAAATTAAACATTTTTATAATTGTCTTGCAAGCTGGGGAGAAAAGGATTTTTTCACATAAAGTTTTTTTTTTTTTTTCCATTTTATAGGAATAACTGACTTGTCTAAAACTAACCGTCTTGTGAAAGGGTAATGAATCAACCTGTAAGCTCTGATCACACAGGACATAATCTTCCCACCAGAGCAGTCTTTCCTTCCTAATCACACTTTTCAAAATCACTGTTCTTTAGCAACATGAAATGCTGTCAGATACAAAACACTGCAAATTCATGATAGCATATTTTGATAGTAACAGAGCAGCCCTATTCTCAGAATAGCTGGACAAAGATAAACATATACATGTGTACTTAGAGAGAGGGAGAGCAATAGGTATGTACGTGTGTTTATGTACACCAATTCATACACACACACATGCAAAGACACTACATTTAAGGTAGAAATAAACAACACTACTGTTTTTAGATCCTACCAAGTGCCCCAGCCATGCTTCCTTTCAGCTGTAAATGCTTTTCATATCTGCTTCTTCTGATCAGCAAACCAGCAGTATCTTTTCTGGTTTAGCTGTTATCAGTATGATACTTTGAGAAGGCATCTGCAATTGGGTATTGCTTTGGAAAAGCCATAATCTGTAATTAGTGACGTCAGTCAACTTATTAAAATGCAATTGCAGAAAGCACTTTAATAATAAAACACTAGGATGAATATTACAGGTCTTTTTCAGTGTCATAAGCACAGTGAAAAAGACCTATGTTATCATCTTTTTCTTTTGGTTTTGTGGCTGATTAAGACAGTTTGAGGATATTGTTTGTTTACCTATGAAAATTGTCTTAACTGTAGCTTACAAATACAGTTTTATATCTCAGTAAATTCCACTGGCTTAGAGGGCAGCTAAATCATAAAAAAACCCCCAAAACAAAACCACCTTGACCATATTATTTGCCTTGATTTCAATCTATCTTTACTAGGAAGCTGTCATATTAGAGGAAATCATCCTGCAAACTGTGTGCTTACAAAAAATGGAGAAAGATAAGGATCCAATCAGATGCACACCCACAGAGACCTTCACGGCAACTGAGGATGGACACATAAATAAATAAATAAATGCAAGGAGATAAAATACTGAAACACGATGAGTCATTTTGTATCAGTCAGTGCCAGCTCTGCATTTGCATTGTGGAAGGTCAATTATCTCACACTGAAATATAGCTGAAACTATGAACTCAGTAGCTCTGGGCACTTAACACTGTTCAGATCTGTACTTTAACACTTAATTTAATATTTTTCCTGAAGGGAAATGATTAATAATTGCATTCAGTGAAGCATACACTTTAAAAATCTGACCCTCACAAGCATTTGTTTCTTTTTAGGATTAGAAAAAAGTAGATGTTTCCCCAGACACTCTCCACTTTTTACATTTTTTACACTTCACATAGCTGCCAAATGTAACATGCTAAAGGCAAAATTTTAAAGATAACTAATTAGAAGAGTACTTTGCAATTATGTTTTAGACCATTCAGCAACAAATAAGAGTGAAGTTCTATTTGATGTTGAGTCTGATAGTGATGAAAGTTGAGACATTGCTCCTGTTGAATTCAGTGCCATGTGTCATCTACAGCTTAAGTGGAACAAGGGAGCAGGCAGGAAATTTTGTCTGTTAACTCCTCAGTTCGCATATTGAGACATACACTGAATCTTTTTGAGATCCTTGAAATCATTTTGAAAAGATTCACTTCTACATAGAAAAGGAGATATATCCCAAGTGTATTTTGAGAAACAAGAAAATTTAAGCAATGGGAAACCCATTATTTTGGTCTTCAACCCAGCATTCATAGTAAACGAACTTGTCTAGTGAAAATGCTGACTGGACAGAGAACAGTGCACAAAAGGGACAGAGATATTGCTCTGTGATCACAATGTTCAAGAAAAACTTCATCATACTTTTATTGTATTAAGTGTACATCTCATGTCCTGCCAAGGCTGCTCACAGTCACGTTCGTTGTGTTTGCATATTTGTATGTGGATACAATGCATTAGGATGTGCACAGAAAGCTCAGCCATCAGCCTCACAGCTTTCCAAAGAGCCATTTCTTGGCAATAGCTGTTAGTCCTCATCTGCACTAGCTAATCACTGTGTTAAGTGCAAGAGGCTCTCTGCCCTATGCCAATGCTTTTAGAATAAAATGAAAAGAATAGGCTGTTTGATCTACTATGAAAGCAAATATTGTTAAGCAGATGACCTTTATGTACTCTCTCTAAAAATATTCCCACTCAAAAATTTATAGAAAAGCACATAATGCAATTATTAACATGTGATCTACTCTGTAATCTGAGAACGTGGCTTGAATTTTTTTTTTCCCAGTGTAACTGAAAATACTTTCCATCAGCACAGTGGTAAACCAAAAACTGAAACTTGCAGCTGGGCACTGGATAGTGCCATGCTTTTAAAAAGAAGGGGAAGGTTATGGTCAGCCAATATAGATAAAAAACCACTATTTATTTTACTGCACGTGAATGAAATCTGATGTGTGAAGACAGATATTGCACAGCATACTGCATGTCATTTCACACATTGCAGTAAATTAGGCTTCATTGTTTGAAATATGTACAATGGAAATGAAATGAAGAAAATTGCTAGAGAAATACAATTTACTTTTCCTGTGTATAATTACTACCAGATTTAATGACACAGTCCTTTCACATAGTATTCTTTCAGTTCCTTAAAATAGAGCCTAATTCTCTGATGCCTTGCACATGTTTGAAATGAGAACAACATTTTACAGTTCTGCACTTAGTGGTCTAGCTTATCTCATCTACTTCTCTCCCTCTGAATCTACCAGGTGGCACAGAGGAGTGAAAAACATCTCACCAGCAGGTGATACTCTTAGTGTGACAGATTTTCTGGTGGTTGGATTGCTGGTAAAACTGTTTCCTACTCCTTCTCTCCTAAATATTCCTACTTTCCCTGGGGTCAGGAAGACACCAGATGAGATAGAAGAAACAAGCTCCCTCTTTTTCACACATCCTGCTTTACTCAGCAAGCAAAAAGGCCCATTTCCCAGCAAATAGAGATTAATGTCTCTCACTGTCAATGCATACATATTTGTTTCACACAAATCAAAATTTTAAAAACTTAAATGGGACTTCAGGAATCCCATAAAGAGGTGGAATTTGGTCTTAACTCACATCAAGATACACTAATCAGTGAGGTGGCTTTTGTTGGCATTCTAATGCCTGAGGATAACAGCAGGCACCAAGACGACTATTTGCAGCACCATTAATTTTCAGGAATATTTTTACAGAGATCCTGCAAGGATGCTCCATAGCTTTGTTCATCATGACTATTTCTGATTCCGTACTCTAGCTAAACATTGCCAAAACTGCTCAAAATGTGTGCCAAGAGGATTTCCACTGCTCTGTAAGTATTACAACTTCTGAACTGAACTGTCAGTGCCCTACTTTGGTTATTTCCCAAGTTTCAATCCTCTTCTCATGTCAGGAGCACCCAATTTTTTTGCTGTTTTGAATTAACATTGAACTTTTTACTGAAATCACTGTAATATTTGAATGATATAGACCGCTAGGTTACAACAAAGTGGTACGTGACACTTGCTTCTAGGAAGACCTTAATTTGCTTCAGTAGAGAGAGAAAAGGAAATATCATCCAAAATACCTTCCAGAACTTCAAATCATCTTTCTCACAAAACACTAATTCCCACTAACTCCTTTTAATAAAACTGATCAACAGAACAGAACAATGACTTTCTTTTCCATGATATACTCAGCCACAGATAACACACGTAATAAATAAAGGATATATCCTAGGTGAGTAAAGTGTAAGTCCACAGTAAGAGAATTTCCATGAAAATCATGATCTATCAAAGTTTTAATCCTGCAAAAAATCTAATGGAAGAATCCTTCAAAATCAACACATGGAATAACCATATGGTCTGGCCATTAATATAGCTTTTACAGCCATTTTGCCCTCCTTCTCACAAGCTTGTCAAACAACATTTCATCCTATCTATCTTATTTAAGGGGTACAATATTGATCCTTACCAGTGTGCAATTAATATTTCCAAAATGTTTAGAGAGGAAATGTAATTATATGCATCTCTAAATCAGTATTCTGTTTTCTAGGTACAGTAATCATTTTTAGTTTATGCAAGTTTAGATGGTTCAAACTAACACAGAAGAGAATTTAGCACTGCAAATGGAGAATGAAATGCTTATCTGGTGTGTCTAGAGGAACATGGACATAATGTGTTTTGTAACAGAAGGATAAAGACACGAAGAAAAAGTAATACATAAGGAAGTTAGTTATCTGTAACCAAAATAAAGGTTGTGTAAAATATAATAAATATAATAAATATAACAAATATAATAAAATAAAACTTGTATATTTCAAGTGGTACCAAACCAAAAACCTTTTAGAGTAGATATATAAAATTAACACCCACCTTAAATAAGATATTTTCCAGAGAAAAGTAATTTTATTCCTTTTTTTTTTTTTGCATATTGTTAAA
>VXAY01003299.1:587474-641526 GCA_013399855.1 Oxyruncus cristatus | reverse complement strand
CATATTCTCAAAAGTCTTGCATATTTACATTTGCCAAAATTTAATATTCAAAGTGTAAGGATGTGATATATTTTGTAAAAACTTAAATGCACTGGAGTTACTGAATATGAACTGAATTAATTGACCTTTTTCAACAGAATTCTAAAATTGCTTAACAAGCTTTTAAGTTTTCTTATTTTATTTAAAGGTATGTTATCAACTTTCAGAGCACTTAATGATTTTTATCAGCGACACAAATTTTTATCAGCGACACTTGAGCTAACACCCGAATCTGAGTTTTTCCCATGTTGTTAAATGCTGTTTTCTGCGCAAAAAGGCCTGTCAGAAATCACTCAGTACATTTGTCTGTTTTTCAGTCTCAGAAGTTTTCTCTTTTCTCAATAGCACTGTCCATTTGCACGATTCTTCTGGCACACATATCATGACAGATCTCTATCCTAAGCACAGTTCCCACATATTTCCATCTTCTTTTTGGATATCTTTATAAAAAAAATTGTGGAACACCAGTCTTATTAAAATTTCTGCTTAATTCAAGGCAATATCTAGCATTTTTCAAAGGTGTTTGCTTTAGGAAGAAATGAGTTTTGTGTCTATATCTGTGATGGATTTAAATCCTTCACATACATGTGTTAAAATGAAAGTAACATCTGAACTGCAAATTTCAGAATTAGGTCTTTAAACAGTAGATTTTCAAAAGCCTAAAATTGTTTAAGATGATAAATGTAACTACTACCTTTCAAGCTGATATTCTTCTCCTTCCAAAACATCCCTGTTGCTTTCAATGCGACCACCAAAATATGCAAACTGCTTCACCACTTACATTCCTCTGACTTCTGAAGCAGTACAGGTTACAAACTGACAGAGCTTTGAGTCGATGCTCTGAGCTAATTGCGACTTCCACTTTCTTGGGATGACAAATTGGATTTTCTGCAGTGGCTAAGGAAAGAAGTCAGCAGACAACCCTCCTACTTGCAGCAGGGCTTTGCAGGCTCAAGCAGCAGAGATCACTGAACAAGAGCAGTCATCACAAGTTTTCCAGTCAGGCTTCCCTTGTGGTGGCTGTCTTTCAAACAGCAACACAGCAGACAAAACATATTTAAACTTCTAACTGTAAAGCTTCAAAAGAATTGCCAGGAAGTGTCAGAAGCACATGTCATTTCTGATGCTGGTTTTATTTGTTTCTCCTTAGCATGGCAAAGAAGTATGAATTGGTGTCTTACTCTAGTGTCTGTTCAGCTGGTAGCGTGGTAGAGAGGAAACAAAAGTTACATGTTTCTTGTAGTTTTCTCAACTTCAAGTTTGCAAGGGTGTATCCCTCTGATTTACCCAAAAATAATCCCAGTGAATTGACTTAAAGCCTCAGCATGATCTCTCATGAACCTGAAAGGTGTGCATACTGCCCTTATTCTGCACAGGGTTTGTGATAACTCCTATTGTTCTTTTATGCATCTAGGACAGAACATAAGATCAGGATGTCTCCAATTCTTCCTAGGCTTTTCCTACTTGCATGTTACCACCTTGAAATGGGAACATAACAGTCTTAAAGATTTATGGGTTTTTTTGTTTGTTTTGTTGGAGTTTTTTGTTTCTTTGTTGTTTTTTTTTTTCCCAGAAATACCCTCTGAGAAGGCACAATCTATTGAGAATTTGGGATGATATCTGGCAGTTACAGCTTCTTCTCAGCTATGTAAGGCATTATCATCTCTTTTTTACTTCTATTAGACAATAATCTGTGGTTTTACTCAGAGTTTCAGCACAATTTAAAAGTGCCTGTTTGAATGTTAATTTATGGAAAGTGCCAAATTGGCACTCATAAACCTCCGCCCACATGTCTCTCTTAATTCCAGACTTGCAAAACTCACATTTTGGATTATGTGAATGGACACACAGAGCTATATCTAATTGCAAGAGAAGTATATACTCAGACCGTGTGTGGTGGCAGGAAAGAGCCTGGGCATATTGCCTAGTAGTGTTAAGAGGAAGGAAGAGGAGGAGTAGAAAAAAGGAAATTTCTAGTGGAATTCATAGGGGGAAAAGCCCTGTATCTTTCGTATTTATCTAACATTTCTCATCCAAGCACATCGGAGCCTTCCGTCTTTGATGGAAAGAGAAAAAAACCTTCAAGACCTTACTGCTACAAACCTTTATCTAAAGCAGAATTAAACCCATGAGCGTTAGCAGTAACAGGGCCTAAATTTGCAAATGATCAAAGGCAAATGATCAAAGCAAATGAGCAGTATCTCAAGCAGGTTGGAATGGTGCCTTCCCACACATCTCTCTGAATTATTATTAAACGATGTCTTTGCAATCTGGAAGGAATATTTCCCATAGAAAATACATCCTCTAAGCAAAGCACATTTTGACGAAATATGGCAAAAAAACCTCTGGTGGGTTTATGGAACGGCAAAAAATGGCCAGTATACTTAAAATGCTCTCCCAAAAAATATGACACATGAAAGAACTATAAGTCAGCAACGTCTGTCAGAATACTTTAAATTTATTAGCTAAGTTTTATGATAGTCCAAGTGAGATGGGTAATGAACAGATTTTCTTTTTTCCTGTCATTTCTGAAAGCAAGAGGCCATAGTCAGTTATGCTCCCCAGTCTGATTAATACCTTCTTGCAGTGCATAACATAAGCAGGGAGGGCCTGGTTTAAATTTTGCTAGTATAAAGTTGATTTGACATGCTATTGACAGAAAAAATAAATGCTGAATTGACAACAAAATATTACCGGACAACAAAAAAATGAAGACATCTAACCATATAACAAGAGGAAGAGGAGGGAAAAAAAGTCCTTGCATACTGTGTTAATAGCATTAAGTATTTAAACAAACTATTCTTTAAAAATGTTACACATTTACAAAAGGGTCTCTTGGGCCTACTTATGACTTACGAGGGATATTCCTATTTAAACATAAAAATGTTGATTTAAAAATGCAAAGTAGCGATCTAAATCAAATGTTTGAAGGGGCTGATTAATGCACACCTTCAGTACATTAGGGGCTCTCAGCATTGATAGCACCTTACATATTCATCTAATGTATATTGTAATTAGAACTATTGCGCAATTTGTTATCTTGTTTCTTAATCAGTATTTCCCCTTGAGAGTTATGGCCCTTTGCTCATTATTATTGTCATTAAGACATATGCTTTTAAACGCCAACTAATTAGTAAATATTACAGGATAAGGTTTAAAGTGCAGTTTCAACTGAGATTTGCATAACCTTTGTACCAACAAAGTTAAAATTTTTCTCTCTTCCAGCCTATATGATGAATATAAAGCTTCTCTGGAGTCTGTGGCCATAAAATAACTCATCTGCCTTAATAACGTGCCTTACAACTTTTGTCAGTCTTGCATTTGAGCTGGTAGAACAGAGGTCTATCTCCAAGTGATAAATAAAACAATAGTGCTAAATCCCCATTTCCCTTGACTAGGAGAGTATCCTGATTCTCATCCAGGACTTCAATTTGTGGAGATCAAAAATATTTCTTATCAGATTTAGGGAAAGTAGTAAGGAGGAGGCATATATTTTTACAATTGATAACAAATGAGATACACTAGAAAAAGAAGAAAATAACTTTCAGATATGGCAAATGCATTCATGCATTTAAAAGCAGAACCTGAAGATATATTCTCACTGTTAAATCAAGTATCAGAATTCTGTAATACAGACATTCACATATACATGGAACATGTTTTTCCTGAACGACAACATTTTCATCTTATGATTCTAATCTTGTGATCTTCCTCTTGCCATGTAAGATCAGTGGACTCTGTGATGAAAAGATTCATTAACGTGATGAGTAAGGTAGGGTCAAAGTGCAAATCATGTTAACCAATGAATATTTATTTCAGATATACACATATACATTTATACATTTATGTGTATACATTGACACACACAAGCAAACAGAGAACAGATATGTGCATGTACATTCTTCTAAAATCAAACTGCCTCAATGTCATAGAATAGGCAAAGAAGAATGCCTGCTTAGATGCTTATAAAAATAATTTAATTTTGCTTTTATCTATTTTGGTTTTTTGAAAGGACAATCTTGAAAGTGAACAACTAGCAAAGTCTCGCCATCAAATATGACAATGCAATATATTTTATTTTGTTACTGTATAAAATAGTTGTTTAAGAACTATAGTTCAAGAACTATAATAATAAAGAATTATAATAATAAAATAATAGTTCAAGAACTCCACTAGCAAATTCGGTAACATACTTTAAATGAGAAATATTCTAATCAAGCACCTTCTGTTTATATAGATGTATATAAACATGCTGTGATATGTTCGAATTTGTTTTCATCTGCATTGAATGTGAATTCTTGCATGCTACCAGAAGTTTCCTAGAATGATATAGCATAGTAGTTCTTTAACATTCTGAATTTATACTCTTGTGTTTCAAAAAGCTTCACTTTCTAAAACACCAAACTTTAAACCCATGTTAATTAAAAATGCTTACGGATGTCAAATTACCCATAGTAATTTGGCTCTTGTACTGGGAAAAAAATTAAAGGATATATTAACTTTAAATAGCTTTAAAAGGAATACTTGTGCCATTGAAGCTAAGGGTAGAATTTTTAAAACGAAGGGAGGAATCCAGTGTATAACCTGACAGCCGTTTATGGCAGTTATTAGCTAACAAGTATCAGTACAGAAAGCAAAGATGATAAAATGTAAATGGACCAACTGATGGACAGTGGAGGTTTTTTTAAAGCCTTGTAAATGTTAATGCTGTCTTCGTAATAGGTGCAGCATGATGCCTGCAGATGGTTTGTTAACTACAGAACTCCAGCTGAATGATATCTTAATAAATGGAAATATAATTCCTCACATTCTTTTTTTACCTTAAAACAAGCAAAAATGTTTTTTGATATAGTCTTAGCTCCATTTCAATTTGTACACTTAGTCCTGTATCCACCATCAATCTCTCCATTAACCACTGAATACTTAGCATTATTCATTTATTCTAGGCATATGTAAATTAGAAGCCTAGACATTTTACCCTCTCATTTCACTCCAAAGAGAGACGGAAGTACTATGCATTCCAAGCACTTTCTGTCCTCCTCCACTGACTATGGAAGAAGCGTAAGGCTTTCTTAACTTGCTTAATTTGGACTCACCAGTCAAATTTCCAATATTAGGTGGTATGAATTAGAGCCTGACTCATTCAGTTTAGGAAAGTGGTGTTTGTCCCTACCTCATTCCTAACAGATTTCCACTGCATCTTTCTGAGAGAGAAATTTGGGATTAAACAAACAAACAAACAAGAAAAAACCTCCACCACTTAGTACTCTTAATAGTAATAAAAGAGGAATACTTAAATACCATTTGTTCTGTCTGCATGTGGAATGGAAATCTTCAGTGCATTAGATGCAAAGGCCATTTCTTACATATCCCTCAGCTAGAATCAAGCAGTATTCTGAGGCTCCATACTGTTAAACTAGGGAAAGGTGCAGCATTGAAACACTGACATATTTAACCATTTGATTTAGAAACATAAACTGAAAGTTAATAGTCTCTCTAAAATTAGAGGCTCTTTCTGCCTTCAGTGTATACTTTTGACTTTTTGGCTAAACATAAAAAATAAGATTCATCTACATAAGAAGTAAAACATCAAACACTGGCAGTGAGGTAAATGAGACACAATATAAGTGGGTGTTTTGATGCATTAAGTAATGTTTAGACAGCAAAGAGTCACTGGTCAACTAAAATGCTGGATTTCTCATAGTGAAGTTCTTCTAAAGTTTTTTTCTTGGATGAATTATTCATGAATTTATAGAAACAATAACTGCACTGTGATATGAATTTCAATGATTTGTGTGGCTCAGCTATCTTTTCATAGAATAAAAACATATTTTCATCTTTCATCATATTTGCCTCTGAATAGCATTGCCTTTACCATTTTTTAGAAGTCCGTTTTATTGCTCTTTCAGCTAGGAGAAAATAAAAGCCCAAAACAAAAGAAATGGGGCACTGGGAGTAGTAATATTGCTTTATCTTTAGGAAAACAATCCACTCCTGTAAGTGGAGACACTCCTGTTAACTTCAGTGACAGCTGAAGCTGTTTACACCTGGGCTGAGTTGGGCAATTTGGCAGGGCTAACAGCACAAGCTGGTATTAAATTTTCCTGACATTTCTGGTTACAAAGATTTTGTGTTCAATTTCTTATACTTTGCAAACTAAGAAATCAGTATTTTTCTACACTCAGAATCTGCTCAGACTTCAGCTTTCAGCTCTGGGCTTACTCGCACACCTTTGTAACTTTAATCAGCCTGGCTTTCTAGTGACTTGATTTGGGGTTAGGATTTTCAGTATTTGGGGTTAGGATTTTCAGTATTAAGTTCCCACTATCCATATAACTGTTGTTTTATAGCATGCATGGACCTAGATAGGTAGAGTGTAGTCTAAAACTGGTATTAGTGCAATTTAACCCTCTTTTTAAAAAGGGTAAGAGGAAGCAGAGTAAATCACATCTTTGAAAGGTTTCTTCAGCTGCACTGGTGATTTGCATGAGCACAGGTGGAGTCAGCAGCTGCAGTTTCTAGGACAAAGATCATCACAGAATAGAAAATAGCACAAAGGGGTGACGACTGTATCAGAAGTATGGCAGTTATAAAACTAAGTGAGAAAAAGCAGAAAGTTTCATTAATGAAACAGTAGTTTGTCGAGTTTGAAGTGTTTCATTGGAGATATCTCATACTGACAATTTTTTTGTATATTTCAAAGCAAGATAGTCATGTGATTTACATCTACATTTCTGTTAGAAGCTCCTTGGGTCAAAGACTCCTGTGTATCCATAGTATATGCCCATGATAGAGACCTATGAAGAAAAGCTATGCCTCCAGAGGACATCTTTAGACTCTCAGGACCCTGTCAAACACTAGAGTTTCAGGCAAATGTTTTCTGATAAATTGTCATTCCTAGCAGTGAAGAGTCTGGGGAATGTAATTCCTTCCAGAACATTCCCCCTGGGGTGTTTCTGAGAGATATCTGACACTTTAGAAAACAAAAAAGGCTTGATTCACTTTGGATATGCAGACACATATAAAAGTGGGAACTCATCAGACAGAACCTAGATATGATTTTTTTTTCCATATCAGTTCAGTTCATGACAGAAAGAAAATCTATTCAAGATTCAAGAGAATTGTTTTAATCACTTTGGAGCAGACAGAATATCTTTATTGAAAAAAATGACCTTCAGTCTTCTGCCTTTGAAAACTTTACAAAATGTGCAATTATCATCCCCAAATACATCCTATATCATATCTTATTTCATAAATGAACAGCTTTCTTTCATCTAAAGATAAGTGGGCATGGGAATTTTAAAGACAACATGAAAACAAGATGTGCATTTCAAAACAAACTATGAAAAATAGACTGCACCTCCTACTCAAAGCTGCAACAGACATGATAAAATGGGTAAAAACAGACTTTCTTGTACAGAGAAGACAAATATTCAAGCCTCAGAAAAGACACATATTGAAGCTAATCTACAAACAACAGACAAATGAAAAAATACATGATCCTTCCTCTGAGAGATATCTGTCATTATTCTTCAGAAATATTTTTAGAGAAGTTCTGGACATATTAAATGCTTTTGTTGAAAAGATTCTCAAAATTTTTTGACTAAAATCATTTATTCACCTGTTCTTTACGAACAGCCTCGTAGAGGGAAATCTGTCCCAAATCTTTCATATTTCTCTTAGCTTCAATCAGTCCCGTGACTGCTCAAGCTTTGGTATCCTCAGCAGTTCACACTGGAAAACATAAATCTCATTTGTTGTATACAGAAAAGGGAAGGATTTCTTTAACCACTTGTGTAGAACTAGTGTACAAAACAGCAATTAAAGCAATATTCTTCATAAAAACATGCCTTATTTGCAGTGTCTGATCATTTGGAGTAGCCCTTAGGTGACTTGCTCCAGAAGCACTCATATTACTCACGTGCTACATGGAAAAGCAGTATTTTGTAAGCTTTGCAGAAATAAGAGTTGTGTTTCTCAGCTGGGGAAAACAAGTAGCTGATTCTGTTTCATAAATAAAACAGAAGAAAAATCCCACTTCCATCTTCCATGTCATTAAAATTTACACACATGAAAAAGAAATCATTGTTGTCAAAATCTGTTTTCCTTCATTTCTTTCATCAAAAATGGGTTCAACTGAGATTATGCATATTACACAAAGTATTCATGTAAGGTGGTATCTGTAGAGTCAGTTATACAAAGTGCTCGTACCCCTGATGTCTGCTGGAATCAACAAGTTTTAAAACTTAAAAAAGAACTGTAAATTTAATATAAAATTTGGCCCTTGTATGTCAGGTTTTTTCCAGCAACCAAAAGACACTTTTCTGCATTTCAGGGAATGTAGGGGCAAAGGAGACCCCACTTTAGACCCCATGAATAAGCAATGAGTGGAAAAGATCAAATAGCGCCAAAGAGGTTGATGACAGTGTCTGGTTTTTGTAGCTGAAGTAAAATATTGAGAAAAATACTGCTAGTCTCTTTTGCCACTCATGGTAATCAGTTACAATTTTCAAATTTTTTTTTTTTACAAATTTCTCAAGTTACAAGGGTTTTTTTTACTAATTTAATAAAAAATGTTTTAGTCTGATGTAAAAATTTTGGAAAATACCTCTATGATCATTGAGTCCAACCATCAAACTGACACTGTCCACTATTAAACTATGTCTCTAAGTGCCACATCTACATGTCTTTTAAATACGTCCAGGGCATGGGGACTCGACCACTTCTCTAGGCAGCCTGTTCCAATGCTTAGCAACTCTTTTGGTAAAGAAATATTTCCTTATATCCAGTCCAAACCTTCCCTTGCACAACTTGAGGCTCTTTCTTCTTGTCCTATCACCTGTTATCTGGAAGAAGAGACCAACCTCTACTTTACTACAACCTCCTTTCGTAGTTGTAGAGAGTGATAAAGTCTCCCCTCAGCTTCTTTTTCTCCAGACTAAACAACCCCAGCTCCCTCAGCCGCTCCTGACAAGACTTGTGCTCCACACCCTTCATCAGCTACATTGTTCTCTTCTGTTGGCATTTACTAAAGATGGAACAGGTTTTTGTAACTAAGATAACTTTGAATTATTGTCTCAGTTTTAGGAGCCACGGTCAATTCAAAAGTCTGGACCAAGTGGAACCAAGAGTTGCACCTCTGTGCAGTCAAGACGAGAAGAGACTAACCTCCAAAGAACACCACCACAGCCCTGTATTCAGTTCCCAGGCCTACCACAAACTCTGCTAGCAAGAGCAAGCAACTTACTTTCCAGGACCCAGACTTTCCTCCATAAAATAGAGGTATTGCATCTTTACCCCTATTGTCTAACTCTCTTGCTTAGTGTGGTCCCAAGTTTTTAAAGAAGAGGCTGTGAAATTTTATGGTTCTTAACCAAATGATTAATAAGATGCAATAATAGATGTAATAAGAAAACTTCATCCACTATAGGAAAAACCTAGTATAGAGAACCCATAGCTGAATCACACTTTTACTAAATAGCGCTAATTTACTACAAACATCAGTTATTGATTGCAAATATGCTACTGGTTTGCAGGCCAAGGCCAGGGGACTGTTGTTTCATTTTTAGTCAGTTTTATGGAAAAGGACAGAAGGAATATTATATGCTAATAGGATTTAATCCAAGCCCCACTGAAGCAGAACTCCCACTGACTTCCATGCTGCTTAGATTTTAACCAGTGTGAAAATTTCCTCTCTGAATCTTTCTATTTTGATTCAAGTTTCCAAAATAGCTTTGAAAAACAAATGCAAATACCTTCATATGCAAGAATTAACATCTGCATAAAAATTGATTCATACCACTCTTCACATAACAAAAATGTAGAGTGAGCATGTACTTATTTTCCAACGCTGATCAACTAAAATATAGTGCAAACTTCTAGTTAGCCAAAGGGAAGAAATGTGCTATCATTAACATCAGTATAGAAATCCCACTACAAACAAGCAATAAATAATGTCAGGAAATGTCAGTTTCAGAGGGGATGTCAACACGGAAAATAAGCTTATGAAGTGCTGAAATACAAATGGTACTGCTTCTAATTTTGAACTTTGATAACAGTAATCAAGCCAGTTTAGAGGTATTTTCCACTGGAGACAGAGCAAGTATACCTTAAGATAGGAAATCCAAATAGAATCCTTCCTTCAACCTGAAATGCTGAATAGAAAATTGATGCCTGAGGATTTAAGGATTTGAAAATTTTGAGGACTGAAGACTTGAGAACAAATACAGCACACTTATGATTCACAAGTTTGTTTCAATTCTCTTCATGTTAGAGTCATTGTACTATTTCTTCCTGAGTCTGCCGATTTGGTTCATCTGAAGTAAAGGCCAACATTTTATTTTTTTCCTAAAAAAACAAAAAAACCCCCACAAACAAACAAACAAACACAACAAAAACCCACAAAACCCACAAACAAACAAACAAACAAAAAACCCCAAAAACAAACACCAAACCTATTTTGGAAAATCAGACTTGATTCTCTGTCTATTGTTTACAAGGATACTCCTAGCGGAGTTTCTTTCAGGCCCCAAACAACACCTGATCATGTCAGTGGGAATATTTCTGGTATGTTGCAGATTAGACCCTTACGGGGTATTGCAAATTACACTGCTCCTTGTCAAAGTTTTCATTTAGGAAGTCCCAAACATAATGCTTACACTGCTGTACACTATAAGGAAACTTCAGAACATGTAGATTTATGGGAATTCATGATGACAGCTAGATAAATTTAGGGAGTTCAGCATGTGGCAAGATTCTATTTTTCAAAGAAAGCTTCTATAAGATAAGAAAATAAACGTTTTCTGCAAAGAGATACTCATATTTAAGAATCACGTGACAAAAAATTATTCTGTAATACAGAATTCCTTCCTACAGAACTGCAATGTTATTAAGGGAATTATACCAACAACCTACATCCAAATAGCTTGTACGTAATTTCAGCCATTATCAACCTTTAATAGGAATTTAATTTTCTAAAATTCTTTATTGCATCATTTTGTTCTCCTGTGTTTTGGTTATTATCTTGATTTCATATGGTGGGTTTATTTTTAATAAATCATGAAGACTCATTCAATTTTCTCCAGGATACCTATTAATGTGACTAGCTTTTTTGTTATTGCTTTTGGAAAAATATCTATTCTCAGATAAACCTTTTTAGGTTAACACTGTTTCTTTCCAAAGTTGCTGATTCACCAGTTTACACTGTAATGGAGTAAAAACATTTTTTTCCCCAAACTGTTTCTTAAAAGTGAACAAAATATTATGACTGTAACATTTGAGGTTAAATATCTTATCTGCAGGAGAAATAACATGTTTCTTTCCATATTTCAGGACCTTCATCTTCCAATAATCCCAGCGGAATTTCAAGAGCAATGTTTTCAACAAAGGATTCCCAAAGGCTATAAAAGAATATTCATGCATAGGCCCTTTCTAATCAAATTGAGGTTGGCAGCTTTCAAAAAATTCTACAAAAGAAGACACAGTAAATCTCCACTTTTCATAATTTACAGGCAATGAGGCACAAAGTTTTACTTCACTATGTTAACACACTGTCAATGCTGAAAGTAGTTTAAGTTAAATTTACCTGCTCTTAAATAACTCAGTAGTAAGTACTTTATGCCATATATTGTGGAATAGGCTAGTGCACTTGACTTTGAAATGGAAGACTTAGAAATAGGTAAAAATAGCATGTTATGTTAAAAAACCAGTCTTCGTAACTGGTTTAGATGGAAATTGCATTTCCAGTTCAAACCCCCACATTTTCAGTACACAGTTAATACACTTTTCCTCACATTCCCCTTACTGTGAACTTCACACATTCTGTATTTTCTGCTCTGGTTATTCTTATTCCCAAGTTCAGCTGGTGCTGTAGTTTTCTTTATAGACTCTCCGAATGTGATTTAGTTGTCTAAATATAGGCATGTAGTTCTGTGTGAGATGGCCTAGGGCATCTGACCTGTCCATCTGCTCTTCCAGAAAAAGGAATGGGCCTCCTGAAGGTCATAGACGTCTGTCTGTTAGCACTATATGGAAGCACTGGAAACCCTGGGGTGTCACACATGGAGTCAATACACACCTGCCTTCAGAAAACTAAAATAAGCTCCCTGTCCTTTCTCATGTCCTGCCTTGAGCTGCCTTAGGATTACTGTAATCCATTAGATTTGAATCTGATTTAAAACTAATATTTACCTTCATATGTGCACACACACTTGTGAATTGGTGTTTAAAATCCCACTGTAGTTGATTAGTGAGGCCAGTGATGCCTGCTGGGAGACACTATTCACCTAAAGCAGACATGGTTCAGATATCTAGTGACATCTGAAAGAGCTCTGCAGAGCTTCTATATGTAGATGAAAGTTACAGCACAATCCCAAAAGAAACATGCATCCTGTAGGAGAAGCAGATGGCTACAACGCATCCTGTAGGAAGAGCAGATGGCTACCAGGAGAGATGTCATAGGTTGTATAAAATGGCACTACAGGTCTGTGTTCAAGCAACGGAATCCTAAGTCAACTGAATACCCAGCTCTGTGGATACCTATCAATAACCACAAGAATTGAATTTCTGATACCCTCCCTCATAGGCAAGATGTCTACACAAAAGCTGGCTTCACAGTGCCTAAAACGTAGGTGCCTGACTGTGGCAGAGATAGTTGGTCTATCAAAGGTAATCTAGATCTCCTGAGGTATTTACTTCATTCCACTGATTCAATGAAAAGGTTGGTCAAGCCTGCAGAACAACTCAGTGTACCTGGATGCTGACTAAGGCAATATCTATGGTCAAGCAGCAGGAAAGAAAACAGGTATTCACCTTGGATCTAGGGAATTGATAATGAAGTTGAACTAGCTTTCAGAGCTTAATACTTAAAAAAGGACTGTTGCTGAGAGTGCTGTTCATGTTCTGCATAGTACTCTAGCTGTTATGAGCACCCTTTTAGTAAAGTGGAAAACCTGCCTTGAGAGGAGTTTCACCTTAAGTGTGGAAACTACTCTTGTCTTCTAAATACTCCTCTCCAGTAGTATTGCAAGTCTGGAACAGTCTGCTTAGTAGGACCTTCTCTTAGAATGATCCATGTACATTATAACCCTAAATGTTTTGCTAAGGGACACCGATGCTGCTGCCCATACTCATGAATGAAGGTACGGCCATTTCATGCAATTTGCTGTTTTCTGAGTCTATTTGCTGCGGCTAAATCCTTCTGGAAACTTAACTGAGGCTTGCATTTTAGCAGAGTGAAGTTGAGACTTGCTAGTCTGAGATGTTTCTAACCATGCAAAATGGCTGGGCCTGAGTATCAGGGAAATGGAGGCTCATGTAAAGATGTCTAAAGAGTTGAGATGTCTAGAGTAGAAGAGGACTTTTTTTCTGTCTTGCATCAAAAAACAGCTCTTTATGTTTCTTGAAATAGCTGTTCCAGACTAATTGATTATGACAGAAAGCTTTGGTCAGTGCACAAAAATGGGATGCTTTTTTCTATCTTATTTGATATAAAACAGGAAAGGGATAAAGGTACAGTTCCCAGTTTATATGGTGTATGACCAAAGCAAAGAAGTGACAGCAGTGTAAATCCTGATCATGAGCAACATGACAATGTATGAATGCCACAGCTTCCAGCTGACAGCAAGTCATCTTAGTGGTTCTTTACAGGCCCTGAATGTAAAGCAGATACTGCATGTAACATTCACTGTTAATATGGAGAATAAAGGGCTGCAGTTATTTTACTCAGTTCTGTACCTGGTGCAAGGTAAATAGAAAATCTGGTTTATTTCACCTGCTGAAGACAGAAAAATATGAGTTGACAACCTGGCTTAAATATGGAATTTACATTATTAAAAAATTATATCAACACTGTTTGCATTTTTGTCATTACAGACATTAACAGTGGCCAGGGATTTTAATCTTTTAGCGACTGGTTTACGAAAGGACTAAACAAATGTTATTTCGTTGTCATGCTGTTTTTTTAATATTTGATTTTGTTTTTTTCATTGTGCTACAACAGCTCAATATTTATCAATTAGTGGACATTTAAGTTCCTGTAGTAATTTCTGGGATATAAATTCATGAGCTCTCGGATGAAAACACGTAGCAAAAAAAAAAATTGAATTTTCATGCTCAAACATACCAAATAAAACAATTCTAAAAGTATGTCAAAAAAACAGTCAAATTTGTAAAACCACTGAAAATTAAATCAGGGGAGTGGAGTATTCCAGCTATATAAGCAGTGCATGAACAAAAACAGGGAGGGGTGTTTATTCTCTCCTGTGTTTTACAAGACCAAAACCTACCGTCTTGCTTTATGTTACATATATATTTCACTTCGATGAGAATATAAAACTTCAGTGAAACTTATCAGGCTCATAACATTTGTCAACTTTAAGGGGCAGCATGAAACTTTTCCTGATTAGAAACCATTTTTATTATCTTCAACACATAATTCAATAACTAAATTAGTCAATTTTTTATTCATTATGATAAAGAGATTTATTGACAGGTTTTCAATTTGCTATAATTTTTTTCCATTTTAGTTTTATTCCTCCACTATCATGTATAATGACACAAACTCGACAAGAAATATTTCATTAAAAATAGATTTTTATATTCTATATTGGGTTTAGTCTAATTAGTAGGATTAATACTGGCATTCAATATTTAACTGCTGAAGTATGTTCATTTTTTAAAAAAATTCATGATACATTGCTGTTTCACATAAGGAATGCATGCACGTGTCTCTGTGTGAGGAGACAGCATCATGATCAGGAGCTTCAACTTTAGCTAAACTTGGGCCCTTGACCTTGGCTGCCCCTGAGGGATTAGGCACAAACTAGGGTGTAAAGGAAAGCAGAAACTCCTACTAGGAATACACTAGTTGAGGAAAAACACATCCCCAGGGTCATTCTATACTATGCAGTGATCAGAAGGTTTGTATTACATACTTATTGAGTAGTTTTTTTCATAAGGAAAACAACCTACAGAACAAAATTAAGAACTGCTGCTCATCTGGAAGGCACAGACATATTTGTGGTGGTGGAAACTGGAGCTTCATGGAATTAAATGATGACTCACTGTGGATGAGTTCATAAAGAAGTATAAGACTCAGTGGGCAAACTAGCAGTTCAAGGAGGCAAGACCAGCTTAGTCCCCAAAGGCTTCAGAAATCATGTAAACATAAGAAAATAGATTATAGTTGACTATAAAACCAATGAAAAATAGCTCATGTACTCTAACTACAGCTTGTTTTTAAAGTTAAAAAATAACCATCACAAGCCATATTATTTTGTAACAAGCCAGAACAGAACAGTTGCAAAAATTCATGAAGGAGGCTGTTGTACAGAACAGCTTTCCTTTCAGATCTTTCCATTGATAATGTCAGAGGGTTCCACTCAGCTTTGTTTAACCAGATGTCAATGAACAAAAAACCCCTTTTCCTGATCTGTTCTCCAGTGTAAAGCAATGAAAAATTAATTAATACTACACTGAAATGGCTATTCAATTTAGAATAATTCATTTTTTAAAGGCAGAAAAAGAGTAATTGACATCTGTGAACAGGTGTTCCTCATGCCAAAAAATGTCTCACTTTCATTTATTTAAAAAGCTGGAAAAATGCACATTTGTTTGGGAAAGCCATTTATCCAGTGAAATCTTTAATTACATGCACCATAAAACAGGCACAAAATGCTGTCTCCTCAGACCTGTAACTTTAAGCCATTGCAAAGCATGAACTGCCTAAATTCACCAGAGTTACAGTCACTACTTCACTCTGTTGTTGCATGACAGCTGTATATGAACAGCTACTTTCCACTATGAAGTGGAGTGAAGGGATGCCACATGGCTAGGGGCAAAGCACAGCATTGTGTCAATGTCATTTCTGTTAAAGATCTTGTAGCCTGACATCCAGAATGGAGTCGTGCATTATGTACAATGGATAATATTTCTGACAATATGCTCTGGATGGCCTTGAGCTGATTACCACTACTACTTCAGAAAACAGTTGTTACTGAATTGTTTCCTTTCAATAGAGTCTGCCTGAGGAAAAATAGCAAGTGAAACTGGATTGTTAGTGCTGGATATATCATAACTTTGTAATTTCCCTGCTTTGGTACTTGAAAACAATTGTTTGTCAAGGACAGGAAACAGCTTGCCTGTAGGTGCAATAATGGAAAGAGTAGAGCTGATCTAGATGAGCATCTGTGCAATTATCTCATGTTTGCATGCTAAAACTTTACCTAGTTAACAATAAGAGACGCAGGCTAAAGGCAAATGGTACCTTCAGGACTGATGCTCGGTCTTTCAAGCAGGGCTGTCCACCACAGCCTTTCAGTTTATTTAGGCAGCATATTGCTGCTGATTCAGCAAAATGTTTGAGTATGACATGCTACCTGAAAGGTAAGAAACTACCATCAGTATTGGTGTCCCACAATAATGCTATTATCTGGTATTCAATCATGGATCTTGCATTACAAGCAGCTTATGGACAGTCTTTCAAATAGGATTTAAGTCTCAGAACTGACAGTGGAACTGTGTAGATATGGGTATTTGCGACCATTTAAATCCCGTGAAAATGCAGGACAAGAGGGTGATGAGGTGACATGATTGTTTGCTGTGTTGCTCAGTGACAAGTCTAATCCAGATTTCTAGAAGAGAAAGGGATGCAAGGATGAGCTTTCATGTCTCACCTATGAGCGAAATCTAAAGCATGCCCTTCCTTCAGTTTTCTGAGGTGTGCAGCTGTTGGTCCTTATATTTCTCAGTACATGATCAATAAAGTCAGCCAAGACGGCCATCCTGTCATGCAGTTCTACAGAAGCAGCCATATATATACATACATACCTGTTATTATTATTTTTAAAATTATCACACTAGTAGAGATGAATTTTTATGTGACATTTATTCTTCAAAGAGAGATTTTTCTTAACAATTTACTTCAGAGACAAGAAACACAGCTCATCCAAAACAAAAATATCTGCTAGGAACTCACCTGTGTTTAGGAGATCCAGCTGAGGTGATTTCGGAGGGGTTTCCACAGGTGACAGAATTATGAATACCAGCCCATGATAATAAGCACTTAAATAAATAAAAAATAACTTCCAAAGAATGAAATCCACCTCAAAACCTGAAATTCCATAACTAGGAAAACAGTAAATGCACTGGACTATCTATTTCACTTAGAAAAACCTTGAAAAGCTTAGAAGAGAACAGTCAATAAGCACTGAAAACCAAAGCTCAGATGAAAGCTGCACAGAATTGCTTTGAAAGGCAGGAAGTAAAGAAAATGAGAAGATGGGGGAAACACATACCTAATGCCAAACTCCTATCAGAGGCTCCCATGTCGCCTAAAAGAAAGTTGAGAGTATGTCAGGGGAAGCTGAATTCACTGGTAAAAGAACAGAATGTGGCAAAACTCCATTTGCTATAAACTTGGAGTGACAAAAAATGTATTAACTGTTAATAGCCTGAGTGTTCCCTTGTGATTCTGGTATATATGTGCTCTTTAAATTATCCATTATTTGTACAAATCTTTACTTTAAATATGCAAACATTTTTCCTTGAAAACAGGATTTTGTATTTATATATATATATATGTGTATATATACATGTATCTATATATAAAATTAATTACCCCTGTTTTCACTGATACACATTTCCACATTGCAATGTTGCAATGTTTAAGTTGACCTAAGCCTCTTTCCCATTAACATCGTTCCATTAGATCAGATATTGGCCATAATTGTCCTCCCAGTAAGCTCTAAGGATATTTGACTTCAATGTCAATAAGCACAGGAACTAGCAATTTTTGTGTGTATTTATATAAATACAAATAGATTTCAGCATCTTTAATGTAACAACCTTTTTCTTCCCTGTTTGAGTTCTATATACAGAGTACTAAATACCCCAATGCATACCTCTATCCATGCAATTCCCAAACATATCTGTTAATCATTTTTTTCTATTCATAAATTAGAATTATTCTTCTG
The DNA here is from genome assembly GCA_013399855.1 of Oxyruncus cristatus. Lineage (NCBI taxonomy): Eukaryota > Metazoa > Chordata > Aves > Passeriformes > Cotingidae > Oxyruncus > Oxyruncus cristatus. The sequence continues at coordinate 623,515 of VXAY01003299.1, read as the reverse complement.
ATGTATCAGGGTGCACCAGGCAAAGCATCACCAGCCCATCGAGGGAGGTGATTGTCCCACTCTGCTCTGCACTGAGGCAGCCTCACCTCAAATATTGTGGCAGTTTTGGTCACTGCAATATAAGAAAGATATTAAGCTATTGGAGAGTGTCCAAAGGAGAGCAACAAAGACAGTGAAAGGCCTTGAGGAGAAGCTGTATGAGGAGAGGTTGAGGTCACTTGGCCCTCATTGCAGCTACACCTTCCTCATGAGGGGAAAAGGAAGGGAAGGCACTGATCTCTTTCCTGTGGTGACCTGTGACAGAACATGAGGGAATGTTGTGTCAGGGAAGATTTGGGTTTAGGTTGGATATTAGAAAAAGGTTCTTCACACAGGGGGTGGTTGGGCACTGGAAAAAAGCTCCCCAGAGAGGAGCACCAAACCTGCCAGAGTTCAAGAAGCATTTGGATGATACTCTCAGGCACACGGTGTGACTCTTAGGGATGGTCCTGTGCAGGGCCAGGAGCTGGACTCGATGATCCTTGTGGGTCCCTTCCAACTTGGCATATTCTGTGATTCTCTGATTCATTCTTTCCTTAAATAGTGGGTATAATCTTACTGTGATCACTGTGTTTAGAAATAAGAAATAAAATGCTGTATCAACTCATTAAAGACTCATTAAAACATCCTTTAACAGGGATATCTGCCCTGTTAAAAGAAATAGAAGCAAGTGTACATTTACCTCTGAAGTAGTTAACTTCATTCTGCATTTTCCACTCAAGAAAACTACCACCGTGAAAAACCTCACAGTCACAGAATCACGGAATGGTCAGCATTGGGAGGGACTGTAAAGATCACCTAGTTATAATATCCCTGCCATGGGCAGGTACACCTTTCACCAGACCAGGTTACTCAAAGCCCCATCTAGCCTGGTCTTGAATACCTCCAGGGATGAGGCATCACAATTCGCCAGGGCAACCAGTTCCAGTGCATCACCATCCTTATTGTAAAGAATTTCTTCCTTGTGTCTAATCTAAACCTATCCTTCTCCACCTTAAGGCCAACCCATCTTTTCCTGTCATTACATGCCCTTGTGAAAAGTCCCTCTGCAGCCTTCTTGTAGATCCCCTTTAGAAAGGCTGCTCTAAGACCTTTCTGAAGTCTTCTGCAGGCTGAACAGCACCACCTTTCTCAGCCTTTCTTCATAGGAGAGGTCCTCCATCCCTATGATCTTGGTGGCTCTCCTCTGGACTTGCTACAACAGGTCAATATCTTGTTCTGGGGCCCCCAGCGCTGGATGCAGTACTCCAGATGGGGGTCTCCTAAGAGCAGAGGGGAAGAATCATCTCCCCTGACCAGCTGGCCATGCTTGTTTTGATGCAGCCCAGGATGCAGTTGGCTTTCTGGGCTGTAAGTGCACATTCTCAGGTCATGTTGATCTTTTCATCCACAAATACCCCGAATTCTTCTCCCTAGGTCTCGATCCATTCTCCACCCGACTCAGGTACAGGACCTGCACTTGGCCTTCTTGAATTTCATGAGGTTCACACAGGCCTACCTCTCAAGCCTGTCAAGGTCCTTACTAAGCCCTTACTCCACAGTGTATCAGATTAAGATAAAGACTTAAATAAAGACTATCTGGTTTGCTCAGTCTTGCATGCAATATGCAATGCACACAATTTTTTTGATGGACAAGGATGATGTTTCTCAGTGCATATGGTATTCCTTTATTTAATCATCACAAATTTGACAGCTCTGTGACATATAGATGTTTTTCAACTGTCTACTTGAAACTTCTGTAAAGCTCAACTAAACCTAGAGCAGGTTTGCATTAAGGCACAACGCAAATATTCAATGCCACTGACAGCATGTTTCCACAGTTCTTTAAGTCTCATGAAACATCAGTTTTTACACGGTCTGTTCAGCTGTATGAATACTCTTATTCTGGTTTCACTTAATTCTTGAAATGAATTGCTTGAAATGAAACAAAACTTATAGTAGAGAACAATCAGCTGAATACCTCACAGCTTATTGCTGTGGACAGAAAGTGTGATTCTTTAATATATACCTAGGAATCACAATTACACGGGTTACATTACTTTGCAATTTTGTCTCTGGAAAAAGAGAATACTGCATACAGTTCTGCTGCACATAACTCAAGATTAATGCTGAAAATGAAGGTGAATTCTTGGAATAGCCACAAGAGTGAATGTGGTTTAAAAAACATACTTCATAGCAAAAAACTCCAGGAGCACATTGCCCATTTAACTTCTCAAAGAGATTCTATTAACTGATGACTGATTTGATCATAGTGAGTACTTCAGTGTCTACCCAGATAACATATACAGATGATAAACTCCTCCACAGAGCTCAGTGGAAATAAGACAACTTCCAAAAGTTCAAAATTGATGACAGAAAGTTGCATGGGATTCAGGTTTCTTCGGATGCAGACATCTATAGTATGAATACTTGCCTTGACTCTCTCTACAGTCTACCGACAGCTGTGAACATTTCTATCATACTACATTTTTCATCTTAGATAAATGAACTGTGCTCTAAAGAGCCTATCACTCTGCTGGAAAACTTGCTCAGTTGCAGATAGACATCTAAATTAAAATTTGGTGAGAAGAACTCCATTCATACCAGAAATGTCACGCACCTGTCAACAGAGAGACTCTGTGATCTGTGATGGACTCTTCGCTGATGGCTGGCTCTTCAAATAGAATAGGAAGCACTGTGCTCCCAAATTTAAACCAGAACTAATTCAGAATACTCCTTTACCTTGTGTCAGACATGAGGTCTGATGAAGTGATCACAATGGTCTTATCTGATCATAAAAAATATTACACTGAATTTAATCCAAAAAGGAATTTGCAGAAACATTTCTTCATTAGCTCAACTTTTCTATTTTAAATTGGGCTGTGAAACAAGTGTCATGATGTGCATAACCAAACCTCGACTCTGCTTTGTCTCTTCAAATACAATTTTGAGCTCTAGCTGAAATAAAATTTATTAATAATTAATTCCCTTACAAAGACTACACGAATATACTTTTTTTCAAAATAAAAAGATAGGAGACATGTAAAAACAACTTTATGATAACAAATCTTTAATACTATGGTCTTGATATTATTACAGAATTGTTGCAATTGCATTTCACAGATACATTAACCTTTTAACCTTTCCTGATAACAATGTTTTTCCTGGTGAATTGGACAATACTATTTCTTCATTAATGTAAAACAAAGTATTCACTTCTGTCTTAGAAAGGAAATTGCAGGAGATAAAATAATAATCAGATGTAACCAAAACTGAGAAATTCGTTGCCTGCTTTTCATATTACCCTTAATTCAAAAACTAATATCTCAATGTCTTCTTCTCTTTCACAGTCTTTATTTATGCCTGTTTTGCTACTCAGAGCTGAAATAATTCACTATATGTAAGATCTCAGTACAAGCTGTGCTCATGCCAAAGGACTTCTAACACAGAACATAAAAATGCTCTCTCCCATCTAAAAATTAAAATATGAATACGTTTACAGGCTTGTAACAACACTAAATTATAAATGCGACAGAATGCATCACATATTTAACATCAAAGTCCTTAATTCCTTTATTAGTTGAATATATTTTTGGCTCTGGTTTGAATCTTCAGCATTCTCAAATCTCTTCTTTCTCAGTTTTTTATTGAGCTTTTATTTTTTTATTTGCAGTGTAGAAGATGTATTATAAATCAACCATACTGTAGATGCAACTTTTTATGTCTTAAATCTACCATTTAAATTTTACATGATAAATTGAAGGTTAAATTTACCTTTTTCTTCCTTTCTTTTTGTAGTTATGTGGGAGTATTTTACTTAAACTCAGAATTGTGAAGCAGGTCCAGAGGTGCTTTAGATATTCACACTCTCAACTTCAAAGTATTAATATAAGCTTTTGCTTACAACCATGTGGGACATGTTTAGCTCTGGGCACATATTACTATGTAACCTATATATGGCCAATGAGAAAGATCTACTTCTTTCCACAACCTATTTTCCCCTTATAGAAAAAGTTTAAACTCCTGTGAGTAATGAGAACAAAATAAAATAGTTTCAAAGCCAATTTAAAAATGGAAGAAGTTTTATAGAAAAAAATTCCTTTGCTTACTTCTCATTCTCTTGTTTCTGTATCGGGAATCTGTCATTCTAACTTGTAAGCATTAAGTAATTTTCTGCCCTTTTCCTAAGTTTTGAAGACAGGCAGGATGTGTTCAGTGTTTTCACCATCTTTCAATATTGTTGGCTCATTTTACGTTTGTATGTGATGAGCTTTGATTGATTGAGCTTCTGACCATGAAGACAGAGAAATCAAACAATTTGGGAGAGCCTGAAGGGGCAGAGGCAGACCAGCCACTGTTTAGTAAAAAACAGTTTCATAGTATCATGGCCAGCAGTTAGTATAGGACCCAGTGAGGTATACTGCTCCATAAATAAGAATTAAACTTGTCTCTGCAGGTTAATTTTTATAATCTTCGGTACAAGTTTATACAGAACTTTGAACATTTTTTCCCCTCCTCTTTTGTATGATTGTTTGTTTGTTTTAAAGAACAAAGCAAAAATTCAGAAAAAAAATACTTTGACTCCCAATATTGCCATAAATAAGACTCTACCATTTAGCTGCATAATGAGTTATGTCATGGGAGGTGTCTAGGTGATTACAAATGTCACTGTATTGACTTATGCTTGCTCAAACTCAATTCAGGATGTTACCAAAACCAATTTATTTGTTTCATGTTTTTTTGTTTTCTAAAACCAAGTCTTTGGGATTTCCAAATGTGTGAGTTCACAAGGAGTAGCAACATTGTTCTGCCTAGTCTTTTCTAGTCTATCTATTCTGAAATATATATTTATGATTAAGTTTAAAATTTATTCCAAATTCTCTCCACACCATGCAAAAGTTATCAATTTTTAGTAAGACTATCCAATCACCACATTGCATGAAGAACTCTATTTCTCTTAATTTCATCTTTCCAGGTTGAGGTGTGACTGAAAAAATAACTAAATGAATGCAAAATAAGTTTAATCTTCCGGTACTGTATTCTCTTGCAATTATTTAACTTTGAACATTAATCTTTATCAGTCATGAAAATGTAAAGTATGTGCACAACTGTCACTAAATTTCATATATCCCATAAGAAAAGGGGACTTTTTTCCATTCCTGATTTTTCCTGAAACCAATACTGAAATGTATTGGTTTCATATTCTGACTTTTATTTCACTAAAATTATGTATTCAATTTCTTCTAAAATCAGATTATTAGTTCCTAAGCTTTTTTATATGCTTAGCCTTGCAATGACTTCTGCATGTCCTTATCTTCATGCACCAAATAAAATCAAGGTTCAGTGGAAGTTATGACATTGAGTTCAATGTGACTAGGACAGGATAAACGGGAAATTTTTACCATTTGATGTGCAATTATTCAATTCCCTTGCTCGGTTTGAAGGCACTTCTGTGACTCCTGTGCAGTACTGGATTTTTAAGGATAGAGATTTTTTTCAAAAATATGTCTTTACCTCTTTCTCAAGATGATAAAAAAAACAAATAAAAAACCCAAGGAAGGTGAATAGTCCTCTTTAACCTCTTTCTTAAAAATAGAGAGATGATGTCATTAACTTGTGTCATTCTCTGAAATTACATTATTTAGAAAATATTTTGAAGGTTCTAGGGCTTTTTTCAATATGTAAACAAGATCAGACATTCTTTTGAAGTAGAATTGCCTTTGTTCTAGAGCTATTTCAGATAAAGAATTAAGGCATTACCTGTTCTGTTACATTTATTCCAAAGCAGTGCAAATACAGTATAGCTATTGCAACTCACTGAGTGATACTGTAGAGCCTGCATTTAACAAGGGCAAACATACTACATTTTTAGAAGTTATTTTCATGGCAAATAGAAAAATGACTAATAGAGATAAAAGAATTAGTTGAGAAGACTTCGGTTGAGCATCATAGAATAACAGAATGCTTTGGTTTGGAAGAGACCCTAAAGACCATCTAGTTCCAACCCCCCTGCCATAGGCAGCAACACCTTCTTCTAGACCAGGTTGCTCAAAGCCCCATCCAACCTGGTCTTCAAGACTTTCAGAGATAAGGCATCCATAGTTTGTCTGGGCAACCTTTTCCAGAACCTCACCACCCTCACATGAACAAATTTCTTCCTAATATTGAATCTAAACCTACCCTCTTTCAGCTTAAAGCCACTCCACCTTGCCCTATCAATACATGCCCTTGTAAAAATGTCCCTCTCCAGCCTTCTTGTAGGCCCCCTTTAGGTATTGGAAGGCTGCTCTAAGGGCTCCCTGGAGCCTTCTCTTCCCCTGGCTAAACAACTCCAACTCTCTTAGCCTGCCTTCATAAGGGAGCTGCTCCAGCCTGCAGGTCATCTTCAAGGTCCTCTTCTGGACTTGTTCTACCAGGTCAATGTCCTTCTTATGTCCGGGGTCTCAGAGATGGATGCAGCACTCCAGGTGGGGTCTCACGAGGGCTTGCCAATGTTTCTTTTGATGCAGCCCAGGGTGCAGTTGGCTTTCTGGGCTGTAAGTGCACATTGCTGGCTCATGTTAAGCTTCATGTCAACAAACACCCTCAAGTCACAAAATCACAGAATCAAAGAAACAATTAGATTGTTTCTGCGATCATTGAGTCCAACCTATGACCTAACACCACCATGTCAACTAGACCATGTCACTAACTGCCACATCCAGTCTTTCCTTAAACATCTCCAGGGAGAATCACTCCACCACCCCCCTGTAATCAATTGAAAAGTCATTCTGCCAGGAGATGCTCTCAATAGATATTAAATTCCCAACAAAGGGTTAGTAATTATAGTATTGTTCCTTCTATACTCGATGTAAGTAATTTTTTCTAGTGTGAATTCATAAATTACACAAGATTTTTTACTTTTAAATCTAGTGTAATGGCATCTACCTCATCTGTTGCAAGAAACATCCTGTTGAAGACACACAGCAACTCAAAGCCCTCTTATCTGCACATACTCTATTATTGCACAGAGTTGAGGCCAAGAGAACGGCTTTTTACAATCGGCAGTCAAAGACATTTTGCTGGACTTCCTCAGTACATGAAAAATGACAACAGAGCTGGAAAGAGCACCACAATTAGTCCCAAAAATGACCAAGCAAACTTGAAGTTTTCATAATAAAGGTGCTGTCTTCAGACACCCCTCAAAACATTTTAAAATTTAAATGGTATTTTGAGACATTTGAGTATTAGCATATCCCAAAGACTCTTAAGTCTCTGAAGCAAAGCAAAGTTAATGAACCCAACACCCACTCACAGTATGAGTGTTCTAAACTGTTTTGCTCATTTGAAAAAAGTCTTAAAATAGCACAGATATATATATATTGATTTTATATTCTGTTTGCATATAATGATTATATTTATATGTTAAAGTGAACCTCCTAGCAAATGTATTTATCTTTAGAATAAAAGAATTTAATTCATGAACAGCAAGAAGGATCCTGGTAACTACAAGCCAGTCAGCCTAACCCTGATCCCTGGGAAGGTAGTGGAGAAACTGGTCATGAAAGCCCTTTCCAAACATAGGATGGACAACATGGGAGCAGTTACATATTATGAATAGAAAATCATGTCATAAGAACCTGAAAACATTACATGGTCAAATGACTTCAGTACTCAGTGGATGAGGAGATATCGTTTATCTTGGATTTAGTAAGGCCATCAGCAATATCTCCCGTAATACCACCGTCCTTGGATGTGCTCAAAAAAAGGGTAGATGTGGCATATGATATAGTTAAGTGGGCATGGTGGTATTCGGCCAGAGTTTGGACTTGATGATCTTGGATGTCTTTTCCAACCTTAGTGATTATATGACTCTATTTTCTCCTCAATAATATGACTCTATTTTCTCCTTCATGGAGAGGCTGAGACAGCATACATTGTCTGGCTTGGCAAAGATGCGCAGGAGCATCTTATTCATGTGTGTAATAAACACCTGATGAATGCAAAAGTTAAGAAAAGGACTCAGACTCTAGATCAAGTGGAAGAGACACTACTCAAATAGAGGAAACTTCATTTATATGTAAGGAAAAAAAATGCATTGTGAGAGTAGTCAAACACCAGAGCAGGTTTCTCAGAGGGATTCTGCAATCTCTACCCTTGGAGATATTCAATAGCTGGCTGGGCATAACCCTGAGCAGCCTGCTTTTGGTGACCCTACTCAGAGCAGGAGGGGTTGGACAAGACAATCTCCAGAGGCCCCTTTTAACCTCAAATCAGTCCTGAAATTCTGCTTTTCAAAAATAAGATGTTGTGCTGTAAGGCTATAACCTCTACAACTATAACCTTCTAATATGACTTGTGGGCTTAATGACAAAATAGATTAAAGAGACACGGTACTTCAAAAGAATCAGAAGACTCACTTACAGGTTCTGTTAATTCATGAGGGAAACTTTTCTCTTGTATGCATGTGATGTATTGCTCTAACCAGAAAATTATGATAATATAAATAAGCTCCTGCAATGAAATGTTACTTATTCACTACCTAATTTAACAAGCGTACTAAAATGTTAGAGGTAAGCTTTCTAAGAAGTTATTGTCTTCAAATTCTTAGAAGTCATTTGAACAGGTATTTAAAATTGCTGTGTTTGTGGCTGAAAATGTTAACTTTCAGTTTTTATCACAGAATCAGAGAATGGGTAAGGTTGGAAGGGACCACAGTGGCTCATCTGCTCCAACATCCCTGTTCAAGCAGTGTTATCCTAGAGCATTATAGCCTTGCTGACAAAAAAGTTACATGCACAGTGTCTGTGTCCTGTAGAAGCTATGCAATTTTAAAAAGTTTCTGCAATTTTATTCAGTACTAAGATTTTCAAAGAAATCACTGGAAGTAAAAGTTGACAACTTAGAAACATTTTTCATTGTAACATCCACCTAACCCATTTTTCTATTCAACATGTATATTGCTAGCTGGAAACTTCTTGGCAAAAGTTCTATTTTGATATGATATTTATGATGAGACAATGTGATGACTATGTGTTGAATGCAAAATATTTTGTTAGAAAGTCTTAGGACTTCTGGTGACTCACAGGAAGTAAAACCAGGGACATATTTTAATTTTGGAATCTCCATTCCTACAGCACACAAGCTTGATGCATCTACAGAAAACATATCAATCTCATGCTCCATTGCTTTTGATGTGACATAAAGACTTAGGAACTCATACATTGTGTCAGATTAAAGATATATCTAGGCCAGGATCTTGTGGCCGTTACTGACTGCATAAAAAAGAGTAAAACCGGAACAAACATATTTGATGCTTTCTCTTAATAGTGTCTCATCTTCCATCTATTTTCAGTTCATAGATTTTATGAATTAGATTGCTTTTCTATGTACTTACAAACATAAGTGAATTTGCCTAGGTATCCCCTTGAGTAAAATCAAGTTTTTAGACATCTATTATGACATATTCTGCAGAGTTCAGTGAGTTTCTAGTTTGCCGAGAATCTTATGAAAAAGATTCCTAAGAATTATAAACTCTCTTAAAACAGGATGAAAGTAAGATTTAATGAAGCACTAAAGCATTCATCATCAAAAATCCTAAAACTATAAAAAGGTTTCTTTGGATGCAAGTCTTTTCCCTAGATTTTTACACTAGCAGAGCTGAAAATTTTAGAAACATGCAGAATGCTCAGAGTCGCTACATTTAAATAAAATAATTTTAAAAATGAACCTTAAATTTTTGATGTAGACATTGTTGCTTGACCTACCATTTAGCTGACATGTAATTTGATATATAATCATCTTACATATGTTCTTGCTCTTCTGTATTAGTGCAATTTTAGTAAACAGATTCTTCATCATATTTATTCCCTCTAATGCATTTCTAAGGTCTTCCTAGTCTGACTGTTGAAGTCATATGATTGATGAGTAAGCTAAGAACTACAAAACTTCACAGAATATTTCTCCAGGCTTCTTGCAGAATATTCTATAAGGAAGGCATTGTTATTTTTTTTCATAGCTTAATTACAGTAGTTTGAAAGACTGAGCATTGAAACAACCCTTGCAAATATTTAATGGCATCAATTTGCTAAAAACAAACAGATACCTTAGGCTCCCATTGTTCCTTCTACCCAAAACAGTGTTATGTTTTAGTCTTTTCTTCTCATTTGACTGGAATAAAACTAAATGTAAGTATATACTCTGCAAATAATCTTTTTTTCCTTTTTCCACCCTGAAACTCAACTCTGATGAGTGGCTCCTGGAAATCAAATTCTTCTTGGGATTGTTCACTGATTAGAAATGCACTGAAAAGGAGAATTTTCTCCATGCATACCAACCAAAATAAAACAGCTCTTCATGTCCTCCGAAGACTAAACTCACACACAAAGCAACAGGAACTTGACCCACAGTGCATATGGGTACCCAGCTGCTGAGACCTGCCCTCTCGCTGCCTTGCCCCACTTCTCTGCACCGAACCTGATCTCCTCCTCAGTTCACATTAGCACAGGAAGAGAATCAGCAATATTCAAAATCCCCTTGGATATTCTATGTTCTAATAACAAATGTTTCTTCAGGTACCTCAACTTTCAACTACACTTCAGGGTCTTGGATTCTTGTTCTGAAATTACTCAGTTCTTTTTCCTCCACATTGGGGAACATTCTACCATCCGGTAAGGGTTCTCCCTCTTCAGTTTTCCAGAACTGATTTTCCATGAACAACTTCCTCTTGATTTTACACAGAATTCCAGAAAGCAATAATCTGGATACAAAAGGAGAAAGGCATATACCCAAACTACCTTTGAAAAAAATTATTTGTGGAAATGCATGTTTTAGACTACAAAATTCAGAATTTTAAAGAGAAATGTAGATAATGAGATACAATTTTATCAAGTATTTCCAAGATTTTTTTTTCCCACAACTTTTGATTATTACTGTGGCTGAAGATTGGACTGTGATGCAATTTATACTTCTAAGGATACCTATTTTTTGACTCTCTCCTAAAGTCTTTCTCTGGTAAAGATTCTTCATTGAGACATGATCCATAACTCTCTGAAGTCAACAGGATCCTTAACTGGTTTTGCATCAGCCACTAATTTACTTACCATTTGCCTAAAGGACACAACTTTAACTGTAGTTATTTTTCTTTCATTAATAGCTAATTTATATTCAAAATGCTCTAAAATGATTTTGTAAAAATGTTATCTTCTAGTTTTAAACAATGGAAAAGATTTTGATTTATTTTGTGATTACAAGAACAAATTAGCATGAAAGTAGGTTAAAAAATTTTGAATATGCCTTTGATCAAGAAAAATTCTGGGCTCCCTGCCAATTTCAAAAGAAAAGAGTGTTGTTCAAGGTAAAGCTGCTACAGTTTAGCTACTGTCTCAGTCAGAATATGGGAACAGAGACCCTTACATTTTGAGTCCTTACATATGAAAGAAGTCTTACCGAAATAAGTTGGGGGAAAATAAAGCAATCAAAGAACTGTGTTTCTGTAGCAAACAAAAATAAGACGCAGAAAGACAAAAATGAATGGCAGCACTTTTCAAGATGAGAATATTACACATTCTTGAAGTTCACCATTGAAGTAATATTTAAGGTGTACTGCTAAAACTCATGTAGAGTGTGTAGAGAAGAAAAATTCAAATAGGCACTAAATTAACTTTGAGACACTTGAGAGCATGGCTTTTTGGATTTGGGTTTGGTTTTGTTTTTTCAGAAAGAGCCAGGTAGGTAATAGCGTAGTCTTCTGAAAATAGTTGTGTTGGGAACCACAAGCTTTTCAGGAAAAAAATGGCACAAATGTTAGTTGTTTTGCAAGGAATGGATATCTCTTATGGGTGGGAAGATATGCCACCATTTGGGAATATAAACTGAGAACACTCTTTAGGTTAAGATCCTGTGAATCCCAGTGATCCGTGTTCTCCTCCCATCAGAGTAGAGGGTGTCAGGCTCCTTCAACAGAACAGTTCTGCATTAGAAAAGGAAGGAGGAAGACTTTGTAATTAGGGCCCTTTTCAATGAAATATTTATGCAATGGGGAAAAGTTGCAGTAGGCAAAAAAAAAGAGGGACTCACAAGGATACATCTCCTGGTAATCAGATTTTTTCCCGAGACTGTATAGGGAACAGAATGGTCCCACCAGATAGCTGAACAGCCTAATAACAATCCTAGACTCTTTTTGCTCAAGCTGTGTTTTATATCTAACTGAGAAAATATTAAGGTAACAGGTTTTTTATTGACTTTCAAAATTAACACTTGTAATTTACAATTCTCCTGACAAAGTGGTTCATGAATGAAAAGTATTTATTGCATTTTTAATGCATAATATATACTGAAAGAAAAAGTCCTCCAAGGCACTTGAACAAGCAAGTGCTTGAGACATGTTTTGTACTTCATGTCTTTTATGCAACAGTAAAATCTTCCATACAAGATAATGTTTTATTCTCTTTTTTAAATTCGCTTATTCAAAACTTATAACTGCTCAGAGGAAATTAGATTAAGTTACACAAAAATGTGAATATAGGCTTTCTGCGCCTATAACTACTATGTCCAAAGAAAGAAGAGGCAAAATATATATTAAAAATACACCTAATACTTGATATATTAAGAAACATCTAGTACTGTTGATGAATATGGTTGGTTTAAGGTACTTTAACATATAACCAGTATTATTCTCAATAAAAATTGACTTAGAATTTACCAAACTATGTTATATGCATTCTTTCTGAAATAGAACATTTGGAAATTTTGTCAAAATAGCTTGTAATGCCATTAAACATGGAAAGTAATGAATGCAAAATTATTCTACCAAGCCACTTGTAGCAAAATACGGCAGTGATCCAATCTATTACTTCTTTTGCTTGAAACTCTATGGAAGGGTCTCCCCTTTATTATTCTTGATTGTCCACATGAGGCTGCTTAGATGAATGCATTGGTGATAGAAATAAACGGTTTAAAGGCTCTGTGCCCCAGAGACATTCCAAATGGTTCAAAAAAGAGAATTAAAATGATATATAGTATCGAAATTAGACCCCCAGGTTGCATCCTGGAGTTTTCAATTTACTGTATACATAATAGATTCAAGATGAAAGTTCTTGGCAACTTTTCAAAAAGTAGAATATTTCATACAAAAACTCCATAACTTGTCGACTTGCAGAGCAGTCATTTCAAATGAGCCATTAATTTGGGGATTTTTTTTTCCCCAAAGGGTGATCCAAAATGTGCAAACAAGGGAAGGTTAGTTATAAGAATAATCCTGATGAAACACCTAGTAGAAATGGACAGATATGATCACAACATGTGTGTGTCTCATCTGCTTCACTTCAAGATAAAGCATTCTGTAGTTTCCTAAAATTTATGAGAAAGACTGGCCCTAATTTTTTTTTCCAGAACTAAGTGATACTTCATCCTGTGGTTTCTCAGTTACTTGAACAATTGCAGATGAAACTCTACTTTTTCTGTCATCACTCCATTGTTCAATGAAAAATGAACACTTCATTTTCTTAAGTCATTATGGCACTGTTTGCCCCAAAGAGAAATTTTAGGTTACAATAATAAACATCACAGAGTAGTTGGAATAATTGATGAAAATTGTTTCTAACTTTAATATTTTATATACACATCATTTGTGTATATACACAATAGAATTGCTTCACCTGCTTCCTACTTCCCACTACTTCCTACTTCAAATGAATTAAAAATGTAATTTGCTGGCAGTGCAAAGGGTAAGCATGGAAGACCAGACCTCCCTCTATTTTCACATTACTGCAAACTAGGAGTAGCTTGTGAAACAATAGAGTTACACTGCTATAAAAGTGATGTAAGTGGGATAAGCAAGCAACAACAAGAAGCCTCGGGACCCCATATGGAAATGCTTGGAACTCCTCCAATAAAAAGGTCATGTTTCAGAAGAGGAGCTTAATCTTTGGATGAAGTGGTAATGGATGCTATAAAACCATAAAATGCTTTGCATAGACAAAATTCACACTGGTAGAGTGGCTGAGATCCACACATTTGTGACCTCAACACTTGCCTGTTGCAACATGTCTAAACTACCAGCCCAGAAGAAACTTGTATTGCTCCAGGAAAAATTGTTCAGCTTTTAGAAGCACATTTACAATATAGGTGCTTGGGTACCATGAAGATGGACAGGATATAGAAACCTAAGTAGGACTGGCTGCATTGCTATGGAGCTCTGTCTTCTATACCAGCTTCACACTAACTGTAGAGGCAAATCTAAGGTAAAGAATTGTGGGGTCATAATACTCAGAAATATTCCCAAGACTAACCAATGAGATTGATATGTCTCTAATCACCACAGTATCTGAGGAAATTCTCAATATACTGCCTGATAAATCCCTTATTGACAATAACAGAAATGAACACAAAAGAGGACAGTACTGCCTCAATCTGGATGTGAATGCTATGTCTGAACTTCAGAATAAAGCACATTTTTCTCTCTTAAGTTCAGACAGACACACACATACATACAGAGGGAAAAAAAAGCTACCTGTTGTAATCAAGAGTGCAAAGTACTGAGAGGACACAGCGGACCTTGTGTGTATATTTGCGTGCAGTTTCAGGACAAGACTCACACTGAGAACAAAAGATGCACAGAATGAATGTCAGAAATGTTCATGCTTTGTGGAACTAGTATTTCACATTGGGAATCTAAAAATAGAGAAAAACTATCTCTGTTAGGAAAAAAAAAAAAAAGGAAAAAGACCTAAAGGAAAAAAAAAGAAAGAATAAAAAAAGAGGAGGAAGAAGATTTATTCTTTAGTAACTTCTGAATGATAGTACAAAATAGCAAAACTCAGATACTCTTTATGATTTAAGACATCTACCTTTCAGTAGCTAGCACACTAAATTGCTAATTGTTCACAAAACCAGCTAAAACGTATCTCTTGGTTACACATGTACTGGTAAAGGAGAACTGGCACCATAAAACACTAAACCCCACAAGTTTTTAGCTTCTCTGTCACATCTCAGTGCATTTAATATCCTTCTGTCATATTATTTATGACTTCACAAAGAAACCAGTTATTTCCCATTATCTCTTCAATAAATAAGTAAAGCAGAGCATGCTGCAGCACTACAGTTCGTTAATGAGATGCCTACAAAATCGTCACGGTGCCTAGTCTCAGAAGCTTGCACAGCATCTGACTGTTAGAGTTCACCTCATCCCTGAAGAGCAATTGCATCTTTTACACATTGATATGTTCAAACCTGACAGCTAAGACACACATTTTGGAGTGGATTACATAAAGTAAGTAAACCTTTCCATGACACATTTAACATTTTAAAAAATCAAAAATTCTACAAGTGTTTTCAGTTTTCATCAACTTTTCCACCAGTCATCATAAGAGTGTTGCCTTCCTTTCTGATAAGAAAAGCACGTAAAAACCTTTACCTTGGATTTCATTTGGGTGGGAAAAATCTGACACTCCAGCTCCCATTGGAATGGGATTAATACATAGAAATGTTACATTATTTACTGTAAGACATAACTAAAATCCTGATCTAAAGACTGTTGAAGAAAATGCTTTGCCTCCAAACCCAAATGCTGGTAGAAATTAACTTTTCCACCCATTTACCTATATTGCTGCTTAATAAATAATACACAGGTGAAAAATGTTTCTCTTTTTTACTGGTTCAATAAGACTGTCACAAATGAAAAGAAACCAGCATTAAATAACTTCTACATTTAAAAAGAAAAAATATTTTTAAATACTGTAGTTTCTCGTGGCCTTTTTTTATCATAAGACATAGTGTTCACAATGCATATTTCTTTAGTTTTATTCACTGTAGTTTCTCTCCTTTTAATTTCACTAGTTTGCAGTACAGTTTCAAAATATTCCTGCACATTTCTTTTCTTCTAGAAATATTTCATATATTGGAATAAAATGTCAGCTGTATTATTAAATTTACTATCAAGGACAGAAGATTTAAATTATGTGAGTTTTCCCACTTTTTATTCAATTAGCAGAAAAGTATTTACCTGAGATTCTTTAAAGACATGTACAGAGGCTACTGTAACATAACCTTAATGGTCTCAAGAGAATAAGGGTACACAGATTTTTCTGAGGTGATCTGTTCAATATATTCTGTGCCCTTTCTCCTGAGCAAGTTGTTGTCATTCTGTTTGAGTGGACAACGTCATTAGGGAAAAGCACTTTGGGGAAAGGAGCTTGAAAATGGAATAAGGAACAGTTAAACTGCATTAGATCTTCACACAGAGAAGGAACCCCAAGTCTGAAGGCGGGAGAAAAAGAATAAAGGAAAGTAATTCACAACTCTGACATCATGACAATGACAAGTTCATTTTGTTGTCCTGGAATGGGATTCAAGTAGAAAGTGAAGACCCTTTTGGTGTATGCATGTAGGTTTTTGCACGTGAGTTAGTGTTGAAGCTCCTACTGCAATAATTGACTCTAGAGAGAGATTTAGCTCACCTAAGCAGCCACATATATTTGAGCATCTCACCTAAACTAATATATTTAGACAATCCTAAATTCAGTTGTCTTTTTCTTCATGTGTGTGATTCAAGAGGAACAGAGAAAAATCTGCACTATTTATATACGAGATAAGGAAAAACAAATTTCTCAGGCAGAAAAGGAAATGAGACATCAGATGATTGGTAACATTCCTGGAAGAGTAAATGTCATCAAACGAACTTTTTTAGTCAACAACACGTATCAGGCAATAAGGATAAAGAGACCCGTTATTCACAGAACTCATTTACACATGCTACGTGATTACTGTTTAATAAGCCAATTCCTTCCAATAAACAGTTGTGAATATGCATAAAGTCACTCATGCAGTGCATTCATGCCAACAAAGCTGCAATGTTCTTTTAAACAGAATAAAACCCAAGAATATAATCTAGTCTCTCTCAGTCCTTCTTACAGGATTTTCAGAGTACAGGCATTCATATCATACATCAGAAAAAAATTAACTGCAAGTTTATTTGTTTTTCATTAAACAAATTATTTAGTTAATGGTCATCATGTACTAGAGGAACCTAAGGAAGTGTGATGATCACTAGGAGTGATGGATTTTAATGTAGAAAGGCAAGCAAGCATAGAAGTCCTTTTAATAACCACTGCACTGCTGACAAGTATGGACCCTATGTAGCCATTCATTTTATCTGATGGTTTCACAGATTCTTGTTAGGGAACTGAATATTTCCTCTTTATGCCCATTTCAAATATAGAATCATAGGTTGGAAAAGACCACTAAGATCATGGAGTCCAACTGTAAACCTAGCACGGCCACGTTCACCACTAAACTATGTCCCCAAGTGTCACATCTACAAGTCTTTACTTCAGGGTTGGTGACACAACCACTTCTCTGGGCAGTCTATTCCAGTGCTTGAAAGCCCTTCCAGTACATAGTTTTTTCTAACATCCCATCAAAACTGTCCCAAGCACAGCTCTTTCTTCTCATCCTATCATTTGTTGCCTGCGAGAAGTGTCCGGCCTCCACTTGGCTACAACCTCCTTTCAAGTAACTGTAGAGAGCAATAATATCTCATCAAGTCTCCTTTTCTCAAGCTAAACAACCCCAGATCCTTCAGCTGCTCCTCATATGACTTACTCTCCAGACCCCTCACCAGCTTTGTTGCCCTTCTGGACACACTCCAGCACCTCAATGTCTTTGTTGCAGTGAGGGGCCAAAAACTGGAAACAGTGCAGCCTTACCAGTGCCAAGTACAATGTATGACCTTATCATAACACAGTTAGCAGGAGAATCCCAAAGTATAGGCAGAACTATGTCTTCAAATGTCCTTTATGCCTTTAACAAGGAGATATATGGCACATTTTTCACTGACTATTTCAGTAAACAGATCAACCAACAGATAAAACCTTTATTGCTCTAAATGGCACTGTTATACCAGTCCAAAATTAGATACATCAGGCTCTGGCTGTCGTGTTCTCTGATGATATTAGTGCGTGATATACTTTCAAGGTTGCCTGAAAGCTTCTGTGAGTTAAAAGGACTTTGATAAGCTAAGTAAAAAATACCAACTTGTTCCCCTTGTAGCTGTAGGAAGCTCTGAGCAAACTCCCTACTCCAGTTGTTGATTATGAACAATTTCTATGAAATAGTTGGGGAGGGATTCCATGTGTGACTCAACATCCACGTTAGCAGAAGAGATTGCTGTATCATTTGCTTCCCATTCAGAGTTTCCTCTTGATAAACTGTGGACAGATAAACCTGTTACATCAGAAGTTGGAATGTATTATCTTACTGTTTTCCTGACGATGAAACTATGCTGCAATAAATATAATTAAACTCTATCCTTTGTTTTTTTTTCATTTTATCTCTGTATAAGATACTGAGAGCAATACATGCGTTGAAGGAATCCCTGTTAACACTCCCATGGATTTTGGATTAAATCCTTAAGAGTTTGAGACAATTCACGAAAGTAATTGTTGACCTGGTCAATATCTTGCTAGAGTTTTTTCTATAAAAGCTTGATGCAAAGTGCTCTCAGGTGAAATCCAAGTCTCTAGTTCATTTCCGTATTCAAGTGAATACCACTAAGGCAAGGCATTCAGGTACTTCCAGGTGCTGCAGCGTTTATTCACCTTACATTGAAATACTTGTAAGTATTTTGAAGCTGAAAAAAGTTCTCATCACCCTGTAGATTGCAACCTTTGATTATATAAATAGCTGAACAAAATACGAGCCATAAGAAATATCTGTGAGTTTATGGCATCTGTTTCCCTATTTGCACAGCATTCAAGCTCTATTATATTCTTGGAGTCTCTGGACCTTTGATACTTAAGAACAGCTATATTGTATCCATTGTCCACAGCTCTTTAAAAGTATCTAGGAAAAAAAGTACAGAAGTTTATTTCCCTAATCTAAACCTGATCCAATCCACAGTTACATCATTTGCATTGACTGAGAACGTGAGAGAGTGAGATGAAGGAGATGAATTAGTGTAAAACTAATGCCCTATCCCTGGTCAGGAGCAAATGACATGGGTAGGACATAAGCAAAGGCAAGAATACAGTGATACTTCACCTGTTTTACCTGCAGCAATCTGCCACTTAAGGACTTTCCAAGGCAGAAGTTGTATCTTTTTTATTTGATATGCACTGGTGGATATTTTGCCATTAATTTTTCTAATTGCTTTTTAAGTCAAAAAAGAACATATCAGTAATGTCTGGATTATGGCCTTTCACCACTAGACGAAACTGTGCTCTTACAGCATTGGTCCTTTAAAATATTCTCCATTCCACACATGTATGAAAAGTCAAAATTGCTTTGAACTGAAATCCCAAAAGCAATTCAAATCAAACAAGCCAAATGTGTCATTTTGAGGTTTTGTTCTACATTTCTAAAAGAAAATGAATAAAGAGTAAGTGGTTCTCATTAATAGCTTTTTGGAAACAGGAAATTCATAAATTATATTTTCCAACTACATTTTGCTTTTATCAAAAAGTCTCACATGAGAAAAAAAGTTCAAAAGTTCAAAGATTCTTGAAGAAATTTTCTATTACCTCACAATGCAAGAGCTCTCAATGTTTTATTGTGAAACTTTTAGAAGAAATATGAGGTTTCTTCAGGAAAAAGTTCTAGAAATTTAATTGAACATATTCAGCTTACCTTGGTATTATCTTAGAATCATAGAATGTTTTGGGTTAGAAGGGACCTTAAAGACCATCTAATTTCAACCCCATGCCACCATGGGCAGAGACACATTCCACTAGACCAGGTTGCTCAAAGCTGCATCCACCCTGGCCTTGAAAACTTCCAGAGAGGGGGCATCCACAATTTCTCTGCACAACCTGCTCCAGTGCCTCACAGTAACAAATTTCTCTGGGGAGTGGGCCACACTCCTTTTGATGCATCCCAGGACACAGTTGGCTTTCTGGGTTGTGAACGCACACTGTTGGCTCATGTCCAGTTTTCCATCCATGAGAACACCCAATTCCCCCTTCAAATCCATGTCTGGCCAATCTGGAGATAAGGATGTCATGTGGGACCATGCTGAAGGCCTTACAGAAGTCTAGGTAGATGACATTGGTCAGTCTTCCCTTGTCAACCACTGCAGTCACTCCATCATGGAAGGCCACGAGACTGGTCAGACACAATCTGCCCCTAGTAAAGTCATGATTGCTGTCTCAAATGACTACCTTGTATGTGCCTTAAGACTGCTTCCATGAGGATGTGCTCTATGATCTTCCCAGCCACAGAGGTGAAGCTCACCAGTATGTGGTTCGCTGGATCTTCCTTTCTCCTCTTTTTAAGATTAGGAGTGATGTTTTCCTTAGTCTGACTGCAAAAGTTCTTGGCTCTTTTTATAATTCCCTGATCAAATTCAGTAACCAGAATCAGCAAATAAGTCACCAATTCTTATACTATGGTAACAAAAGCTTGTGAACAGGTATATTTTTCTTCCACCTCACACACTACAAACCTGTTATAGAGAACCTGACTAGAAGACCACAGTATGCTGGAGAGTTAGTGATACAAATAACAGTGAAATTAAGCAAGGATAACAGACCTGTGCTGAATGTCCATTCCAAACTTCAGACTGTGCTGTGTTGCACAAATATCTTGTCTGCAGGATAAACATGACCAGATCATTGCAACAGAGGAGTCTGCAGGCAACTCAGTACTGGTGATTATGCCACCTGTATGAGCTTGCCTTCATCTAAAAGTTTAACAAGAAGTTTTTGTGAGAACATTCTTTATGAATAGAGTGGTTTTATTGGAAAAAAATATATATATATATACAAATTATGCAATACAACAAAGGACCGAAAAGAAAGATCTTCTCTGCATGCACAAAACTGATAAAGCATTCCGTGGAAAAATCCATCCAACACATCCAATGCTACCTGAGTGCATGGGTCCCAGCATCTGAAGGGATATAAGATTTACTAGCTATCTATATTCCTCTTTATCTTATTAAAATACCTATTTGATTAAGCCATTTGTTGTTGTGCCATTCTTGCCAAGATTCAGAAAGAATACTGCACCTTCATTCTCTCATCTCACCTCACCATTCCACCCTGGCACAGACCATTAGCCACTATCCTGCCCTTGCAGGACTAGTAACTCAGCTTTCAACACTGTATTTATCTGTGTCTCTCTAGCAAAGTTGTTAAGTAAACAATTTCTCTGCAGACCTGTTTTATAGGTTCCCATTCTCAAATTTTTTTAAGACATTGGAAAAGGGTTTGGTTTAGATACATTAAAAATATAACCTCAAAATCTCAGAAGTATGTTAAGAAACTTGTCTTTGTACCAGAACTTGTTCCAAAGACAACTCACAAGTAAGCAAGAAGCTTAAGAAAGAGTTTCTTTCCCATCAATATCATCACTCTTCAAGCTTTTTTTTGCTTGGACAGCAAACAGGAAGTGCCCTCTTTTAAAAAAAAAAAAATCAAAATTAATTACCCAAAATTATTAACTAACCCGTTTCCCCTCAAAGGAGAAGCAAACTTTCTGTAGTTGTGCAAGATAGCACTTTGCTCTAGAACTTGTTTGGAAGTTTATGATAAAGCTGGCCAGTTAAGGGGAAAATAAAGAGAAATATTATTTCTTTGGCTGAGTTCATTCATCTCTTTCCGCAAAATATGTCACTTAATATGACACTTAATGCATAAACAAACATAATTTCATGAAATCTTACACAAAAGAGAAACATACTGAAGGAAATGTTGTTATTTCACACTTGTATAGAACCGTACTAGCTGGCAAATTTGAGATTTGATACTCTGGAAATGCAGATCATGAAGACAAACTAAAATGAGTTAAACCAAATTATTATTGATAACAGGATTTCACACTAAATTACAGAATTTCCTCACCAGAGAGACTGAATGATTTACAGAGAACTGAATGAAGTTGAGAAGGAAAATGCGAAAGACATAAACTCTGAAGCAGTTTTGTCCATAATCCCGTCATGGCCATCAAGCTTCTGTAGTGCTGCAGTCTGGAAGCAGTTTTAAAGAAAATGGTATTTTTTAAATTGAATTAAATATGAAAATGACTACTGCAGTGAGTAGAGCGTGCCTGCTCTAATTTTTTTTAGTGTGTCTCTAAAATTTTCACTCTGCTTCACAGCTACCCATTGGCAATGCCTAACTTCAGTCTAGGGCTCTGACACCACCTGGAAGACACTAGAACAATGGCATGGGAAAATGTGTCTGATATATCTTCATTGGGACACTTTAACAATGGACAGTGGTGAAATAACTAACTAAACAACCATGTGACATGTTCTTTAGGTTTCCCATTTAGAAGATAGGGGTAGTTTACTTTGACTTTTAAGTCAAGCTCTCCGTATCTTAATGCAAGAGCATTGACATTTGAAGAATGACTTCTTTCCTGAAGAAAATTACAGTATATTCTTACTTAAATTTTCTTTCAATTTTTTAGAGGCTTCTTCTAAGCCAGTAGAAACATTAAAACTTCTTTTCTTTCTAAATTTAAATTTTTTTGTTGTGTTTTTTGGAAAAGGCAAAAAAATTGTTAAAATCACTGACATGGCCTTGAGAGTTACACAGAACAAGAATATTTTGAGTTTAAATGTAGCAGACACACTGCCTTTTTGATAAAGTGGGAATTATCATCAAATGCCAAGCATGTACTCTGCTATGATCTTTGAAAGGGCCTTTCACAGTTACGTAACTGGGAACAAGTAGACTACTGCAAACCAGCTACCCATAGAGGTTGGGATTTGTATCATCCATTTTGACTTGGTATTTAAAATCTTCACTAATTATAATGAATTTCATTTATACTCAGTGGAGATGAAGGAGCACATCCAGATGCCTGTTTCTCTTCATTACCTCCTAAGTGAGACAAGGATGACTAGTTCAGAAGGATTTAACTTTTGGAGGAGTAAGTTAAGGCTTATAAATACCTCCCAGAGATAGTAAGCAACTGGCAGAGAAATAAGTTGGAATTCCACCTCCAGATTCTTCTATAATAATTCTATTGTACAGTATGTCCTACTTGTCTTCTTTAAAATAGTTGTATGCCCTGATTGTCTCTTTTAAAAACCACACTCCTAAGACACAACCCCTAAATTTTGTAGCTATATCCTTTCACACAAACATAGGGACTGGGAAAAGAACTGTACACAGACCACATAAAAGGCTTAGTTAAGGAAAATTTTCTGCTGCATTTGTATTTGTTTGCTTTGAAAACAAAGGAACCTCTGAGTATAGCTAGTGAGCTGGAAAACAGGTACCAGAAAGTATATTAAAGCAGAAGATACGGCACTGACACTAAATAGATGAACCAATCTGTTTTCAGCCTTTTGATTTGAGTATCTTTCAAATCCACTTATGTGGATCCAAATCCACATTTCAAATAATTTTCCTGTCCAGTATTCCACATCATCTGGCACTTCACTCTGTATTTACCTAATTTCTTTGCAAAGATGTAGCAAGCAGTGCACGCTAAAAGTGGTGACTACACAGAGTAATAGGGAAAGTTCACATACCTTCTGGAAAAGTGTTCTAAGACCCAAAACCTCTTCCCTATTGCATGGCCAAACCCACTGTAAATCCACTCCATGGATCACTGCCTGACAGACATCATGCTGTACTCATGGGCTGAGGGCAGACACTTACCAGAAGGCAGTTGCATCCAAAGGGATTTGGACAGTTCACTCTAGGCCCTCTTTTCTAGAGACCTGAAACAAAACAGATTCCCATCTCCCTCTCCCACAACTAAGTTTTTTATCTTACATGTGTGCACTGCTGCACAAAGGTGTCTGTATTTTAAAATCAATGGTTGCATGTACCAGACACAACTAGTCAGCATCATCTGTGGTCTGTGCCTGTCCCCAGAGGAGAGAGGCTGTCATAGTTCTTCTCAGATGGCAAGAGGCTGAACCATGCTGAAGGGCTCACCAGCTTGACCAGCAGCGTTGCTTTTTCCATGGATGATTTAATGCATTAAATTTCAAAAGTTTGAGCCTTCAAAGGAAAGAAACTGTAAGCTAAAGGAATGATAATGGTTGCAGTCTTTCAGCAGCTATTACTTCTGCAAGGAACTGACTGAGACTGGATGAAGGGAGAGAGGTAACAGAAGTAAAGCATGGTCTAAGAAGGACAGCATACATATCACATATCACCTGGGGATTTTTTGGAAGGAGCTTCCTTTACAACATTTACCTCTAAAACTCAGGACCTTTCAACATATATTAACACACGACTGCTTGATTACTGTGTTCCCAAGTAAATCAGATAAAATTTAAGCTTGCCTTTCACATGGAAAATTAAATAATACTGAGCATGTCAAATCATTAAGCCAGCCTGAGCATAGATTTACTCTACACTATCTGTCTATGAGAAGGTTTCAATTTGTACTCCTTCAAGCTTTCCATTCAGGTGCTAAAATGGTAAATACTACCTAAATTCTCAAATCCTGTAGAGTTTGCAATATTCAAAATTTCTTTTTATATAAATACATACCAAATAAACACAAGAAACAGATGCACCTGTAACTCTTGTTAGATGTGTGAGAATAGGTGTGCTTACTCTGTTTGTCCAGTTCTCCTGTCTCTAGTCGTTAATATCCATGTCTCAGCTTGGATTTGATTGTAAACAAATGCATCAATAAAAAAGCCAACCAAAAAGCTTAGAAAATCTAAAAATGTTAATTTCTGTAAGTGATACAAGATACTGTGGTATTTAAATTACAAAGTTGCTGTTAAAAAGAGTTGTTAGTAAAGATTTTTTTAGACTGCTGTGTCTTCAATAGAAAGATCACAGCTCCTAACCCACCATTTACCAACAATGACGGGATTAGATACCCTAAACCAAACAAGAATATTGTCTCTTCACAATCAGATTTCGAAAGCATCTTCAACCTCCTTGCTTTTCATTCCTCCGTGGGAAGCAGGAGAACTGGGGACCAGCATGTTGCAGTTGTGATGCACCATGCCAAAGAGCATCAATTTTGTTCCTAAGCAACTCTGCACAGTGCAGCAGCCGCTGTCCATAGCTGATAAGGAGGCTCAGAGAATTGTTAACTGGCTGCAAGTGAAAGAGATTAAAGTTGAAGAAACTGAAAGTAAAGCCACTAAAATAGTAATAAAACTCCTCTTTAGGGTCATAAAAGAAATGGGGATATAAACAGTAACAACAGTGAAAAGTTAAGGATCCCACTCACATTACATGTGCTGTCATAAGAAAACTCTTTTGGTTCATCTTACTGAAAGAAGTAATGAGCTAGGACCAACAGACATTTTCAAACTGTAAGCTATTACACAGTCTTAAATGACTTCCTTCACAACCTCACAGTCTGACTCTTTGCCATTTACAGGAATGCCTGGATAGCCAAGCTTGCAAGTGATAACTTGAAAGACTGTTCCCTGTGTATCAGCCAAAATACTCTGAGAACATGCCAGTACAATTCATAAAAAAAATCATGTCTCTGGATACACACTTGAAAAAAGTTAAGGTCTGGCCTCAAAATATTTTTTCCAAAATAATAAAAAAGTCAAAGCATGTTAATGTATTATCAAAAAATTAGATAATTACAGGTACTGTTAAAGAGGTTTACAGTTAATTCTTAATCCAAAGTGGTTTAAAACTGTTGTGAAATATATTTTATTTTAACTTACCAAAGCACTTGGAGTAATTAAATGAATTCCTAGAATACTGCCTGTTATACCATAAGAAGTTTTAGCTAACGACACTGAGACTTCAGTGATCAAGGAGCTAAATTTATTTATATAGGTAAGTATTTTGTAACATTTTTGTTTTAATATTCATATTATATTAGATCATATTTAAAAATATAAAAGTGTTCTTAATATTGGGAGTCCTGCTTCACATGTTATTTTTTTATATGAAGATTTGGTGCAAGTGGTATTAAGTACAAAGGTGAGCTAGACACCATCTGGTTAAGAAGCAACTCGCAAATCACAATGCCTCATCCAAGAGAAAGAACTGTGATACAAGATGCTTACCTCAAGAAATAATTGTTTTTACTAAGAATCAGGAAAAAGCAGGGAAATGTGCTTTAAATATGCTTCACTTAGGATCACAGATTATGTAAAAATCAACTAGCAGAGCAATAGACTGTGCTTACAAAGCTCATATTACTGCACAAAAAGGAAATCCAAATGCAAGCAAGTATTCTCAAACCTCCTACACAAGTCTACAAACAATATACATTAATAAATCAAATAGACACAAAATAAAAATGTTTGCCAGCACACCAGAGAAGGGGATGAATTTGAAGCGGTCAAAATTGAGAATTACGATTTACCTTTTCTTACCACACATCGGCATCTTAACAAATTTACTCTGTATAACCTAAATATGAGACCTACTGAAACCAATAAATCCTCAGATTGGATGTTTCTTTCAAAAATGGAATCATCTATCTGACCCGGTTTAATAATTTCACACCCAGTTTCTAAAAACTTTTTAATTAATTTAACAATATCTGCATGTCATAGCTTCCATTTCTTAAATATGTTTTCATGCTGAACTCTTGGTTTGAAAACCACAGAGAAAGAAAATTAGGATAAAAAAATATATCCCTTGGATGCTTTACATTACTCTTTCAGTTACCCTTCTTTTTTTTTTCTTGAATTACTCATTCCTCCTTCATAAGAATACCATATACACCACACTTTTATCTCCTTTCTACACAATGTGAAAATAGGGCATATTGTATTTTAACAAGACCTGAACGCAAGTAGGATCCATTTGAGTCTGATAGGAACACTTGAGTCTGACTCTTGGACATACCCAAAGTCTGTGTACAGTGTTCTGTACTTTTCCTGGTAGTTATTCCTGGGCACATAAGACTATGTTTTCTACAGTGAGTAGATATCTAGTTTCACAGTTTACTTTCTTTCAACTATTCTCCTTTGTGTTTCTAAGCACCTAGGCCTCTTTTGAGAATTCAAGTTGAGTGCCTAACTGCATCTCCAGATACCTAAATCCCTTTATAAAATCTTCCTTGCAATGTCTGGCTCCTATAAACAAATAAACACAGGAGATCTCTGTGTCTGTAAGACTTGACTTCACCTTTAAGCCAACCAGATCAAAGAAACCAGCAACAACAGATGAAACTGCAGTAACAGGGATGAAACGCATAATACTTTCCCCAAATATTTTAAATATGAAAAAATTTGACTTTTTTCATATTAGTAACATTTTTGTAGCTTTTTTGGCAACCTCACATTTTCTGTAACTGTGCAGGATCAAACTCTAATTTACACAGTAAAGTACATTTACACAGTAGCTTGAAGTGCTTTCACCTTCAGGATGGAAACCTGCAGATAAGTAGGGAACAATATTGCACAGTGGAATATAGGGAAGGAAACTGCTTTTCTAAATACACAAAAAATACAATTGCTTATATGAATAATATCCTTGTATCTTTAATATTTAGATAGGTAGCAGTCTTTCATTGTTTTGTTAGCTTTTGTCAATGCACTTACTGCTAGAATCTGAACTGATAGTAGGAACTCTGTACTGATAATGGGGTACATCAAGATAGATCTAATAATGCATAAGCTGTGTCTATGCTGCTATAAGAAAAGGAGTACAATCTCATTTGAATTATAATAGAGTTGAATGCTGTTGGATTTTATTTTTTTTAATGTATTGATAACATGATCTTCATACGTGTTCATGTTAAAAGCTGAGCCTTCATAAAACAGATACCTGAGTAAATATTTGTATCCGGTATTTCTCTACAGAACACTTATACCTTTTGCACATCAGCTGCTCTAGTAAAAAGGACTATATTTTATTTCATCTCAATTCACATGTATTTTAATCTATGTTGTGGAAATAACGTAAATTTCTTGTGTACTTTGGTGAAAATGGTTTTTTTTCGTCAAAACAAACCCCACACTGTTTCTTTTTAACAAGGGGATTACAAATATTACCAGAGGCACTAGAAGACCAAAATCATATGCTTCAGAAAAAAAGATGTAAGAAATAGTGGTAGAAATTAGGCAACGAATTGTGATAGGGTTTCAAGCCCAAGCATGGTAACCATTATTGTTCCAGAAAAGGTAGCATAGGTCTATAATTTCAAAGGACTGTCTATAAATTTAAAAACCCTTCCTCCACAGCACAAACAAATAATAATAAAAAAAAGTTTTAAAGAGTTTTAAAGAGATTTTCTATGAAAATCTGTGTTCCTATCTATTGCCCGATAAATGACAGGTACAGAAATATACAGAATCTTTTCCATCACTCTGTCAGCTCTGTTGTCAGGTAACTGATGAAACCTGTTAAGGCTGAATATAAACTTTTTTTCTGTATTTCTAATTTACACTCCTTTTTTGGAACAATCTACCCACTTAAGCCCTGCTGAACCAGATTATTCTCTCATTATCTTACCGCGATGCAAATTATGAACTTCTGCCAATGGACTATAATAGCACAAAAATCAAGTAAAAGGAGTAGTTCATTAGACTTTCTTTCAAATCTCTGAGAAGTTAGTTGTCGCCCTTAAGTTGCAAGATGTTCTCAACTTATTTTGAATAATCATTTTATTTCTGCAGTGTTTGTATGTTCCCATGTTCAGAAATACATTTTCCATTTCCAGATTTTTTTTGCACAGTAGCAAAATAATACAGTATTCTAATATGGTATTCATAGATTTATATGGCTTTTATATTGCAAATTTTTCTTCTTAGACAGAGGCACGATGATGTGAGTCACGTACAGATTGTCATCACTCAGTTTGAACTTCTTAGGCTTGATCACTTAAAGATTTTACTAAAATCACAGTATTCACTGATGATCAGTTGAATTATAGGCCTCAATTAATAGATCAAGCACCAGTCATAATTATTCTCTGAGATTATTTTTTCTGCTGTACTAAGCCTATTTCTTTGCTATATCTTGGCCCACACTAATCTAATTATTCTTATTCTTGTCTCACAGTAACAACAAGAAAACAAAATTCCATCTGTTTCTACCAAAGAAGCAAATATATTAGATTCTGAGCAGAAAGATCTTTTTGTTAAGCATCACATTCATGCTCTTCATAACTGAACTAAGGAAATTCATGCTCAAGAAAAATGAGTGAAATAAGCTAACTCCTTTTCCTGTAAGAGATCTTCAGGATTTTTTTGAACACAAAAGCTGGTCCCCAGTGGAACTAAATAAGAATACAATGACTCTGTTCTCTGCCAAGCCAACAACAGCCCAATGCAGTTTGAGTAATCTTTTTATTAGAGAACAAATAATTTTTTTTTACTGCCATCAAAATGACCTTTAGTATTACAGATTCCCCCTGGAGCCCTTTTTGAATATCTAGCAATGTGCTTTGAAGGTAATCACACTGCACTTTGCCCCTCATCTGTTATATGCTATTCTAACTATCCAGGCAAAATGTCTCTGCTGTGAAGAGAAAATAGACTGAGACATCAAACACATTCGTAAAATACAAAATTCACTAGGTTATGTATAGGAAGACAAAAATAGAAAAATTCCATTTGAAACAGAGTTAAAAATATCAAACAAAAATGAATGAATGAGCCAATACAAGATACAGAAATAATTTTCCAGCTTTGCTAATCTTTATCTTTGTAATATTCACCATAAGAGTATATTTGGACTTCTAATGAAATTGTTCACAAAACAAAGATTTTGAATTTTGTGCTCTCTTGTCAGATTTTATTGAGCTCATTTTTTTAATATAAGTTCTGAAGAGATGGATGATTTCAAACTAGAATGCAGAGACCATAAGGAACTAAAGGCCCTTACAATGGCACAATGGTGAGAAAAGGAAAAAAACATAATGTGTGGCATTTGAGAAAAAAGTGATGACGTGGAAATTTTGTGATGGTCATAAGGAAAAAAATCTATCAAACAAAGGTCAGGACAAAAAACATGTTCTGAGAAAAGTTCAGGTCAAATGAATGAAAATGGTGATGAATGAAAGATTTGATCTAGTGGTGAAGGATGAATGAGAAATCTGGAACAAAGGAGCAGAAGCAGAAGCAGACAAAATGAAGCCAGAGGAGTCCTTATTAAGAATGTTAACCTTGTCTTGAAGATGGGAGGAAAAGTGACAAGTCAGTAGACAAACCTCAAACAGGAAAACTACAGAAAGTGGTAGTTTGAAAAAAAAAAATGGAGAAAAGAAATAGAACATACCTGTAATGATGCAAAAAGAATGGAAAAGGAGTGAAGATGGGAAAGAACAGAATGTGCAGGAAAAGGGAATTGCCCTGTTCCCCTGTTCACTGTTTGAGACTTTCTGTTGTCACATCTAGTCATCTGTTTGATTATAAGACTCCAGGGAATTTGATACATCTTAGGTGGGATCCCTCATACATTGTGGGCTATATTAACAAATAAGGAAAACAACTAGTTGCTTTATCTTTGCTGGAAGACACATCTCCAGTTTATACAATCAAAGCAAATAAACGAGTAGTCTTGTGTTTAGGCTTCCCTTCGTAAAGTATTGTCCTCATCTACAGAGCATTGTGTGACTTGACAAAGCTACCCAGTGTAAAGCCTATAAATAGAGAATTTTAATATAGCAGTGAGATTGCTTTAGAACTAGTCACAGAAGAGCACTATGTTCCTTATTTAAAATATAATATCTTTATAAAATACACACTACAGCTCTGACTGACTTGGGAACAAACATTACCTTACCTTACACCATCAAAACCTTACTAGCTATTCCAGCTCATTTGCTGGGTACTGACAGGGCAGAAAGAAAGTTATTAGATTATCATGTAATAAGGTGACAGCAGAAGGTGACATAACTGTCATTATGGGTGTAGATGTTCACAAGCCCCCATGGAAGTCTGTCAGTCCCAATTCAACAGACCTGAACTTTTTTCTCTGCAAAGTTTTACACTATCTTGATTCTTCCCCTAACTTCTATGCTTTTCATTGTCACCTTGAATCTGCATAAAATGCTTTGTGACCTCTTTCAATTTTACTCTCTTTTTCCCTCTTGTTAGTACTTTACTTTTGCTTTTGCTACAATTAATCCTGATAAAACACTAGTTTGAAATTCACAATCAGCTCAGTTTCTGGCAGAGTGCATGCTGTTAGTCCAGAGTCATCTTTCTCTCTCTTCTGTTTTTTTCTCACTTTCTCCTTCTCTCTTCTTTCCTTCTTTCTTCCCTTTCTTTCACTCCTTTTTCATTTATTTCATATAACATCTCTATGTACATGTATTACTTGAGCCAAGCAGTCAAGAGCAGTTAATAGCTGGGATATCCTTGGAGGCAAAAATTGAGTAAAATTTGAAGTCACTATCACTACGAAGAGGAAAATGTAATCTATGTTTTTTAAAGACACTTTAATTGCTCAGCAATCATGCAGAACTGAGAAATATAGCTCTGCTTCCAAGATAATAACTCCCCAAATTGCAAAGTTCGCTTACTCAATACCCTTGCTATCTAGCAAAATATGAGAATGACACCAAGACTCAAAAACTCAACTTTATGTTAATCTATTATTTGTTATTAGCTTTCATGTATTTTTGTAAGATTTCACATAACCTCTGCACTACTGTCATTTAAAACATAAAGACTTCATCAAGTTTTCTTCCTAGAAAAGTTGTTCCTATTGAGTCCATTTATATACCCCTGATTCAGCTAAAACTAAAGTTAAAAAGGAGTTCTGTATTAGAGCAATAAGCTCTAGCACACAGCAAAGGTAGCAGTACTAATTACAGTCAGTTTTCACTGACCCTTGATGCTTTTCCTTGTAATTTCCCTCTCCTTTTGTGTAATTATTCCATCAACGGAAAAGCCTTCAGACCTTTTATTATGCTAATTTTATTTAAATTATTCATATATATTTACCATTTATACATAAACTTTATATGGTTATTATGATGTTAATTAAAGGACATCATCTAGCTAATGCACTGATTAAAGATTTCATAGCAATTGGTGATGTCTCTCATATCTGAACTTCTGAGGGTGAGACTCTGGATCTCTGTACAACCTTCTTACAACTTTCTTTGTGCAAACTACCTTGAAAAAGGATTTAAGCATGAGTGGATTCTTTTTGACACTTAGAATGAAAATATTGTGTGGTTGGGTACTTGAAAATAGGTTCTTGGGCTCTATTCAAAGAGATTTTAAATCATGCTCAAATCTCACCAGTACTTCTGAAGATTTTCCTTAGAGTAATACCTCAAAACCTGGAACAACAGAATAATACTCGTGTGTGTGTGTCAAAAAAACAAACAAATCATATTAATGCTGAATAGACACCTTGTGTCATGATCAGTTGCAAATTGGGATTATGTTCAGTACCATGGACAAGTACTTTTCACATTGTCCGTATGAGTGGAAACAACCTACTCCGAAAATACCTTTCATTACAAAAAACCACAGACCAGCTTCTGTTCTTTTATAATAAGATTATACATTCTAAATATCGGTACATTTTTAAGATCTATTTTCTTGAAATCATCACAGTTCTAATTAAAAATATATGGCAAAAAGTATCAGAAAATACACGACTGTAGAACTAGTTAGCATATGTAACTTCGCATTTGCCACTATCAGAAGAAAATGAAAACCAAAAAAAAAACCAAAAACCCAGGAACCTAAAAAGCAGATTAAAATCCCCAAAGCTCTTGTCACTCCATTTTAGCATAACTTGCCCTTACAAGAAGTATGAAATATTTACAATGCACTATATTTATCTTCATTTGTTATATCACAGTGAAGATAAAAGCCTTGCATAAAAAATGGTGGCATAAGACAGTCCCTTTATCTTTTTCAATACTTTGTATACGCGTTTCCCAACTAAATTACAATTGCACGTAATAAATCAACTTTTTCCTAATAGTTTAATAATGCACTTTCATTTTGTTAAATTTAAGAGTTATACATGTTTCACAAATCTCAACATTCTCAACAAAATATGGCAAAATGCTAAAAAAATGATGGGCTTTGCCTGCATGAAAGTGAAAAGTTTGTCATTTACTATCTGCAGTTATTAAAAAACTAGACAGTTTCCAAGGAAGCAAAAAATTTCAGTTTCATAGAAGATACTATACAGCTCAAAATTAAGAATGGGGAAAAAATTGTCATCTCAAATTATTCAACTTTCTAGGTGCCTGTTATATATATATATATATTACAGACAAATGCATTTTATAACTTGGTGCACAGAATCAGCTGATACAATCAGACTCCGGTATCAGAGACTTCATAAAATAATACTCTCCCTCCTCTTCCCATTAAACTGCATTGGATTCTAATGTCAACAATGACCCTTTTTAACCTCTAACTCTCTGAAAGAATTTGTACTGCCATTAGAATTATGTTTAAAGACACATGCTTGATCTTTCATATGCCTCACACTTCCTTAGATCATTCTCCAGAGTCTGTCACCAGTCAGTGTAGCATACTTATCTCTTAAAAGTTGCAGGTCCATGAAAATCAAAGGAAATGTGTTCACTGTCTTACATACAATGAGGAATGGGAAGATAAGCTATAATTCTCATGAAAACAAATCACTTTCTAATACTGAACTCAATATCCAAGTCTACATCAACACATCACTTCAAACGTAATGGCAGATCCACATACCGATAAAATTAAATGCTTGCACTTGGGTTCTCCTTATAATTACTATTACTTTAGCAACACTGTATCAAGTCCTACCAGCAAATACATTAATACATTAAAATCCACTAACAACTCGCAGATATTCATAAAGTATTCCAATTTCACTGTCCAAGACCAAAGAGTTTCAAAATTATTTTTTTTGCTTTGTTTTGTTGTTTGCTTTTTCAGTTTATCTGCAGTTTTGGGGCTTGGGTTATTTTGATTTCAGCAATGCCATTAACTCCTTTACATGTGTAAAACACTTTGAAAGAAGTGACAAGTTGTGTTCATAAAGTTCTGTAATAAAAACTTACCCTCGCATTTTTTTCAATCAACATCTTTTTAAATTGAGTATTTTCCGTTCATGCCAATACACTTGTTGGAATGTTGGCTGTAACCAAACACCAGCTGCACTTACCCCAGTGTTGTCATGGTGACAATGGTGTACCAGAAGGCTGCAGGAATGCTGGTGAACTTGCTGGCTGATGAACCTTTCTCTGCATAGTACATGACTGTGGCAAAGATGATGATGGCCATAGTGAGTGAGAAGAGGAGGAAGCCTAACTCCGAGGCACAACTTTTCAGGGTATACCCCAGGATGCGCAGACCCTGTGAGTGGCGGGAAAACTTAAAGATCCTGAAGACGCGAAAGACTCTTAATGTCACAAAAGCCCCACTGACATCCTCGTTATCTGTCATAACCAGGCCAATGTAATATGGCATGATGGCCACCACATCAATGATACTCATGACACTGCGCACAAATTTGTAGCGACTAGGGGCTGCCAGCAGACGTAGGAGATATTCAACTGTGAAGATCATGACACAGGCAGTATCCAGACAGAAGAAAGCCACTGCATATCGCTCTCCACAGGGCAGCTCTTTGATGCGACCTGGGCTTACCCCACAGGGTACTGTCTCCACCACATTGGCAATAACAGAGACGGCAATGAAGAAACCAGTGACATAGTAGAAGACCAGAGCCAGTGTACTAGTGTGGGGGTTTTCAAAGGCCCGCCACATCCTCTGACGAGCCGTCATTGAAGGTAGGGCGCTCTCAGCTACATGATCCTGATCGGCATCATCCTGCAGGCGCTCAGCATTCTCACGTCGGCGATCCTTGTACTCCTCGTAACAGCAGTCACCAATGATCTCAGGGATGATACCAAAGAAGGCCAGCTCCTCATCATAAGCTGAGATGCACTCCTGGCGGGGATAATGAAGCTTTCCAGTACGGTAGAAGTTGAGAATGTGGCGGAAAATGTCAGGGTCCCGATCAAAAAAGTACTGCTGTGTTTCAGGGTGGTAGAAGAAGTCCCGCTCCGAACTGCCCAACAGAGTGTCAGGGTAGCGTTCCAAGGTGTCCAGCCATGTCTGGAACTGGATGCCACTCACATTCAGCACAATTAGAGAGTCCTGGCTTCGCTTTCTCTCCTGCCGTGGAGCAGCTGGCATGGGACCACTGGCCACTGGCATCCATCCTATGGCCGCTGCCCTGGCAAAGGGTAACCAAGCTGCTACTCCTGCTGCCATGGTTCCAAATGCCTATTACAGCTAAGGGAGTCAATCTAGAGACAGTTCTGGTCCAGCCACTAAAATAGAGAGGGAAAAGAAAAATACCAGTGCTCACACATTTTTGAGGCAAGTGAATTTCTGAACACTGTTGTGATCTTCAGTATTCACCAAAAACCTGTTTGCTTCCTTTTCGTTTCCTCCCATTTTTCACCCCAGAACATGCTTTCCAGGTGCTGGGCAGACAATTAGAGCAATAAATGAGGGCACTTGGAAATCCATGCATTCAAAGCAGATACTCTAACAGCCAGATCCTTTGGATACAAGGTCTACATGGGAGGCCCTGGATGGAAGCAAGGGTCCCCAAAGCACTAGACCCTGGAGCTGACTAGTAGCTCTGGTGCAGCTGTGCAGCCACCTGAAAGGAGATTTTCTTCCACGCGCGATGCAGCCGGTCCCTCCTCCCCTCCTCCGCTCGCTCCCCGCCCGCCGCCGGAGCCGGGCCGCGGCAGCCAGCGGAGCCCTTCCCGGGCGGGCTGCAGCAGGGCGCCGCCGCCGCTCGCCGTGGAGGGGCGGAGGGGATGGGCCGGGAGGGCCGCCCCCCTTCCCGGCGACAGCCCTGAAGCAGCGACAGGATGAATTTTCTCTCTGACCTTTATCGCCGCCCCGGGGACTCCTCCAGACCCCGGCTAGGGGCCGGGAGAGCCGGCGGGGCAGGGGGAGGAGCTCCGGGCGGCAGCATTAAACTTTAAGGCAAGTTTTCTGTGCAGGAAATGCTTTGAAGGGCAGAGGGATGCCGGGGATGGGGCGCCGGGAGCGCCCCACAGAGAGGGAGCGGGCGGAGTAGGGCTCTTTCCCGGACGGGGCATCGGGGCCGGGCAGAGCCCCGGCCGTCGTGGCAGGGGTAGGAGCGGGAGTTTGGAGGCGACCGCAAAAGGTGCGGTGCACGGGGCATCCCGGGGAGCGCCCG